>JAVIAB010000047.1:5441482-5871482 GCA_032433765.1 Megaustenia siamemsis | reverse complement strand
CGGTGAAGAAGAAGAAGAAGAAGCCACGATCCTGTCTACAGAAAACAAGAGTGTGTCAGCTGCGGCGCAGGATTAGGGGAAAAATCAGGACACACTAGAAGATCCGAGTACCGACCATGCGGATCAGCAAATCTTGTGTCATGATGTTGTTCCTATCCCTCCATATACTATTACCGACCAGCTCATCTTGTGTCATGATGTTGTTCCTATCCCTCCATATACTATTACCGACCGGCTCATCTTGTGTCATGATGTTGTTCCTATCCCTCCATATACTATTACCGACCAGCTCATCTTGTGTCATGATGTTGTTCCTATCCCTCCATATACTATTACCGACCGGCTCATCTTGTGTCATGATGTTGTTCCTATCCCTCCATATACTATTACCGACCAGCTCATCTTGTGTCATGATGTTGTTCCTATCCCTCCATATACTATTACCGACCGGCTCATCTTGTGTCATGATGTTGTTCTTACCTCTCCATCGTGGTTGAGAAAGTCCATATGATTAGAAGACTTGAAAATGAGAACAAGAAGAAAAAAAGAGGTCATGTAGAAGGAATTATCATCGATTAGATTACTGCTGGTTACTGTCTCACAAGAAAGTATCTGATTAGCTACATTAGTCTAAAAAAAAATTAAAAAGTATATATCAAACACTTAACGATAAAAATATATATGTTAAGTGAACCAGATGAAAAACCCCAAAGAGAATCTGGACTGTTTTCCATGCCACGACACCAAGCTATCTAGTATCTTCTTTTTTCGTCGTTCGTGATCTCCTTTTCTCTGTATTTTGCCAGTTCTAACCAAGTATTTCAACTTTCATCTTCTCATGGTGTGCCTGAAAAATATCGATTGTATCGTTTTTAAATGTTGTAAGACCTTCATCTACACGTTGACATCGCAGTTGCAAATCGAAAAGAGTAGGCCAAAAATGTCCGCTGCCCGGGGCAAGATTTGAGAGGAAGAATCTTCCAAAATCTCTCGACGATGAAAGATGAGAGTGCCTCTGAAGTGGGAGAATATCTGCCTGTATGGCGAGGAAATATAAACAAGCGGCTGCCGATGTGAAAAATAGGGAAAAGTGACATTCACATAAAATTCAATATCTCGAGACTTCGCTAAAGATAGAAAGCTGGCAAACCATCTATATTCAACAACAAAGAGTCAAATGGTTCGGACATGCGACCTGTGTTCACCTCTGACGATGTCCCTAGAGACGAGGCACTGAATTTTGCTTGTTAATTCCTCTTTCTCTGGCAGCCGTTTGCACGGGTTCCTCGCCGCACAGGCAGACAACTCGTCTTCGGATGTACTCATATTTTTCCGTTGATGAGTAATTGACTTTTCAAGTCGAGCCTCGCTGCTGAGACCAGGGGTGGTGAGATCAGGGGTGGTGAGACCAGGGTGGTTGCCGCAGGGAGAAATCATCAATACAAATCTCTACTATAATATATATATATATATATATATTTATATATATATTTATATATATATTTATATATATATTTATATATATATATATATTTATATATATATATAGTGCAGGCGGGATGTGAACTCACAACCTCTCTGTCTCGAGACTAGGCGTGTTGCCTCGAGACTATCCAGTCACCTTTGACCAGAGTAAAATCCACCTAACTTGATACACTTGAGCGTGTTACATGAAAACATTCGGCTACAAAGCAAAAGGGAAACCACAAAAGAAAAATGGAATCAAAGCGACATTACGTAAACTCAGCATGACATCTCAGCTACACAACTATTAAAGGCCTTGAACTTAACACATTCCCCCTCTGCGCGACGCTACACGGCACAAGCAGTAGTGCAAAAGAGAGAATAAAGGTGGGTAAAGTATATACAATTTTATCGTTAAACTTTAACCTTTACGCAACAAATTAAATGTTTAGTGCAAGCGTTATTTGTACACAACCACCTCAACACCCATCCTCATTAACATTTCAAAATAGAAGAAAAATGATGTAATAGTTGATGTGTTTCTGTATAATCGGAACTGTTTGTGCTTGGGACACCACTTCGGATAACCAATTTGAGTTTTACCTATAGTGTGACAGTGTTGTGGAGGTGGGTGGGTTACTGTAGGCCGTCTCACCAAGCTGCGTGGTAACATGTGTTTTATCGTTGACTGGTTACTTGTCTCCGTCTGTGGTGCATTATGTCGCTTGTTGGAGGAAAGGCGCATATCTGCGTCTTTCCGCTAAACATATCCATCTGCAGTATTATTGATTGTTATTGTGGGGCAACATTTCTTTGTTTATGGAAGGCCCCGGTATCACTGCAAACGAATTAAAATCCATAATTGCTCAACCGCCCGTGCCAGCGTAATCATCCGAATCTCATCTCCCAAACAAAGAAAGATAACTGTAGTCTCTATCATAGCAGTCTCAGCACACGCCAAAAGACATAAGGTGAAACCGTGCAGAAAGTGAACACAGCCAACTGTTCCCTGTCATACGATATCATCATTCATCGTAAACAATTGGAATATCGAAACATGATCAAAACGGATGAGACATACAGCTCACGGTATGCACAGAGCACTTAACTCAGTAGCTCCTGCAACAAGCCGGACTTGGAATATGAGGAAACTGCAACCAGAAACACTTTTCCTGCATAGCCTTCAATTTTTCCAGCTGACTATCCACCATATACCGGAAGTTCATCTGTGGGGCAACATATGGTTTAGTATCCTCTGCGATAAATGTAGCATGCTCCTCCTGGATATTTTAAAGACACATTTATGAAGTTTTGAGTTGAGAAAAGTATATTGAACGTTGAGAGCGGTAGAAGGTATTACCTATAATGTCTCGTTAGTTTGAGAAGTTAAGATATGACCAGTGTGTACATTAATAACGACGTTCTTCATCTTAAAAAAATCTTTAAGATACCTTGGATAATGAAAAAGATCAATGAAGACATATTAAAAGATTTCAACATTAGAAAGAACTGGCTTATAAACACCATTCTACAGAGGAAATTAAAATAATATGGTCACGTCAAAAGTCGCAGCGAGTAGGACAGAATAATACTGGAAGGCATTGTTCCTGGGCGACTGGTCAGGGACAGACCGAGAACAATGTGGTTTCATAACATCAGGGAAACCTTGAACATGACAACAAAAGTGGGATATCTGGCTAGAGACAGAGATTATTTCAGACGGGTTGTGGTGAATGCAACGTTCTGTTGGAGATCTGGCTAGAGACACAGATTTTTTTCAGACGGACTGAGGTGAATGCAACGTTTTGCAAAGGACATGCGACCTGATAATGATGAATCTCTATATCTCTTGTCATTCATTGCTGGTGTATTACTATTAATACACATGATCATTTCTTCCTCTTCTACCTTTCAGCTCCATGTGGTGCATAGTTCTTCAGCAAACATTTTCAGCTCCATGTGGTGCATAGTTCTTCAGCAAACATTTTCCAAGCCGCTCTTTTTTCTTTCACTTATTTTAAGATCGTTCCATGTCTTCTCCATCATCTTCATCTCTGCTTCTATCTGTCTTCTCCAAGAATTCCCTGGTCTTCCTCTTTGTCTTTTGCCCTGGGTATTTCAAAACAAAACAAAAAAAATCCTGTTGTGTAATACTCTCAGTTGACTTCCGCAGTGTGGGAGTTGAAAATTTTAGTTTTTGTATTTAACCTTTGGATTTCCATATGTTTCCCAGTGCAACAAAAGCTCCTCTTGCTTTTGATATCCTTATTTTGGTATAATGTTCTGTCCCCCCCTCCCTCCTCTTTGTCTATATTACTGCCCAGATATATGTAAGATTATACGTCTAGTAGAGGTATTTCTCCTATTTTTATTTGGTTATTGTCAACTGCATTAATTCTCATAATTGTTGTCTTATCTATTTATTTTCAGTCCCATCTGTTGTGATCTCTCACCATGTTTGCTCATTTTATCTTGCATCTGTTGATGGTGGTGTGATAGGAGAGCTATGTCATCAGCAAAGTCTAAATCATCAAGTTGTTTGGTCAGTGACCACTGGATCCCATTTCTGTTGTTTTGAGTTATTTTCATAATCCAATCTATGGCCAGTAGAAAGAGAAATGGAGATGGAAGGTATCCCTGCCTTACTCCAGTCCTTTTTTCAAATGATTCTGTAAGCTGTCCTTCATGCACCACATTACATTTCATTCCTTCATACATTGTTCTTATCAGTTTAATCAACTTTGTGGGGATTCCGTAATGAGTCAGCAACTTCAAAAGCATTCCTTTGTCTACACTATCGAATGATCATTTAGGCTTGTGAATATTTGATCAAGTTGGAATAAACATTCATTACTAGTTTCGGCTCCTGATATCTTAAAACTCTTGAATTAACTGTTTCCATGTGTTTGCATTTATGGATTTCTTCAACACCCCGCGTGTATAATTGTGCGGGATTTTAAAAATATAATGTTGACACACTCATATACACAGACGCATACACATAACACAATCGTGCACACCGTAAAGATTCACTGTTAAGAGGATGCATAATTGTGGAGGATTAAAAGATTTGTGAACTGGTCTTGAAAAGATAATAATGCGAATTATCGTTCTTACTAACCAAAACATTGTTGAATTAAACAAGGACGGTAACCTCTTTAAATGTTGACTTTGTCAAATGCGACTCCCCTCTGTTTACGCTTACTCGAAATCTATGAACTTTGAATCAAACTCGTTCTTGAGGGAGGCAACTTTCTGCCAGGACCAGGGCTTTTTGTTACTTCCAGCCAAAACGAGTTCCGCAGACTTTTACAGCAGTCACGACATAAAAATTACAAATTTGACCAGGAAATGCGAAATTGGATCGTCGCAAGATGACATTATCATGGTAATGTTGTTGCCAACGATAATGTCAATGTAAGTACAGGAGAACTTGAGTGACCTGGTGATACATTCGTTACGGGTTTTCTCGTTTTATAGGGCGGGATGATACGGTTCCAGGAAATTTTTGTTTTAAAAAAGACAGCTCTGATCTGGAACATAGACGTTGGCTTTGCTTCTATTGTTTTACAACCCCCTCCCCTACTTCAAATCAATGTGACTTATCTTGAATTTCAAAGAATCGATTGCAGTTGATTGCTGTCACGTTGTATGTAATGGGACACCCTCAATACAGCAATAATACTATATTGGTCTTTAGAAACATATAGTGTGAAATCGATGTGTGGTCTTGGGCGTGTAATTTGTAATTGAATAACTGTAGCAAAGATACATGATTAGTGAAGCATGTAATCATCAACTGTAGCAAAGATACATGATTAGTGAAGCATGTAATCATCAACTGTAGCAAAGATACATGATTAGTGAAGCATGTAATCATCAACTGTAGCAAAGATACATGGGGTGAAGTCTGCAACAACTATGAAGCAGAAATAACTGAGTTAGAAACATCAGTGTACCACCTCAATACTGTATAAGATACCACACCAGCAAGGAAACAAACATAGCCATCTTCACTGATTCCAAATCAGTCCTGCAGGCGCTACGAAGTACCCCATAATGAAACCAGAACTCACATACCTCACCATAAACATAGATAAGCTCATTAACCCACATGACATACGGCTAGTGATGCAGTGGATCTCGGTACACCCCAACACTGCAGGAAATGACAGATGCATTAGATAAGAGAGGATCCAGCCAGACACATTTTCACACCGACTTCTCATTAAACACAGCCAAACAAATCATAAACTCCAACAGTAGAGAAGATTGACTGAATGGATGGACCATGGGGAAAAACGGGGAGATAACTATGATCGAGATAATCGATAACTGCATAACGAGGGTAAACACCCATGACACCATTAACAACGTAATAAAAAGAGACAAAACTACCATATTCAAACTGAGAACCACATCAATAGAATACAACGAAACCAAACGCCAGCATGTCCACTTTGTGAACACCATCATGAACCAGTAGAATATGACGACACATAGTCAGGAGTTTTCAATATAGATTTCAACGGTTGTCGTGACGACACATAGTCAGGAGTATTCAACATAGATTTCAACGGTTGTCGTGACGACACATAGTCAGGAGTATTCAACATAGATTTCAACGGTTGTCGTGATGACACATAGTCAGGAGTATTCAACATAGATTTCAACGGTTGTCGTGACAATACATAGTCAGGAGTATTCAGATGTATACGGTTGTCATGACGACATATAGTCAGGAGTTCTCGACACTAATTTAACAGTTATCATGATGACTTTCAGCTATTGTTTCTGTACAATCAATTGTTCGTGACATGTGTATATTTGTTTCCGTCACGTTGTGTCAGTCTATCTTTATAATGAGCACGAACTGCCCATGACGTGACACTTATGCCACGCCCACATCCTGCTTGAGTTTTGTGAAAAAGGTTTCATGCTGTTTCCTTGTTCTTTTCTTTCCCCAGAGAACATCACCCACGAGTTGTCCTGCTCCACAGATCTCCCGAAGGATATGGCTTTGTTCTTCGTGGAGCTAAATGTAAGTTTTATCTCCATCCATCCATCCACATCCATATCCACACCCATCCATCCATCAACATCCACATCCATCCACATCTTTCCATCCATCCATCTTATTTATCGAATCCATCCATCCATTCATCTTATTTATCTAATCCATCCATACATGTATCTAATCTATCTAATCCATCCATACATGTATCTAATCTATCTAATATTCTATTCAATATTCAATTTGGGGGCCTCGGTAGCCTAGTTGGGAAAACCACCCGACTGAACTACCGACGTTCGGACAACCCGTGTTTGATTCCCGCTGGGAGCAGTGTGAGTTGTACTCGTGGTTGGAAAAAAAAATACCCCCACGGTCGACCCAGCCGTTGGCAGAAATGGGTACCAGGGTATTACCCTGGGAAGGTGAGGAATGTCGCCTCGCATCTGAGTTTCGATGCTTGAGGAGACACTATACAGAAATCTCCGAATATTTCTGGATAGGCGGCCGAGCACATATGGGTGGGAACTCGCGTGCTAAGACGCCGGTTCAAGTCTCGTACTTTACCTTTACCATTCAATATAATCTAATTATCCATTCATCCATCCATCTTTTTTATTGAATCCATCCATGCATATATCTAATTTATCTAATACATCCATCCATTCATCCATTATTTCTATCTAATTCATCCACACATGTATCTAATCTATCTAATCCATCTATCCCTCACCTTACCTTATATGCCTACCTGCCAGTCTGTTTGCCGATAACATCACTTCCTGTCGTCTGGCTGCCTGTCGAAATAGAAAGAAACCAGGGAAAGAAAGCAAGAAATGTTAATCAGCTTTATATAAACAGATAAAAAAATTAGCTTTACATAAACAGATTAAAAAATTAGCTTTACATAAACAGATTTAAAAAAATAGCTTTACATAAACAGATTTAAAAAATAGCTTTACATAAACAGATTAAAAAATCAGCTTTACATAAGCAAATTTAAAACGTCAGCTATAGTGATCGTGCATCTGGCTACGGTCTTTATAGTTAATGAAGCAATGTGGGAAGCATTGTCGACAATGCTGCGCGTGCTACGTCATTATGATGGACGATCATCCCTAATCGAACGCCCGAAGAGAAGGCCGACATGATAACGGTTTGTGAATCTGCGGTCCTGGTGCGACTCCCGGATCTTCGTGAGAGTCAGGCGGGTGAGGGGTTGTGGCCTAGACTAGAGAGAGCTGTGAGAACGGTTTGTGAACCTGCGGTCCTGGTGCGACTCCCGCATCTTCGTGAGAGTCAGGCGGGTGAGGGGTTGTGACCTAGACTAGAGAGAGCTGTGAGAACGGTTTGTGAACCTGCGGTCCTGGTGCGACTCCCGCATCTTCGTGAGAGTCAGGCGGGTGAGGGGTTGTGACCTAGACTAGAGAGAGCTGTGAGAACGGTTTGTAAATCTGCAGTCCTGGTGCGACTCCCGGATCTTCGTGAGAGTCAGGCGGGTGAGGGGTTGTGGCCTAGACTAGAGAGAGCTGTGAGAACGAGGGAAGGGAGAACTTTTGAACCATTATGTCCATCCATCCGTCCATCCATCCATCCATCCGTCCGTCCGTCCGTCCATCCATCCGTCCGTCCGTCCGTCCGTCCGTCCGTCCGTCTCCAATTTAATTTCCCACTGCGGAATTTGCCCAGGAACGAGATGTAAGCGTTTAAGGACAGTTGTTCAATGTGTAACGAGGATAATTCGACAAGTAACTTGTGATTTCTTCTGTAGAGCCAGCTTGTTGTTGCTTATTTCGTTTCCTCAAAGTGCTCTAAGAGATTTCCCTCCAGCAGATATTTCTACTTTTGCTAACACGGGGGCCATATTGAAACTATCATTTGCAAACGTAAAATGCTCTTTCAGATCATATTGTTCACCCTCCCCCCCCCATATATATATATATATATATATATATATATCATCATCATCATGTGTCATACCGGTTGGCATAGGCGATCATGTCCCTCCACAATCTTCTGTCCACAGAGCATCGTATCAGTTCTGTTGTTGACTGTTTTCCATGCCTTGACAGCTATCTAGTATTTTCTTTCTTTGTCGTCCAAGATCTTTCTTTCCCTATATTTTGCCAGTTGTAACCAAGTATTCCAATTATGTTATTATATGTTAGTCATGTGTCATATATCTTGATGTGTGTCGGTGTTAGTCATGTCTCGTATTGCTGTGTGCATGTCTGTGTTAGTCACCTCTAGTGACTCGGGCAGATGGTGCTCGTAAACCTGAGAGGGCAGACCATCTAAGGGCAGAATCCCCCTACAGAAAAGACAATCTGCTGCCTTGCAGGAAGATTGGGGACAATCAAAGGCTAAGGAAAGCAAACCTGAAAAAAAATGCTGGCTGAAATCGGATGCACTGGGCCACTGGCGCAGAACACAGTGCAACGTATTAACGGTGTTCAGTCAGAGTGGATCTGGCGGACTCTAAATGTGACGTTCTGTCTGTGGGGGCGATCAACACACTTAAACTGACAGCTGACTTCATGTGGGAGTCTGGAATCCTACTCTGACTGATTCCTGATCGCAGAGAGAGAGAGAGATTCCAATTTTGGGAGCCGCGATAGCTCAGTGGTTAGTGAACTGGGCTACAAAGGACAAGAGGTAGGGTTCTATCCCAACCGACGGCTTTCGGGTTCACCCAGCCTTAAATGGGTACCGGATTTTTTTTTCCTGGGTAAGTAAAGCGGCACGGGCGTAATACTGACCATATTACCCCAAAAATCATGTGCCGAAGGTCAATAAAAATTATGGTCATTAACACCATATTCCCTATACACCACTTGGCGTGACGGGGGCTCTTTACTTTTTACTATTCCAATTTTCCTCTTCTCAAGATGTGCCCGAAAAATGTTGTATGTTTCTTTCTAATGTATTTTTTTTATTAGGGGCTCCTTTTTTGTGTTGCCGCTTTGATAATGTCCCCATTGGTCTTTTTAGCTGTCCAGGGAACTTTTACTATTCTTCTGAGAAACCTCGTCTCTGTGGCCTGTAATCGTCTTTTCATGTGTTTGTCTACTGTCCATGATTCGCTTCCATTGGCTCTATATATTACCGATGAACTCTCTTCCTAACTTCAACTGACACAGATTTTTTGCATAAGACGTTTTTCATTTTCTGAAATGTTATTTTGGCCTGAGATTCTGCTTTTCATTTCTGTGGTGCATCTTCCATCTGATGTTTTTATTGTGCCCAAGTATTTGACGCGTAATGTACCAAGAAATATTACACGGATATTCTTAATTTAATTCTTAATTGTAATGCAATGATAAATATATCTTTTATATTAAAAATCTAATTGATAGGGACTTATACTGACAGAGGCAATGGTTTGCTCTTCCAACAGCTAAACTTCCCCAAGGGGGTGGATTTAACGACTTCACTCCAACGACAGAATATCCTGCCTTGCAGTACCTGGACAGCGTGGACCTCGGTTCTCAGGCCGACAGGGCGGGGCTCATGGCTGGTGATTTTATTTTGGAGGTAGGTCTGATTGGCACATGAGTTATAGAATGGTTGTATCGGTGAGTGGATTAGTAGAAAGTTGTTTGTCTAAATTATATGATCAGTTGATTAGTAGTTAGTTGTTTGTCTAAATTATATGATGAGTGAATTAATATTTAGTTGTTTGTCTAAATTATATGATGAGTGGATTAATAGTTAGTTGTTTGTCTAAATTATATGATGAGTGGATTAGTGAATGTGTTTGATTGGATTGATGCTATTTTTGATGAAAGGGAAAGGGTCCAACCCTTTTGCTGTAAACTTTTCTGATGTTAACTTCCGGGTGTACTCCCAAACCACCACATGCCATGCACCCTCCCACCACGCAGCGTTTTAACTTCTGTCAAGAGGAATAAGTGGTCTAGAGGTAAGACGACGGCCTCTAGACAAGAAGGTACAGCTTCGATCCCCCACCACAGGTGGTAGAAAAAAAATAGGTCGAATCGTGACTCTGCCCTCCCCTGGTCTCTGAGTAATGAGATTCAATGTCTGCCCTGGTCTCTGAGTAATGAGATTCAATGTCTGCCCTCCCGTGGTCTCTGAGTAATGAGATTCAATGTCTGCCCCTGGTCTCTGAGTAATGAGATTCAATGTCTGCCATGGTCTCTGACTATTGAGATTCAATGTCTGCCCTCCCGTGGTCTCTGAGTAATGAGATTCAATGTCTGCCCCTGGTGTCTGAGTAATGAGATTCAATGTCTGCCATGGTCTCTGCGTAATGAGATTCAATGTCTGCCCCTGGTCTCTGAATAATGAGATTCAATGTCTGCCCCTGGTCTCTGAGTAATGAGATTCAATGTCTGCCATGGTCTCTGAGTAATGAGATTCAATGTCTGCCATGGTCTCTGAGTAATGAGATTCAATGTCTGCCCTGGTCTCTGAGTAATGAGATTCAATGTCTGCCATGGTCTCTGAGTAATGAGATTCAATGTCTGCCATGGTCTCTGAGTAATGAGATTCAATGTCTGCCCCTGGTCTCTGAGTAATGAGATTCAATGTCTGCCCCTGGTCTCTGAGTAATGAGATTCAATGTCTGCCCCTGGTCTCTGAGTAATGAGATTCAATGTCTGCCCCTGGTCTCTGAGTAATGAGATTCAATGTCTGCCATGGTCTCTGAGTAATGAGACTCAATGTCTGTCCCCTCAGAAAACGGCGAAAAACAGGAGGTTACTCTGTGTGCATTCTGCTCACATTAAAGATGCCTTGGCTGTTGGGAATCGAAAAGAGTAGGCCACACATGGTCGCTGCCCAGGAGAAACTAATATGAAAAATCTACCCCGTGGTTATCACTCGCAACGATAAAAAAAAAATAAAGTACCTATGAAGAATATCTGCCTGTATGGCGTGGGACACCTGAGAACTCGGCTGCTAGTGTGACAAAAAAAAGTGATATTCGCGCAAAATGCAATCCCTCATGACTTCGCTAGAGAAATAAAGTTAGGGAACATAAACAAACAACAAAAACAACTTCTGTGAAAATAACCTCTTTATATTTGCCTTTAACTTTATCTTTCTTAAACTCATCTTGATTACCTCCAGTATTTATCGCCAAACTCGTGATGTCTCCATCCAACTTTTTGAACAGCTATCTTTGAATTTTTGCTTGAAATCTTTTTAACTGACCACCCAATGGAGCAACCATCCAATATTAATCCTCCAACCTATTGACATTTTCCATTCTCGATGTCGCTAACATAAAGAGAACTACTAAGCACAATTCAAACAAGACAAATGCGATTTTTGGGCCATGTTAAAAGACACAACAGCCTACTAAAAGTAATCATGGACGGGAAAATACAAGGTTAAAGAGACCGAGGCAGATCAAAACTAACATGGACGAGTAACATCAAAAGATGAACAAATCAGCCTATGTCAACCTGCACCATCAAAGCAAGAGACATACCAGAATGACGCTCCATGGTAGCCAACCTTCGTTGCGGAGTAGGCACTCGATGATGATGATAGAGGAGGTGTGCGGCTAAAACCACTGTTCCGCTGGCCGAAATGCCAGCAGTAGACAGAAAGGATTTTTTCTATCGGGGGTGAAATAAAAATCCTGAGTCTCACACGTCGTGGCCCTCTGGTTCTATCATTGCCCCCCCCCCCCTCCCGATATACACCAGCAATTGTACTATGTATCGTAAAGATAGTTATCGCTAACATAATCTCTCTTTACTTTCAAACTCCCACATTGCACGTCATAATAACGTTTTTTTTTTTAAATGTCCAAAAACGCATCTAAACCAAGTTTTCACCTCCTCACTCCACATTTTCTACAATTTGTTGGTAGTGCCTCGTCCCAGCAGTCCCTAATCAACAGGGAATCAACAATAAATATTACATTTCATGGGTTTCCTTTTTTGGAATCCACTTGCTTAATTTATATTTAAACAAGGGCAGCAACAACAACGATTTGAATCGAAGTTTAAAGGCTGTTCCTGTAACAGGTTGTGAGGTCGCTATGACTTCTGCAGTCCCTCAACAAATGGCCATTGTTTACATTGCGAAAAGTTAGCTCCCTTTTCATTCAAGATAACGCAATTCAAGCTGGGCTTTTTTTTCTATTAGTTGACACATAACATTTATCTCCTTTCTCTTTATATTTCTATTTATTTCAGCGCTTTTATAGGTTCTGACTCATCTCTAATGAATATCTATCTCTAAGGTTGATCTTTCTCACCTGTGTACTTTGATAAGTTAAAAGTCTGTGTGATATGTTTGGGGCAATCTGCATATCAATGCTATAGTTCGTTCACAAATTCGTGCCCACAGAGTTTATTAATTATCTCGGAAACTGATGAATTTCAACAATTTTTTTCGTGAAATCTTATTTGTTTCCACCGACCTTAAGCCTGATTTTTTTTCCCCCCTACTGTCTTGCATTTAGGAAAGATTGTTGTTTCTTTAAGGTAAATGCAAATATGATTTTCTTGGTTGTCCTAATTTTTATGAGTTTACAATACCCACATTTGTTGTAATCAACATTGTCATTAAAAAAAAGGCAAAATGTCACCTTTTTTTTCCACATAATCTTGCTCACACTTATTGAACGTGATTTTGACAGACGCGCCACTTTTGTCATTTCCGATTTTTTGTTAAATAGGTCCAGAGGCGTACTTTGGCAAAATATTTACTATTAATGTATATTCCTTTACATGTGATAATTTGTAAGCTATTGTGAAGTGGCTACTTGATTTTTAAAATCATGAAGAGTTTAAAGTGTAGATTCATCACTATGCAAAAGCTATATAACTGTGTTATTGTACAGGCACTTTTGCAATTACCTATTTCTATGACAAAGATATAAAATAAAATGAAAAATTGTGACCCACTTCAATGTGATACGGATACGCATTTGACTTGCATTGTTAGAAAATTAACATAATTTACGGTAAAATCCAATGTTTAAATCACACGGTTTGATATTTTCCTTAAATTATATAACAAAAAACGATTTGTGCAAAATTCAGAATACCTTTGTACTTAAATGTTATACATCTCATATCCTTGTGTTTGCATGACTATGCTAGTCACATCTCACATCATTGTGTGTGCCTATCTATGTTGGTCATATCTCATATCTTTGTGTGCATGTCCATGTTAGACATGTGTAATTTCTTTGTGGGTGCATGTCTATGTCAGTCATATCTCATATCTTTATGTGCATGTTTATGTTAGTCATGTGTCATATATCTTGATGTATGTCAGTGTTAGTCATGCCTCGTATCGCTATGTGCATGTCTGTGTTTGTCACATCTCATATCTTTGTGTGTGTATGTCTGTGTTAGTCAACTCTAGTGACTCGGGCAGATGGTGCTCGTAAACCTGGGAGGGCCGACCATCTAAGGGCAGAATCCCCCTACAGAAAAGATCACCTGCTGCCTTGCAGGAAGATTGGGGACAATCAAAGGCTAGGGAAAGCAAACCTGAATAAAATGCTGGCTGAAATCGGATGCACTGGGCCACTGGCGCAGAACACAGTGCAACGTTTTTAACGGGTGTTCAATCAGAGTGGATCTGGCAGACTCTAATTGTGATGTCCTGTTTGTAACACACCTAACCTGACAGCTGAGTTCATGTGAGCAGCTGGAATCCTACTCTGATTGGGTCCTGATCGCAGAGAGAGAGAGAGAGAGAAATGTTATACAATCTTAAGGTCGGTGAAAAAATAAGATACCACGAAAAAAATTACAGAAATTCATCGATCAGTTTCCGAGATAATTAATAAACTCTGTGGGCACGAATTTGTGAACGAACTATAGTAGTGTCAGCTTTCTAAGCTACTGAAGGATTACCTTTAAAATGGTTGACATAGAAGAAATAATCCTAGCCGCTGACATGACTGACAAGGAACTAGTATTATGCAATATCACAAATCAATAGATGGCTAGGACAAACACATATACTAAACAACGAGAGAACAACACACTCGTGAATGTTGATAAAATTAACATTTGCAACAACAAAAAAGTCAGACAGTTAGTGTAACATGGTCTATAAAGAAATTGTATCATAGAAAAACTTAAAAGATTCCCCCCAAAAAAACTTAAAAGATCCAAATGAAAGAAAAAAACTTAAAAGATCCCGGAAAAAAACTTTTAAAATCCAAATGAAAAAAAAACAACTTAAAAGATCCCAAAGAAAAAACTTAAAAAGATCCCAAAATAAAAAGTTGCAAGGATCACCATAGTAAAAGCTTTAAAATTAACAGTCAGTTGAAACAGCAAATAGATTCAACAGGTGCTTATGTGCAAGAAAGTGAAACTCCTAGACATAATGGGACCAACAAGCCACAGCACAAGGAGAAGAGCTGAATAAGATGTGAAGCTGGGTGATCTAGAAACATGACATCAACCTCTGGACAAGGAAACCTCAGGCTTAAACCCCCCGCCCTAAAAGTGGAGTGATGAGAATTTTCCTCTTGAAATCCTTGGTTTCTTTATTTCCTTATTCTCTCCCTTAGTCTCTTGTTTGTGATATTTATTGTCTAACCCTTTTAAATAACAGAAAAAAAAAAACCAAGAAGTCCCGTGTGCACTTTGCACACGTTAAAAATTCCCTTGGCTGTTAAAAGTCGCAAATGGTTGTCTAAAAGGCTGCTGCTTAGGTAAAATTGTCAAGGAATTGAAAATCTATAAATGCTGAAGACAGATGTGTCAGGTCAAAGGGTAACTAATGACACAATGCATCAAGACCCACTAGTATGTGTGAACTTTGAAGAAAATGAAGAGTTAGCTACAACCAGAACACATATTCCATCATTGGAATTTGAACAGTTGAAATGTACAACTATCATTCCTGCCATATTGACTGCTATGTTTGACTTTTGTAGATCAATGGAGACTTGACTGTTATGTTTGACTTTTGTAGATCAATGGAGACTTGACTGTTATGTTTGACTTTTGTAGATCAATGGAGAGAGTGTCATGCGGGCTTCCCATGAGCATGTGGTTCACCTGATTCGCTCTTCAAGTGATGTGCTGACCTTGAAAGTTGTCACTGTAACTCAGTCTGACCCCACACCCAGTGATTGGTATGCATTCCAGGACTATGGAGCCATGACCTTGCCCAATCGCAAGAAGATTGGTAGGTGTTATAAGTGTGTGTGCTTATTTTGTGATTGTAAGAAAACTATTTTGTGATTGTAAGAAAACTATTTTGTGATTGTAAGAAAACTATTTTGTGATTGTAAGTAAATTATTTTGTGATTGTAAGAAAACTATTTAGAGATTATAAGAAAACTGATTAGTGATTGTAAGAAAATTAGTTTTGATGTAGAGAATAAGAGAGATGAATCAGACACATATGCCTTGGGAAAAATGTTGGGTATGACACCAACTATGAACTTTATTGGAAAGCAAAGAATCAAATGGTTAGAACATTTGACCAGAGTGGAATGTAACCAATCTTCATCTTGAACATATTACATGAACAAAATTCACCCACAAAGCAAAAGTGAAAACCTGAAAAGAAATGGATAGTTGGAATCACAGAAAAATTAAGTAAATTCAGTGTGATAATTCAAGATACACACAATTATTGAAAGTGCACACAATCAGTGAAAGTACACACAACTAGTGAAAGTGCACACAACTAGTGAAAGTGCACACACCTAGTGAAAGTGCACACAACTAGTGAAAGTGCACACAACTAGTGAAAGTGCACACACCTAGTGAAAGTGCACACAACTAGTGAAAGTGCACACACCTAGTGAAAGTGCACACAACTAGTGAAAGTGCACACACCTAGTGAAAGTGCACACACCTAGTGAAAGTGCACACAACTAGTGAAAGTACACACAACTAGTGAAAGTGCACACACCTAGTGAAAGTGCACACAACTAGTGAAAGTGCACACACCTAGTGAAAGTGCACACAACTAGTGAAAGTGCACACACCTAGTGAAAGTGCACACACCTAGTGAAAGTGCACACACCTAGTGAAAGTACACACAACTAGTGAAAGTACACACAACTAGTGAAAGTGCACACAATTAGTGAAAGTGCCACAGCTAGTGAAGGCCAGAAAATTACACATTCCTCTTCTCTGTGAAGTAATGTGACACAAGCAGTTGGATAAAATGAAAGAAGAAAACGAATCTCTTACAACATTAGAATTTAACTTTTACAGAAAATGAGGCATCTATAGAATTGTTAATTAACTGTCTAATTGGGACAAGAGTTTTACTGAGAACAAGATTTAGAGTTCATCCCCCTGATTAACTAACTTCAAGTTCACGCAGCCTTATATGGGTACTGAATTTTTTCTGGGAAGGAGAAGCGGCACAGGCGTAACACTTTTGCTGCTTCCCTGCTGGTTCTGACTCTGGCACATGGACAGGTCCAGCAAACCTGCCAGCAGTGCTGGATCATGCGACCTGCAAAGGACATTGAATCTTGCAATGTTTACACAACTTTAGCTTCTTAGTTCCAAACCCTGAACAAATTCTGGTTTCATAAGACGGTCTTGTCTGCTCCAGGCCAGCAAGACTTCAGAAGATGATGACCTGACTATCAAGTTGAATCGAACTGTCTTCTTGGTGGTGAGGTGTTTGGGTTAAACAAATTGGCGTAACACTAACCACAATACTCCAAAAATCATGTGCCGAGGGGTTTGTAAAAAAATATGGGCACCAACACCATATTTCATATACACCACGTGGTGTGATGGGGTTGTTTTATCCTTTTTCTTTTCTGTCTATTGTGTAGTATGTGACATATCTCTATAAAATATTTGGTTATGGTTAGTCAAAAGCCCCTGTATCACTGCAAACAAATTAAAATCCATAATTGATCAATCGCCCATGCCAGTGGAATCATCCAAATTAAAACTCATCTCATTGAAGATTCCAATCAAAAAAAGGTGGCTGCAGTCCCCATCATAGTAGCTACAGCACATGCCAAAAGACATGAAGCCAAGTGGCACCAAAAGTGAATGCAGTTGAACTGTCCTTTGCCATACAATATCATCATTCATCATAAGGAATCGGAATATCAAAACATGATCCAGATGAAAAACACAGCTCATGGTGTGAACAGAACACTAAACTCAGTAGCTTCTGCAGCAAGCAGGATTTGGAATATGAGGAAACTGCAACAAGCAACACTTTTAAGACAATGCCTCAATGATTCAGACAATGCCTCAATTCCTGCCGCCTATCCGCCATATTGACCAGAAGTCTATAAAATCTTTACTGTTGTATAGTATGCACTTGGGCACAATAATAACATCATATGGAAGATGTACCACACACAAAAAACAGAATAACACAGACCAAAGTAGCATTTCAGAAAAGAAAAATATCTTGTGCAACAAGTCTATGTCACTAAAAGTGGGAAAGAGAGTTCAGAGGTGCTATATTGAGCCAATCGTGCCCTATGGAAGTGAATCATGGACAATGGACAAACAAATGAAAAGATATCTGCATTGTGTTGCTTGTTTATGGTAAAGCTGAAATATCTGGACCTTTTGGCACGATACATCTGCCTTCGATGTAGATGGGTAGATATGTTTAACAATTTTTGTCCGGACAGCAGCCGTTTTTGCCTACTACCTTTTTACTTTAAACAGTCAAGGGTTCTTTAATGTGTGCAAATGCACATGGGATCTTCTATATTTTGCCATTTTCTGAGGGGGCTAAACATCGGATCTCACTACCCAGAGAGGGCTAAACATCAGATCTCACTACCCAGAGAGGGCTAAACATCGGATCTCACTACCCAGAGAGGGCTAAACATCGGATCTCACTACCCATAGGGGGCTAAACATCAGATCTCACTACCCAGAGAGGGCTAAACATCGGATCTCACTACCCAGAGAGGGCTAAACATCGGATCTCACTACCCAGAGACCAAGGGAGGATAAAGCCACAGAGATACCAGGTTCACTTTTGAAAACTTCCCACCACTTGAGACCTTTCTGCCTATAGGCTGTTGTCTTAGACCACCAATTTCTGTAAAGATGGGAAATCCCAGAAGAGTATTTAGAGTTCCCTTGACAGCTAAAAAGACAAATTAGGAAATTCTCACAAAGTGGCCAACACAAAAAGAGAACTCCTAAAGAGCACCAGAAAGAAGCTATTGACATTTTTCAGGGACATCATGAGAAGAGGAAAGTTGGAATACTTGGATACAACTGGCAAAATACAGGGATAGGGAGATCACGGATGACAAAGAGAGAAGATACTAGATAGTTTGGTGCAGTTAAACAGTCCACAACAGCTAGTAAAGCACATCATGATGATGATGAGTGTGCAACATTCTCTATCAAATCTTTACTGTAATGTAGTATGTGACATATCTCTATAAAATCTTTACTGTAATGTAGTACGTGACATATCTCTATCAAATATTTACTGTAGTGTGGTGGTACGTGACATATCTCTATCAAATATTTACTGTTATATAGTATGTGACATATCTCTATCAAATCTTTACAGTAGTGTAGAATGTGACATATCTCTATAAAATCTTTACAGTAGTGTAGAATGTGACATATCTCTATCAAATATTTACTGTTATATAGTATGTGACATATCTCTATCAAATCTTTACAGTAGTGTAGAATGTGACATATCTCTATCAAATCTTTACAGTAGTTAGAACGTGACATATCTCTATCAAATCTTTACAGTAGTGTAGAATGTGACATATCTCTATCAAATCTTTACAGTAGTGTAGAATGTGACATATCTCTATCAAATCTTTACAGTAGTGTAGAATGTGACATATCTCTATCAAATCTTTACAGTAGTGTAGAACGTGACATATCTCTATCAAATCTTTACAGTAGTGTAGAACGTGACATATCTCTATCAAATCTTTACTGTAGTGTAGAATGTGACATATCTCTATCCAATCTTTACAGTAGTGTAGAACGTGACATATCTCTATCAAATCTTTACTGTAGTGTAGAATGTGACATATCTCTATCAAATCTTTACAGTAGTGTAGAACGTGACATATCTCTATCAAATCTTTACAGTAGTGTAGAATTTGACATATCTCTATCAAATCTTTACAGTAGTGTAGAATGTGACATATCTCTATCAAATCTTTACAGTAGTGTAGAATATGACATATCTCTATCAAATCTTTACTGTAGTGTAGAATGTGACATATCTCTATCAAATTTTTACAGTAGTGTAGAATGTGACATATCTCTATCAAATCTTTACTGTTGAGATACTGTGTTTGTTTACAGCTGCTCCTCTGCCACCACAACGAGACCCACAGACATCGCTATCTTACAGCAAAGCAAGCTCCAAGTCTATGACAGAGGGCCTAGCAGAAATCGGTTAGGATCCCTATTTTGTTTCTATCCACTCAAACCAATAATTCCTATTTTTCGTGTCTGCAGCTGTCACTTTGCACTTTTCAATTTTAAATATCGCCTTTATTTTTTTACATTTTTGAACATAAGATCATTTGAGTTTTTATTCCAAACATTTTATATTGTTTTCCTATTCCTCTTTTGTCCATTATAAATAACAATCAAGGAATGTCTGGATTTTAATGTTAAGTTGTTTGATTGGGAGCCTCGGTAGCCTAGCTGGGAAAACCACCCGACTGGACTACCGACGTTCGGACAAACCGTGTTCGATTCCCGCTGGAAGCAGTGTGAATTGTACTCATGGTTGGAAAGATCCCCCCCACGGTTGCCCAGGTGTGAGTGCGTGGCATCCTGATTGTTGTAGTGCACCTTTTGGCTGGTTGCCTCCGACTTCAGCACTTAAACTTGCTAGAGCAGACCGTGGTCTTGCTCAGTTGTAGGAAGGCCTGGCCAGTCTTGGTTTTCAGTCCCTGGTGACTGTTAAGCCCCATCCCCACGACAAGGAGTGGGCCATGATGGGGCAATAAGGAATGTTTTCATTTTTATTCTTTTTGCTTTTGGTGAATAATATTATTCATCAATTACAGTTGACACAATTGGTAGATGTCATTTGCTTGCGTTCATCCGATGATTACAGGGGTACACCTCTTCATCATCTGTTCTTAAAAGGACGTTAAATGGGCGTATCTGCATTGTGTTGTGGTTTGCAGTATAACTGTGATATTTGCACCTTTCAGCCCAACACATTCGACTTCAGCACGTAAATGTCATTTATTTTCAAAAGGTTTTTTTGTATTTGTTAATCATATCTAAATACTTCAGTATATTTTACATAATACTTAAAGAAAAACAAATGAAGATTAATAATTTCAAATACTCAATCAATGTTCAGGATGAATTTTAAGGTAAATAATTTATTCTATTTGGGGTTTTTCCTTATCTTTGGTCTGCCTTTTTGTAGCTTTTCCTCAATATATTCACTTCTAGTGTTATCTAAAAATATTTGTCTCGTCAATCTAGAAAAACTAGACGCAGCTATTGCTGAGTTTGACGGACAGGAAGAAGCACACAACCGCTCACACCAGGCAACAGATGACCACAAGGTGGCTTCAGTTCGAGCTTCCCATGCTCTTAAGCGAGTGTCAGTCATGGACTATAATGGCCTTATTACAGGTGAACCTGGAACATCAGAAGTCAGTGGAAAAGGTCATGTGAGTCCGGCTGAGGCTAGGATAAAGAAATATCACAAAAGATCTCCTACAGAGGTAATGATAGTTCACTAGGACTTCTCTTATCTAGTGGTGTTTACTAGGAATATGGTGTTAGTTTTTGTAGTGAAAAAAGTCAATAGTTCTACATGGTACATTTTAATTTAACATAAATCTAACTACAAATTATCATCATTGGCGTAGGCGATCATGTCCTTCCACAATTCTCTATCCACACTACATCACATCAATTCTTTGTTTGGCTGTTTTTTGTGCCACTACACCAATCTATTCAGTATCTTCTCTCTTTGTCCTTTCTTCCAAGGTCTATATTTCCCTGTATTTTGCCACTTGTAACCAAGGATTCCAACTTTCCTCTACTCACGTGCTAAAAAAATTGATAGTTTATTTCTGATGTTTCTTTAGAGCTCCCTTTTTGTGTTGGCTCTTTGAGAATTTTCTTGTTGGTCTTTTAGCTGTCCAGGAAACTCTCAACATACTTCTAAGAAATCCCATCTCTGTGAATCATCTTTTCATTTGTTTGTCAACTGACCATGATTTGATTCCATAGATCAGAATCGGCTCTATATAGCGCCACTGAATTCTCTTTCTCTCTTCTATTGACATATACTTGTTGTAAAAGACATTCTTCATTTTCTAAAATGCTATTTTGGCCTGAGCTATTCTACTTTTTATTTTTGTGGTGCATCTTCCATCTGATGTTATTATTGTACCCAAGTATTTGAGGCGTTGCACTTGCTTTAGATTTGTCCTGTTTGTTTTTAAGTTGCATATGATTGTTTATTTGATATAACCTTACTTCTCTTTTCTTACTGTTCAGACTGAGACCTTTCTTGTTGCTTTCTTTCACTATTATGTCTATTATTTCTTGTAATTCATTCTCCGTCTCTGATATTAAGACTTTGTGATCCATTTATCACAAATTGTTTGTGCTGTGACCGTTAACTTCAATTCCTTTTTTGTCTACTGTTAATCTCATAATATTTTAAATGTAAAGTGAGAACAAATATGGCGACAGAACACAACCTTGTCTGACTCCTTACTTGTATACTGGAACTGTCCTGTTTGGTTGCTAATTCTTATGGCTGCTGTTTGTTGCTGATACATGTTTTTATAATTCTCATATCCTTGCGGTCAATGTTTAATTTCTCCAGCATATTGATCATTTCCACATACTTTACTTTGTCAAATGCTTTTGTGTAGTCTAACTACAAAAGGGGGCTCATATATCTTATTGCAATTTTAAACTTGACTAGGTTTTGAGTGTATCAGTGATAACATAACTATTACTTTTTGCAGCATATTCACTATTTCTGAAACAAGCAAATGAACAAGGCAACTAAATAACAGTTATAAATAACCAGCATGCTAAGTGATAACGTTAAAATGATATTTATGTAGGTGATAAGTTTATACAGGGGATACAAGTTTATGTAGATGATAAGTTTATACAGGGGATAAAAGTTTATGTAGGTTTTAAGGAAGTAAGGTCTTAAAGTATGTGATGTTAGTGTTCATATTTTTCAATGATGACATATTTTATGGTTAATGTGGTCGCCTGTATCCAAATAGGGATATCAAATGCATTTTTTGCACTGGGAAACATATGGAAACCCAAAGAAATGAGGTTAATTACAAAAATAAAAATTTGTAACTCAAATGTTAAGTCAGTCCTATTATTTGGTTGTGAAATATGGAGAACAACAAAAAATGACAATCGTGAAGATACAGACCTTCTTTAATGGATGCTTACGCAGAATAAATGGATGGAAATGGCAGGACAAAATCATTAACATAGAATTATGGAACCAGTTAATTACCAGTGGATAAAGAGATACAGCCGAGATGATGGCACTGGATAGTACACACACTGCAGAAGCCAACTGAGAGCATTACACAATAGTCAATTTTTTTGGAATCCCCAGAGAAAAAGACAAAGAGGAAGACCAGGGAATTTTTTGGAGAAGATAGATAGAAGCAGAGATGAAGATGATGGGGAAGACATGAAACGATCTTAAAAGAATGGCAAGAAATAGAACAGCTTGGAAAGTGTTTGCTGTAGACCTATGCTCCACAGGGAGCTGAAAGGTAGAAGCAGAAGAAATGATCATGCATATTAATAGTAATACACCAGTAAGGTGGTCAGGAGTTGAAAGGTAGAAGAAGATTGATACAACTCTGATGAACACACAAACACACATATAGTCTGCATACCTAACTACCACAAAATACTCTCATGTAAAGAACTACAGAAAGATAAATGTCTACAAGTTAGGCAAAACAGAATCTTTAAAGATACACTCGCTCATGGTTCAGTTAAAAGATTTCAGTATTAATCTTTAAGGATGTGTTTGCTTATGGTTCAATTAATTAAAAGATTTCAACATTAATCTTTAAAGATATGTTCGCTTATGGTTCAATTAATTAAAAGATTCCAGTATTAATCCTTAAAGATACACTCATTCATGCGCCAGTTAAAAGCTTTCAGTATTAATCTTTAAAGATACATTTGCTCAATTTGCTCATGGTTCACTTAAAAACTTTCAGTATTAATCTTCACACCTAGAAAGATGTAGCACAGGACAAAACTACTTGGGCACACCTCTTCAATGTGGGGCGACAGCTTGTGAGACATGAAAAGAAGTAGCAGGAAAACAGAGATAGGCTTAGAATTAAAAGACTCACAAAATAGATCCCCCACCAGCAGCAATTATCTGTGCTAGATTATTTATTCAGTGTCTGTATTGGGAATAATAGTTACATTCGCACATATACGCACTAAACTAAAAACTGAATAAATATTTTTTTTTTAGCCTTCGCCAGCTTTCACCTTTGATGAAGTCCCTAGAGTGTCTAGAAACTGAATTTTGCAGGTTAATCCATTTTCCTGGCAGCTGTTTGCACAGGTCCCTCACAACAAATGCAGATAACTCTGTCTTCTGAGGTACTCATATTTTTCTGTCGATGAGTAATTGACGTTTCAAGCCAAGCCTCACTGCTTAGACCAGGGGTGGTTGTCGCATAAAGAAATCACAAATAAAAATGTTAACTTGTGCAGCCAGGATTTGAACTTACAACCTCTTTATCTCTAGACCGGCATCTTGCCTTGAGACCAACCAGTCCCCCAACTGAATAAAATAAATGGTACTCATCATACGTGATGGGCAAACAACATAAAATGTGATTTAATATAAAGATTAAGCTGCTGTGTTGTTTGAAATGCAAATGCATAATTAATTTGTATATTTTGTTGTTATTATTTGAATTAAATTTATTATGTTTGTTGTACTTAATATTTATCATGTTGTACACAAATTTAGGTGATTATTTTTGTAACATTTTGCGCAGTCTTTTTATTTTAAAAATGTATTTCCAAATTTCTTTTTTTCAGACAATAGAGAGGTCAAAAAGTACGCCAGATATTTCTGCAGCTTTAGACCAGGAGTACAATGAACGTCCATCAGGTGGTCAAATCACCGGTTCTTGGGCTAAAAGTCGTGCCCCACCTCCTCAGGATGGTCACTACACTTCTGGTGCTGCATTTGTGGGAACAGGTCCACCAGATTCCTCACACCGAACACTTAACACCCAAAAAGTAACGTCTACAGTGCTTCCTGTTCCAGAAATTGTTCGGATTCACACAATTGGGAAAAACAGCAATTATGGCAACATATCTGCAGAAATTGAAGGCCGAAAAATAAAGGAATCACCTTATGAATCAAGCTTTCGACCTGAAAACACACATAATCACTTCTCCACTCAAAATGGAGATAAATATATTTCATTTGCTGATGAAAGAATTTTGGAGAATACACACAAATTTGTTCAGAAATATCCTAATGCGACAGTTTTGGTCACAGCAGATATTCACTCGGATAAAATTGTTGGAAGCAAAGATGAAGTTTTGTATGAACCAGATCCTGATTACGATGATAATGATGATGATAAACCAATATATGTCAAAAATGAGCGACAAAACAACTCACCTGTGATTCAAACAAACTCTAAGCAGAATAAAAGTGTTGATGACACGAGGAATGTTACCACTCACAGCAGCAATGTTCTCAAGCAAAGTAAATCATCAGTAACGGTCATATCAATCAACAATGAGGCTAGTAGGGAAAATACCAAACAGGCCTCCAGTTCACATTCATCTCCAAACTTGGCAAACAGTGCCAAATCTTCACCAATTTCAGTTCATGCGCAGGAAAATATGCCATTGACCTCACCCATCCAGAGCAGTTCTAGTTCTCGAAGATCATCTGGTGTTGTCATGGCAACACCTTCCCAGCCTTCAAGTGCAGGAAGCTCTAGAAGATCATCTGTTCAGTCCAACTATAGTGGAGATAATGCAGAGAGAAATGGGAGGAGCTACACACCTTCTTCAACGTCAACCATTGTTGTGGGCAACACCAGAGATAACCATCAGGCTGAGGTTCCTCCACCACCTCCACCACCTCCTCTTCCTATAGCAGGTGGAAGATCCTCATCTAGAGAAGGCAGTGCAAACTCAACCCTCAGACTGCGCCAAAATGATGCAGAGGCCATCACAGCTTTACAGAATCGGGTCTCAACAGATGACATTCTAGCTGCTGTTGCAGACAGGCGGAACAGACTGGAGAATGAGGGGCCAAGACTGTCTGATGTGAAAACTTTACCAACAAGTACGTTCACTTTGTTTTATTATATCATTATTTATTAAGGGTCATTTTACATGCAGTCTGCAATTGCTAAAATCAATTTAAAAGAATACAAATCCTTGAGTGAATTTACCATTAGTGACAAAGACTAGGTAGGAAAAGCTTGCTGATGTTCATAGCACATTGGGAATAAATATAAGGTGTTGTGTAATAACAATGGAGTCATGGTGGTTGAGTGGTTAGTGTGCTCATTTCCTGAGCAGAAGGTTCCGTGTTTGATTCCTACCTACCCACCTACCTACCTACCTACCAACCCACCCTTCGTTTGTCTGAAGTATTGTCTATACCTGCAATGTTGCTACCTGTATAAATTGTATTGTCTTTTGTAATTCTTGCAGTGGCCTATCTTGAAGTGTGTGTTCAGCAGTCTGGGGTGCCTAGCCACATGTACATGTGACTGAGGTGCTGATCTTGAACTTTGTTTACATGTGACTGTAAAGTCGATTGTGCCCTTTACTGAGGCATATATTAATAACTAGTTCCCATCTATCCATATTATGAAAGGCATCCTGATTTGGGGCTTGTGGTCTTCTGGTCGATTTGATTATCTCTTCCTTCTGATGGTATGAAACTGGTGAACTGGTGCACCTAGTTGTGTGCCTGTTGTGCCTTCCTTTGCCAGCTGATCTGCTCTCTCGTTTCCTGGTATTCCACAGTGCGATGAGGCCCACAGCAAGGTGACACTGTGGTGCTTGCAGAGTTAGGTCAATAAGGTCTGCAGATGTGTTAATTTTCTGTTGATTGGATTATTGCATAATCGTGACAATATTTCCCTGTTGCTATTTTATTCATATCCCCAGTATTATTTGGGTACTCTATGTATGCACCTGCTCCCTCACTCTTTACTGAATTCTGTGCTGATCCATCTGTGTACACACGAACCCATAGATCTTGTGTGTATTCTTCATCCAAGAAACTGATAGAGTGATTGTTTTACGCTCTATATTGTTTCTGTTGCTCCTTGTCAAGTTTTCCTTTCACTTCTGTCCATATTTGTATTGACAATCCAGATTTCTTTTTCCAGAGTGTCTGTTCTAGTATGGGCTGTAGGAGGCTGACAACTCTTGGTATGTCTGATGTTTGTCTTCAAAGTTTGATTCCCAGAAGTGATGGGTATTTTTTCCAGACTGACAAGACTCCAGGGTTCACCCAGTCTCTAAAAATAGGTACCCAAAGATTTTTCTGGGAAATAAAGACAACCTGGAGTGATACCGATGATGTCCCTCAAAAATGTGTGTTATTGTTATGGAAGAATGTGGTCACTAACACCATATTCCCCACACATTTAACAAGGTCTGAAGGGAATCTCTACTTTTTTACTTTTTATAATAATGAAACAAAATTAAGCCAAAAGTTAAGAGAAAAACTGATGAAAGATATAAAACAGCCTTGTTCATTGTGATGCAGAAAACAAAAATCATATTTTGTTTGATTGCGTTGAATTGAATAAAAGCAGGTGAGACAATGTTGATGTAAAATTTAAAAGAGGATTTACTGTAAATTCTTTCTTTCTTTGCTCAATTACTATTCATCATCCACAATTTAAATTATGACATTAAAGGGCTTAAATATCTTTAATTGTTGTTTGCAGCAAGCTGTGATATCTGTACCATTTGATCCAACACATCTGACATTACTGCATTTATGGACACCAGATTGCCTTCTCTTTGATTCCTCTACTAGGATGTTTTTCTCTTTGATCCCAATACCAGGTTGCCTTCCCTGTTTCATCCCTATACCAGGTTGCCTTCCCTCTTTCATCTCTATACCAGGTTACCTTCCCTCTTTCATCTCTATACCAGGTTTCCTTCCCTCTTTCATCTCTATACCATGTTTCCTTCCCTCTTTCATCTCTTTACCAGGTTACCTTCCCTCTTTCATCTCTATACCAGGTTACCTTCTGTCTTTCATCTCTATACCAGGTTACCTTCCCTCTTTCATCTCTATACCAGGTTACCTTCCCTCTTTCATCTCTATACCAGGTTACCTTCTGTCTTTCATCTCTATACCAGGTTACCTTCCCTCTTTCATCTCTATACCAGGTTACCTTCCCTCTTTCATCTCTTTACCAGGTTACCTTCCGTCTTTGATTCCTATACCAGGTTACCTTCCCTCTTTCATCTCTTTACCAGGTTTCCTTCCCTCTTTCATCTCTATACCAGGCTACCTTCCCTCTTTCATCTCTATACCATGTTTCCTTCCCTCTTTTATCTCTTTACCAGGTTTCCTTCCCTCTTTCATCTCTTTACCAGGTTACCTTCCGTCTTTCATCTCTATACCAGGTTTCCTTCCCTCTTTCATCTCTATACCATATTTCCTTCCCTCTTTCATCTCTTTACCAGGTTACCTTCCCTCTTTCATCTCTATACCATGTTTCCTTCCCTCTTTCATCTCTTTACCAGGTTACCTTCCCTCTTTCATCTCTATACCAGGTTATCTTCCATCTTTCATCCCTATACCAGGTTACCTTCCCTCTTTCATCTCTTTACCAGGTTACCTTCCGTCTTTGATTCCTATACCAGGTTTCCTTCCCTCTTTCATCTCTATACCAGGTTACCTTCCCTCTTTCATCTCTATACTATGTTTCCTTCCCTCTTTTATCTCTTTACCAGGTTTCCTTCCCTCTTTCATCTCTTTACCAGGTTACCTTCCGTCTTTCATCTCTATACCAGGTTTCCTTCCCTCTTTCATCTCTATACCATGTTTCCTTCCCTCTTTCATCTCTTTACCAGGTTACCTTCCCTCTTTCATCTCTATACCAGGTTACCTTCCGTCTTTCATCTCTATACCAGGTTACCTTCCGTCTTTCATCTCTATACCAGGTTACCTTCCGTCTTTCATCCCTATACCAGGTTACCTTTCCTCTTTCATCTCTTTACCAGGTTACCTTCCGTCTTTGATTCCTATACCAGGTTACCTTCCCTCTTTCATCTCTTTACCAGGTTTCCTTCCCTCTTTCATCTCTATACCAGGTTACCTTCCCTCTTTCATCTCTATACCATGTTTCCTTCCCTCTTTTATCTCTTTACCAGGTTTCCTTCCCTCTTTCATCTCTTTACCAGGTTACCTTCCGTCTTTCATCTCTATACCAGGTTTCCTTCCCTCTTTCATCTCTATACCATGTTTCCTTCCCTCTTTCATCTCTTTACCAGGTTACCTTCCCTCTTTCATCTCTATACCAGGTTATTCCTTCCAGGTTACTTCCCTTTCATCTCTTTACCAGGTTTCCTTCCCTCTTTCACTCTATACCAGGTTACCTTCCCTCTTTCATCTCTATACCAGGTTACCTTCCCTCTTTCATCTCTATACCAGGTTACCTTCCGTCTTTCATCTCTATACCAGGTTACCTTCCCTCTTTCATCTCTTTACCAGGTTACCTTCCGTCTTTGATCCCTATACCAGGTTACCTTCCCTCTTTGTTTCCTATACCTGATTGCCTTCCTGTATTGATTCCTACTGGCTCTGACGAAATTGAAAATTGGTTGGTTTTACCAGAGCGCCATGGGAAATGAAATAGGATCTTGATCAGTTTAAGTTCACTTACCATTTTGCAAGCTACATTTAAAAACAATGGAAGGGGACAGCATACCCTAGCAACATACAGATAGAGATGATAAAATCCCAGGAAGATTTTGGCATGGAAATAGTTGAAGATTAGGCAATGATACATACACTCAGGATACATAGCTCCTGACCTAAAAACTTCAACATTTATAGCCTAGCCTAGTAAGGAGATTAACTCAGTGGAATGCAGTAATTTTTTAACAATAAATTTGATGAAGCATATAACAGAATTATTCTTTAAGTTGTACAAGAAAGAATCTAAAATAAAATCAAAATGGAATTAGAAAAGCAATATCAATTCATGAAAATCAGTTACTGAGTTATTAGCAGGTCATCATCATTGCACTCAGAACATGTCCATAGGTGCTCAGATCCCCTCCTCAGTTAATGAGTTATTTGCGGGTCATCATCATTGCACTCTGAATATGTCCATAGGTGCTCAGCTCCCCTCCTCAGCATGTCCTGTAGTGTCCAGCGACTGACGACTCCAGTTCTGTGTTGGTTGGCTAGTCTTTTTACATGCCCACTAAGTTTCTCATTTCTGGCTGTGCCCATCTTAACTCCCATCTCTTCCATCCGAAGGAGTGACGTGGACTCATGGTTGTTGAAGTCCTGTGTCCTTCCCATATCTCGGAGGGCATTGATGATGTCTGCCTGATCCATTGGTTGACCGTCCTCAACAATAACGCAGCTAGCCAACCTGTCTGCTCTTTCATTTCCCCGTACTCCCACATGTCCTGGGACTAGACAAAGGTGACCTTATGTATTTTTTACTTCTGCAATGACTCTACCCATTGCATACGTACAGATCCTGCCACCACTTTTGTTATCATGCTCATCGAATCACTCAGTATACAGGCGTGGGTGTAGTCTTGTGACTCTAACCAGATGAATGCCTTGGTCACTGCCATCACCTCAATCGTCCTGCTACTCATGGTCCTAACGTATGCACCACTGTCTTCCTTGACTATTCTGCCTGCTGAGCGTGCTGTAAATGCCCATGCACTTCTTTGGTGTCGTCTTACAGATCCATCTGTATAGATGACTGCATCTTTCTCATCGGTGTTATCGCAGATGAGATCGTTGACCTCCGCATTGACATGAAAAACAGTGGGACAAGTTATATGAGAATGTTAATAAAAAAGTACACTGAAGTAAAAGTAGATACCAATATCTGATATTGTACGGGGCCGCACGTAAAGCTGGATAAAAGATGAAAAAAATTAACATAAGATTGTGTCAAGTAGCTAAACTAGTAGGCAAGCAGGACAATACATAATGTTTTGACCACAGACTTTTGTCAGAAACAGGACAACAAATAACAAATGAAGATGGTTAGAACGAAAAACACTTAGCTTAAGGCATAGCAATGTCAACATGCGGTTCAAAGAAAGAGAATGCCAGGTACCCTAACTAGAAAGTTGCAAGGACTTAAGGATAGAAGTAAACAAAACTATATGTGCTTCATAGATTACACACAACATTTGACAGTGATATAATATAAAAGCGTGGAACGAATTCAAAACAAACAAAGAAATTAGAGAAATCGTCAATCAACCACTAATATCTTCAGTAATCAAGAAAAGACGATGGTCATATGTTTGTCATGTGATGAGGAGAGATAATAACCAAATAACAAAGCAAGCCCTCATGTAGGAAACAACAGGTAAGAGGAAAAGAGGCCAACCCAGAGGACACCAAGAAGAGCACTGATGACAGAGCAAGAACAGTAGGAATCGGCTCACTCAATGAGATAGAGTTGCTTGCACAGAACAAAGACAAATGGCAAGATTTGATCAAAGATCTTTAAAAGGATTGAAAACTACTAGAATAAAATTTAGATAAGAGAAAGAGTATCTGGGTCTATGGTCTGGCTATGGCTCGAAAGGTCAATAGCTAGATAGATAAATAGATAGATAGATAATATAAACAATTGAAAGATATTTGTCTTGATAATGCTGACATGAGACTGATATATAACTCATATGGGAAACAGACAGCAATGATATGATACAACAGACAGAACTATGGATCTATTGGCGTAAAGAGAGGAGTCAAACAAGGCTGCAGTCTGCCCCCATGTTTGTTCAATTAATACTCTGAAAAGATCTATAAAGACAACATAGACATCAATGGAAAAATAATTAGCATCCTAAGATATGCTGATGACATTGTATTTAATACTGGCAGAAAGTCCAGAAATTCTATAGAAAATTACATTATATTAAATATTACAGAAATAAAGAAGAAAAACAGAGGTTGGATATAAGGATAAAGGCAACTGATACTAGGATAATAAACAGATAGAACTTACAAGACAAAATCAAAATCAATGGAAAAGATTTAGAGAAAGTACAAGAATAAAGTTATCTTGCATATATTATAGTAAAGTAAAGTAAAGGTAAAAGTAAGGTAAAGGTAAAGGTAAAGTAAAGTGAAAGTGAAAGTAAAAGTAAAAGTAAAAGTAAAAGTAAAAGTAAAGTAAAGAGCCCCATCATACCAAGTTGTGTGTAGGGAAGTTAGGGTGTTAGGGACCATAATTTTTACAGACCTTCGGCATATGATTTTTGGAGTAATGTTGTGGGTATTATGTTCATGCTGATTTACTTCCCCAGAAAAAAATTTAGTTTCTATTCAAGGCTGGGTGAACCCAGAAGCCTCAATCAAGATCGAACCCGACCTCTTGTACTTTGTAGTCCAGTTAACATCAAAGCAAATAACATGAGGCTTCAAATTTAGAATAATAAAGAGTTAATAATAAATAGTTTACCCAGAAGACTTTAGGACTTCCTGTTCCAAGATGGTAGAATAGAATTTGTGTTCCATCGACTGCTGCAGGATTTGAATTTGGAGGCTGATTAATTTCAGCTCTCTAATGTAGATCACTGTGTTAAAGTCAACCAGATGCTCCACTTTATGGATTTGCACTGGTGCTACAGAGTTTGTGCACCTGGCAGCGGTTCTTTTTGGCAAATCAAGTAGTGTGAATACAACCTTCTCCCATTGTGAGGTCAATATGCGTTTCATGCCATGACATTGAGAGCTGTTTAGTAATCACCATTGGATTTGTTCTGCACTGATAACTTTAAGCTCCTTCATATAGATTGGTGCACCAGTCAACCAAAGGTTCCACTTTAAGAATTCTGCTCCAGCATTACAGTATTCATGTGTCTTGGCTGTGGTCTTTAGAGTTAATGAAGTTTTGTGGGCACATTCAAGTGTTGACAATATTTTGCTTATTACGTGATAACATGAATGATCTTATATCCGTCTTACCTCTAGACCACCTAATCTATCTATCTATTGACCTTTCGAGCCATAGCCGGCCCATAGGGCGTAGACCAAGATACTCCTTCTCTTATCTGAATTTTTGTTCTAGCAGTTTTCAATTCTTTTAAAGATAGTTTATCAAATCTCGCAATTTGTCTCTGTTCTGTGCAAGCAGCTCTATCTCATTAAGGGAGCCGAATCCTGCTGCTCTTGCCTCTCTCATTCAATGTTCTCAGTGTCTCTCTGGGTCTTCCTCTTTTTCTCTTACCTGTTGTTTCCCATATGAGGGCTTGCTTTGCTATTCGGTTATTATCTCTTCTCATCACATATCCAACCTATGACTATCGTCTTTTCTTTATGACTGAAGATATTAGTGGTTGATTGGCGATTTCTCTAATTTCCTCGTTTGTTTTGAATTCGTTCCATGCTATACCAAGTATTTTCCTTAGACATTTATTTTCGAATGCGTTCAACTTTGTTTCTATATCTCTTGTTGTTTTCCAGCTTTCACACACATACGTAAGGGTTGATAGTACATAGACCACCTAATACCACTTTTTAAATGTGATAACTTATCATAACTGCTTCTGTGTGTGATTATTAGTTTCTGTTGTTGTAGTTTGATGTAATATGTTATTTTTATAGCTATTATCTGATGTGATAATATGTCTTTTATAGTTTACCTATGTAATAATGCATCTCTAATATAGTTTCCCGATATGATAATTATATCTATTATAATTACCTATATGTGATAATATATATATCTAATATAGTTGCCTGATACTATAAAATTCCTATATTAAAGTTACCTGATATGATAATTATCTCTTATAACGGGGGGCCAAGATACCCATCCAACAACTGAGCTGAGTGCAGTCCGCGACCCTCAGCTGACTGCGTGTGTAAGGATCAACAAACAAGAGAGATAATCAAGACCCTGCTCCATCTCCCAATGATACCCCTGGTAACAGACAATTCAGTCTGGCCAAGCGAGTAGTGATCGAAAAGGGAAGGCAATCCTATACTAAAAAATATCACATTTGAGTCTGATGTTTTGGTCGAAAGATGCACATAAACCACAGCAGAAAACATCTATGTCCACTTAACGTCATTTTAAGAGTGGATAGTGAAGAGGACTATTCGTTCTTCTAGTAGCCATCGAGTGAATGCCATGAGAAATATCTGGATAACTGTTACATTGTGTGATAATTATCTCTGCGAACTTGCCACATGAGGGTGCCGCGATAGCTCAGTGGTTAGTGAACTGGACTACAAAGGACAAAAGTTCGGGTTTGATCCTGAACGACAGCTTCTGAGTTCACCCAGCCTTAAATAGGTACCTGATTTTTTTCTGGGAAAGCAAAGGGGCACGAGCATAATACCAACTGCATTACTTCAAAAATCATTTGCCAAAGGTCTGTAGAAATTATGATCACTAACACCATATTCCCTATATACCACTTGGTGTGACTGGGCTCTTTACTTTTTTTTTTTATGTGCCACATGATGTAACAAACTTGTAACTGGTTTCCAATTTTCTTGTGCAATAACTATTTTATTTTACTGTTTCCAGACAAATCAACTCATGAATTAAACCAGGAAGCTCTCAAAGCAGCCGTTGCGGCACGCAAGTCACGTCTGGAGCAGCAGAACGAGGACAAATCAGTTGTTGATGAGATAGAGGCTCGTTTAAACAGAAACAAAAAGCTGCAGGCCGTAAAATACTATGGCACTGATACCAACAGAAATACTGGTGCTGTCAATAAAGAAGAGGAAATCCCACCACCACCTGTACCAATCGCAGCTTCTACAGCTCCTAAAGTTGAGGAGAAGCCCAAAGATGTTCCACAAGTTAATCTGTCAAATAAGCCAAGTGCACAGATCAAGATATCACCTGTTGTGCCTGTAAAATCAAATCCAAACACAGATTCATCTTTGGGTGCAAAACAAAGTACTACAACAATCTCATCTAACCCTAACAACATCAGTGCTGACTTCAGGGCTAAGCTTAAACCTGTTGAAACTAGAGGAAATGTGTCTCCTTTGGTTGTACAGTCAAAGACAACAGTATCATCATCTGCAAATGTGACTACACCTGGAACTAATGTCACTACCATTGTCACATCCAAGGGAAATTCCAGCAAAGCTCAAGCTCCAACACCTCCACCACCACCACCACCACCTCCATCTTCAACAGCATCTATAGGACCTATCACAACTCTACCGTCTGCAACAAAACCAAAAGCAGAACTTTCTACATTAGTGACAAGCAAGACAGTACAGAGCCCAGTGGGAACAAAGTCAATTTCTACCAAACCTTTATCCCCAACAACTCCATCAACCAACACACCTTCTTCATCAGACTACATTGCTTTGGCAGAAAAAGCAAGACAAGAATATTTGAAAAAGAAAGCAGCGGGCACACTCCAAGCAAATATCGAAAAAAAAGGACCCGTTGAAATCACCCCAAACAAGCGTAACAAGCCTACAACACCAACACCATCAGCAAATGCTCCACCTGCATTTTTATCAAAATCCAATAGCCAAACAGTGATTGAAGTGAAGCCAAATGTACAGACCAATGGGGATGAAGTACAAATTTCAGTTCAAGATAGGATTAAAATACTGCAGTCTGATAAAGGTCTCTCTAATGGGAAAACAAATCTTGCAGGTGTAACTGAGGATCACTCCCATACTGAGATATCTTTGAGTAATGGAACCATCAAGAAATCATCGCCTAAATTGAATGTTTTATCTCCCCTGAATATAACATCTGGAAATTCTTCAGGATTAGGGTCAAAGATAGCCCCTCCTCCACCAGGATTTGGAGACAATGATGGCAGCTCCACCTATAGGGGTGTTGCCATTGATATCATACCTCCTCCATCATCATTCAGTGTAGCTGGCAGTCCTGACTCAGCATTAAGTGTTCCCTCATATGGCCAGGATGATGCTGCAAGTTTTGTGTCTTCAGTCTCATCTCTCAGCACATTGTCCAGTGAGCACGGCGATGGTGGTTACCATCATGGTCAAACAAGAGAAAATGTTAAAGATTTGTTTGCACATTCTCCTCCTCCACCTCCAGACTTTGGCAACTCTTCTTTGGGAGACCAAGATGCTTTTATTCCGCCTCCGCCTGAGTTTCTAGAGATCGATACCAATGCTAATGAGAGCAAAGCTGTGGATAAAAACTCCAAACCTTTTGCATCAAAGTCTGTTCAAGACTGGTCATGTATGGATGTACTTGATTGGTTGGACAGCCTAAACCTGCCGCAGTATAGAATCAATTTTGCTAAAGCTCGCGTTGATGGAAATAAGTTGGTGAATCTGAGCAGAAATGAATTTATCAACTTGGGAGTTTCTCAAGTCGCACATCGCATGAATATTGAACGTTCAGTGAAAAAGCTTAATGTGGGTGCTTCAACAAATCTTTAATTGTTTTGCAAAACAAACTGTCGAGATTTTCAAATAAATGTGATGAGGAAATATATTCTGGTTGTTTTTTGTCAGATTTCACTAGTAGCAACATCTGAATTGTCTTGGACTTTTTAAAGCTTAAAAGCAAAAGAGTAATAAATATAATTTTTGTATTCAGTATAAACCTGAGATGTTACCTAGGTATATAAAGTCTGAAACTAACATAACACTGTAAATCTAAGGCATACACCCAATCAATATCTCAAATCTGAGATGGAGTCAATATCTTAAATGTAAAAGATGAATACATGTGTTTATGATTTTATATTTGGTTGTGCCTTGTAATCAAATACAGATAAATACCCTACATTATAGTTCAGAAATTTAATTACAAACAACCACCTTGCAGGAAGGTTAATGAAAAAACAAAGACCAAGAAGGTAGTTTCAAATAAATATATGCTATAGAGGACTGCACTAAGCTGCCACTAAGTAAATCAGAAAAAAAGGTTCAGAGATTGCTGCCTACTTTCACACGTGACTTAAACCAGGCTTTCAGATTATTCCTGACATTTGAGGAAATACAATTTTATTGGTGAGGAATTAAACCAAAAATAAATTGATAATATTAATGTGCTGCTCTAGGCTGTGATGAAGGAATCAAAGACAGATGGTATTGTTTACATTTCTTTGATGTGTATCATTTCCAAACCTCTTCTATTTTTAACATTTTTATGATTTATACAAAAAGATTGAGTGTTGGTGAAATGTTGAGAATAAATATTTGCATTAAACTGTTATTGAACTTTTGCCTAAACAGCATAAATTGATTTGCTGAAATTAAAACTGCATTTTATTTATTTGTTGATTAAATTTATATTTTGTTTCTTCTTGTAAAATAGCTTCCACATTTTAAATGACTGTATTACGCAGATACAGTAAATATATTAATATTTGTTGCTGCTGTTGCTTTATTGTTTTTTTTTTCTTTTGTTAAGAAAATATGCATAGAAGCTTTGAGTTGATAGAAAACATTCTTTTAACAAATAAAAACACTGAGGAGGGTTTTAGATAAATGGAGGGAGGGAAATAGAGAGAGCGGTACTAAACATTGTTATACGTCTTTTGTGATGTTTAAGATTTTAGGTATACCATTGTCATGTTTTAAGGACATCATACATATATTTTAGCATTTCACTGATATTTTTTGCCGAAGGGCATGAGTTTACAGTCCGCTGGATTCATAACAATAACAGTGATGTTTTTAATTGAGGAAGGACAGAGCTATAGTAATATAGTGTTAGCATTCTAGTTTGGTGATCAATAGTAGTATAGTGCTAGCATGCTAGCTTGGTGATCAATAGTAATATAGTGCTAGCATGCTAGCTTGGCGATCAATAGTAATATAGTGCTAGCATGCTAGCTTGGTGATCAATAGTAATATAGTGCTAGCATGCTAGCTTGGCGATCAATACTAATATAGTGCTAGCTTGGTGATCAATAGTAATATAGTGCTAGCATGCTAGCTTGGTGATCAATACTAATATAGTGCTAGCATGCTAGCTTGGTGATATAGTGAATGTGATTTCAATAAGGCATTACACTCTCCAGTCGACCCACCTGGCAAAAGGATTGGGCTTCTAGTACATTGAGTTGAGAAATAATGACAGTGAGATAAGCACTACCCTCACCATCACCACCAAATTTTGTGGCCTTGTTTGGGAAAATATTATTTCACCCTCTTAAGACATTATATAAGTTATAGAACATTACATTCATTAACATTACTTATTCATGACTTTTAAATTATTTGTGATTCTCTTCATATTTTATGACATAACAACAATATTCTACATTAAAAATAATACCAAAAACTCAAGAGCTGTCCTGTATTATTCTATTATTTTTTTTATTTGATTAAACACATTTGAGCTATGCCTTCTGACTTGTTTGCACTATGTTGCAGAAAAAAAATATTACTTTTACACTCAGTAATACTAATTTGACACTTTGTTATGTTAATTTTACATTCCATAAAGATTAATGCAATATTGTATGCAATAATAACATAGTGTGGACAATTCTTAGTGATTATGGAATACCCAATACAATAATGATTGTCAAATATTTGCGAACTAAATTCACTTGTATCAGTAGTGGCAGTGATGCGTGGCGAGATGCAGGTCCCGTGCAAGGTCTGACAAGTTATAACAAATATCCTGTAGCATAGACAATCTAGAATTGTGTCCTGTGTGCCAGCTTCGACTTGAAAGGACAATAGATAAATAAATAGTAGTGGTAGTTGTCAGCCATTTGTAGCAAATATGGGAGTGTGCCATGGGGTTACTTATTAAAAATCCATTTTTTACTTATATTATAGACCAAGTAATGAGACAGAGACCAGGTGATGAGACAGAGACAAAGTGATGAGACAGAGACAAAGTAATGAAACAGAGACAAAGTGATGAGACAGAGACCAGGTGATGAGACAGAGACAAAGTAATGAGACAGAGACAAAGTGATGAGAGAGAGACCAGGTGATGAGACAGAGACAAAGTGATAAGACAGAGACCAGGTGATGAGACAGAGACCAGGTGATGAGATAGAGACCAGGTGATGAGACAGAGACCAGGTGATGAGATAGAGACAAAGTGATGAGACAGAGACAAAGTGATGAGAGAGAGACCAGGTGATGAGACAGAGACAAAGTGATGAGACAGAGACCAGGTGATGAGAGAGAGGCAAAGTGATGAGACAGAGACCAGGTGATGAGACAGACCAGGTGATGAGACAGAGACCAGGTGATGAGACAGAGACCAGGTGATGAGACAGAGACCAGGTGATGAGACAGAGACCAGGTGATGAGACAGAGACCAGGTGATGAGACAGAGACAAAGTGATGAGACAGAGACCAGGTGATGAGACAGAGACCAGGTGATGAGACAGAGACCAGGTGATGAGACAGAGACCAGGTGTTCAGACAGAGACCAGGTGATGAGACAGATAATTGAAGATTCCCCAAGAGAAGTGTGGATTAACAATATTCTCAAAACTGAAAGACTTTGATATTGCAAATGACCTCAAAAATGGACAAACCCACTCCTACCAACATATTCAATGACAATACAATATGTACAAATACAAGAAACAAGTTTAAGAATAAATAAGCAAGCTGTTCTACACAATGTCAACCCAAGCTACCAAAAAATTATGTTATTGACTTGACTAGTTAAGAAAAAAAGCGAATCTAACATCCAGGAATGATAATGGCTCTCTAAGAGATGTATGACGCAATCCGGAGAAAGCCACAAGGAATCCGGATCGCTGACTCACCTTTTGTCTGTTTTCTTTACTAGTACTTTTCAGCTGTAAGTGGTTGCATGTTGTAACAAATGCCTCTTGTGCAAATGTGCATGTCCTCATTTGTTCTGCAGGTGAGTGTGCTGTCAATTGGTGGATGTTTGGAAGTTACTGGCATTTCAGGTCCATGAGCCAAGGGCAGTGTAGTAACAGATTATTCACTGTCTCTTCACGATGGTTGCAGTGTCTGCAACAGGTTTCAACCAAGTGTTAATTGACAGGGATGTGTCTATAAGTGCTCAGATCTCCTTTGAAGTATGTCTTCCAACATTTAGGAATATAGTGACACTGGTTAGTTGTTAGATTGGACCAAAGTGTCTGGCTTTGGTCTTTGTATGGTGAGGGACCAGTTTTGGCAGTGGTCCATTGTTCAGCCAATCATGCTGGCACTTATTTCTAAAGTTGAGGACAAGGTCTTCGCAGGTGTTACATCTGAGTTGATGCTATCTTCAGCGCTTCTGCCAGTGCATGGTGTATGAGCCTCATACTGGGTAACATGCAAAAGAGATTTGAATGACATGGAGTTGTCCGTTGTGCAATGAAAATGATCCGTTGACTACTTTAAATTTCTAAGGATCTGCATGTATTGATACTATACATGTTATGTTTTAGTTATGATACTATACATGTTATGTTTTAGACATTGATGCTCATAGATAATTTATCTGATTTTTCATTGCTTTGAATTCCAGCATGCCTGAAGATTAATTAAAAGTAACTTTAAGCACTGGATGTGAACAGCTTGTTTGATTAGTTGCATCATTTTGTTGTTAGACTGCACAATAATTGTGAATGTGATTTTATATTTTCCCTCCATCCCCTGTGTATTGATGTGAATATTCCGACATTTAAAGCAAAGTGACTGTTATGAACGGGCCCTTCTACTTTTAGTCAATGATTACGTGTACATAACCCCAAGAAAACACACCATTCCAACTTTAACTTTTAACATTCTGACCTCATTTACTCAAAGCATTTATCTTAACCATATAATTATATAAATATTAAATTCTTATGTGATTTTATTATGTTTGTAACCAAGTATGATATTCATTGCAAAAAGATAACCATGCACATACATTTTCATATTGTTTGTGCCACATCAATTTATTTTGTGTTATTAAAGCAACTATAACAAGAGTAACAAAGAAATCTTCAAAACATTATTCATGATGTATGTGTATGTATTTGCAGATTTTCTTTGGTTTATTTTGATTTTACATTGTGGCCAAGTAATATGTGTGTGTGTGTGTGTGTGTATTCAAGTTGTCAACATTTGAATTTAATTTAGAAAAAATCTGGACAATCCTTTTTTATTACAGTGGAAATCAACACATTTCCAAGATGGGGAAATCTGATTATATTACATTAGTTGTTCAGTTTGGGATACGTTCTTTATGTCGTTATGTAGCTTCCACTGTGTCTTTTCTATTTCAGCATGCTCTTATGGTTTCTTTTGAGATATCCATTAGATTTTTAGCTTATTTCTTTTAAAATATCACTGGTGTTTCCATTATTTTTCTTTATTATTTATTATGTTGCAGTGTATTTCTTGCTTATTTATTGTTTTATAATATTGTCTTATTGTTTTCCAATATTTTTCTTCAGGTTTTTTTCTTTTAATTGATTCCAGTACTCAACTAAATGGTAATGGTGGCTTGGTAGGACTGGAAGTTATATTTATCAAACTAAACCATGAGTCATGGATGTTCAGTTCGAAATGTTCAAATAAATCACACAACTCAACATCAATGAGAATACCATTTACATCACAAAGGTTTGTTATTAAATCTGAAACCTTTGAAATGTATGTGCCTACAAGTTGTTTTGTTCAGAATAATGTTTTCTGTTCTTATGACTTCTAAGGAAGAAATATTTTTCTGTTATTGAGTGTTAGGAGCAAAAAATAATGCTGCTCAAAAGTGTCATGAAGATCTGTACAAAGTTAGCGTTCTGAAGTGTATTGTTGAGTTCTCTTTAAGCTCATTATTTAGCTAAAATTGTTGGGTATAAAGTTAAAAATGTAGTGCTTTTATAATAGGAAAGTGTGGTGTTTTTATTATAGGAAAGTGTAGTGTTTTTATAATAGGAAAGTGTAGTATTTTTATAATAGGAAAGTGTAGTATTTTTATAATAGGAAAGTGTAGTGTTTTTATAATAGGAAAGTGTAGTGTTTTTATAATAGGAAAGTGTAGTGTTTTTATAATAGGAAAGTGTAGTGTTTTTATAATAGGAAAGTGTAGTGTTTTTATAATAGGAAAGTGTAGTGTTTTTATAATAGGAGAGTGTAGTGTTTTTATAATAGGAGAGTGTAGTGTTTTTATAATAGGAAATGGTAGTGTTTTTATAATAGGAAAGTGTAGTGTTTTTATAATAGGAAAGTGTAGCGTTTTTATAATAGGAAAGTGTAGTGTTTTTATAATAGGAAAGTGTAGTGTTTTTATAATAGGAAATTAATATATCCTCCTCAAGAAACATCAACGTATGACAAAAGATGGAAAGAAAAGAAAGCAAACGATGAAGTCTTAAAACAACTAAAAATGAAAAGAGAACTATTAAACACAATTAAAACAAAACAAATGAGATTTTTGGGGCATGCTAAAAGACGCAGCAGCCTTCTAAAAGTAATCTTGGAAGGGAAATTACAAGGTGAAAGAGGCAGAGACAGATCAAGACTAACATGGACGAGTAACATAAAAAAATGGACCAGTCAGCCTATTACAACCTGCACCATCAAAGCAAGAGACAGAATGGAATGGCGCTCCATGGTAGCCAATCTTCAATGCGGAGATGGCACTCAATGATGATATAACAAAAAACATTTAGAAGAAAATAGTATGGCTACTGATTAAAAAAAGACAAAAGTAAACGTTCCAACATTGTGGTCTAAAAGCTGTTTTCTGATGAGACATAAACAATTGACAAAGGCAGAAACTAGAAAACAAAAAAGTTGAATAAAACAAAAAAAAAAAAAATAGACAAAAAAAGTACGAACTATACAAGATAAAAATGTAAGATTCTTATCTCATCTAAGCAAGCCAACTCTCCAAGCAAGAAAAAGTGAAGGCAAGGGCCAAGCCTACACAACATTTCTATTCTATTCATAGAATCAGTTTCATTTGCAGTTGGGGCATCCCCATATTTGCTCCACCGCACGTTCCAGCATTTCTCAAAGTGTATGCAGCCTAACAGTTCCTATAAGGTGTTGATTATAGATAAATCTGCTTTTCCCACTAAGCTCTCCAGACCGACCAGATCCCTTTTCCACCTTTAGACTCCTCACTCTCTCAATATATATATATATATATATATATATATCATTGTTCCACCCATTCTCCTCTTCTCTTAAGGGATGAAGAACAGACTTGGCAATGTACTCATTGTAAGGCCACACTTGGTGTCAGAACTGCCAGCCTGCACAACAATCCACCAGGAACAGAGGTACTGTTTTCACAGGAGAAATAGTTGTTGGTCACATATGTTATATTATTGTGTATGTCATTTTGTGGCAAGTAAAGAAGATGTGCTGATTTTTTACAGAGCCAGGTTAGTTTCATGCCACCAGCAGTTGCCTCAGACACAATAAAAGTTGAGGTTATAGAGTTGATATTTTCATAGATGGTAATATAAAATATTTCTGTGTAATGAGAGACTTTTCTGCACAAGCAAAACATTTATCCAGATGAGTTTGTGAGGTTTAACTGGATAGTTGTGTAAATAAACTTTGAAATGTAATAATACTTTATCTTCGAGTAATCAAAAGTCTTGCGTGCAAGTGTTGTTCTGAACATTTGGAGTTTCAATTTCGTTGTTGTGTTAATTATTCATGTTGTGTTGGTCTCTGTCACAGGGTATCATTCATCTGCCACAAGGCACATAGGGAATGCAATGCTAGTGCTCATGTTTTTCTATGACCATCAGTACATGCATTGATAATGTGGTCAGTGTCATGCATACTCCCCTTCTTTTTTTAAATATTGATACCCATTTTCAAATACTGGGAGAATGCTTAAGACATGTTGGACTGAAACAAAATTGGCCAAATTTGGGAAAGGAACACATGGTCCACCTGATCAGGGGAACATTAACATCTTCACCTCTCATCATCATCATCGTGTGCCCTCTCCGCAACGAAGGTTGGCTACCATGGATCGCCATTCTACTCTGTTTCTTGCTTTGATGGTGTAGGCTGACATAGATTGACTTGTCTATCTTTTGATGTTACTCGTCCATGTTAGTCTTGGCCTCTGCCTCTTTTGCCTTGTATTTTTCCTTCCAATATTACTTTTAGTAGGCTGTTGTGTCTTTTAACATGCCCCAAAAATTTAGTTTGTCTTGTCTTAATTGTGTTCAGCAGTTCTCTTTTTATTTTCAGTTGTTTTAAAACTTCATCATTTGTTATCTTTTGTTTCCATCCAATTCTACCTATTCTTCTATAAATCCACATTTCAAAGGCTTCAATTTTCTGTTCTGTTTTCTTGTCCAATGTCCATGTTTCTGCACCATACAGGAATATTCAGAAGTTTCAGCCCTGCTGATATTTATTTTGTTGTTAGCATATGTTTCATGGCATTAAAATTACTTTTTGCCATACCTATTCTTTTGTTTATTTCAGTTTTGCATTTTCCATCATTGGTTATAGTATGTCCTAGGTAGTTGTAACTCTGGACTGTCTCCAGATGTGTTCCCTCAACTGTGATATTTAATTGTAGGTCTTGAGAATTTTCTTTGTTTATGATCATAGTTTTAGTCTTTTTGATATTCATTTCTAGTCCATATTTTGTGCTTGTTATGTTTATCACATTAAGCAATTGTTGTAGGTCTATAGGATTTTCTGCTAGTAGAACAGTATCATCAGCATATCTCAGGTTATCTCTTCACCTCTACTGCTTCATATAAAAAAATAATAAGAAGAAAACTGCCATTCTTGATGGAGCATATAATGAAGATGGAAGTGGACATGGTAATATGGAACTTGAAGTAGTGAAAGATGAGAAAATATTGTTGATATTTCTAACTGTAGCAGAGAAGTGGGTGATGATACAGCTGCTAGAAGATTTCAAGAACTTAGTTAAGAGCTGGTCACATTCATAAGACACAAAAATATGTGCAAATGTCTGTCTATCATCCTTTCGCGTCAAAGACAGCACATAGGGCATAAATTCTTGGCTCTCTATGTCTGTTGGTCTATGTTATCAAATGTCAGATCTTGCACATGACCTTCCTTGTAAAGGTCAAGGTAAAGTACGAGACTTGAACCGGCGTCTTAGCACGCGAGTTTGCACCCATATGTGCTCAGCCACCTATCCAGAAATGTTCGGATATTCCTGTATAGTGTAGCCTCAAGCATCGAAACTCAGATACGAAGTGACATTCCTCACCTTCCCTGGGTAATACACTGGTACCCATTTCTGCCAACGACTGGGTCAACCGTGGGGGTATTTTTTTTTCTAACCATGAGTACAATTCACACTGCTCCCAGCGGGAATCGAACACAGGTTATCCAAACTTCTGTAGTCCAGTCGGGTGGTTTTCCCAACTAGGCTACCAAGGCCTTCCTTGTATCTTGCTACAAGTCCCCGTTCTGGGCGAGCCACTCAATCCTGGCAAAGGAGCAGATGCTTACTGTTGTTGTCTCTTGCCTCTGTGTTCTGTTTAGTGCTTCTCTAGTTCACCCTCTTTATCTTTCACCCTCTAGTTCCCATCTGAGAGCTTACTTTGAGATTCTCTTGTTCTTTCTTCTCATCACATAGCCAACATGTGACCACCTTCTTTTCTTGTTGTCTCTTCTCATCACATACCCAACATGTGACCACCTTCTTGTTGTCTTTTCTCATCACATAGCCAACATGTGACCATCTTCTTGTTGTCTCTTCTCATCACATAGCTGTGTGCTCACATATATTTAAATATATTTAAGTTTAACAACAAAAAATGTGTAAATCCCTCACAAAACATCACATTATACAAAATTGGACTAATCCTTGATGGTTTTGAGTCAGTTAACAAAGGAGTTTGCAATTTTCATAAACAATGATTTTAGACCAAAGTTCATGAGTTTATAACAGGCAAATGTGGATGAAACAATAACTAAATGGACATTGTTGAATGTTCATACAATTTCTCTCTCTCTCTCTCTCTCTGCGATCAAGACTCAATCAGAGTAGGATTCCAGACTCTCACATGAAGAAGTGAATTGATCGACCCCACAGACAGAACATTATAATTAGAGTCTGTTAGATCCACCCTGATTGAATACCTGTTAAAACGTTGCACTGTGTTCTGCACCAGTGGCCCAGTACATCCGATTTCAGCCAGCATTTTATTCAGGTTTGCTTTCCTTAGCCTTTGATTGTCCCCAATCTTCCTGCAAGGCAGCAGATTGTCTTTTCTGTAGGGGGATTCTGCCCTTAGATGGTCGGCCCTCCCAGGTTTATGAGCACCATCTGCCAGAGTCAGTAGAGGTGACTAACACAGACATGCACACACAAAGATATGAGGCATGACTAACACTGACACACTCTTAAATATGAGATATGACTAACACAGACACACTCTTAAATATGAGATATGACTAACACAGATACACACACTAAGATATGAGATATGACTAAACACAAACACACAAAGATATGAGACATGACTAACATAAACATACACTCACAAAGATAGGAGATGTGACTAACATAGACATACACACAAATATATGAGGCACGACTAACATAGACATGCACACACAAAGGTATGAGATGTGACTAACATAGACATGCAGACAAAGATATGAGATATGACTAACATAGACATGTACACAAAGATATGAGATATGACTAACACAGACATGCAGGCACAAAGATATGACACATGACTAACACAGATACACTTAGAGAAAATGAAAAGCAACTCACATACTGGGAATTCTGAAATCGATTAATGAAACGGATGTTTCATTAATCGATGAGATATGACTAAGCACAGACACACACAAAGATTTGGTTATGGTAGGCCCCGGTATCACTGCAAATGAATTAAAATCCATAATTGCTCAACCGCCCATGCCAGCGCAATCAACCAAATTAATATCTCATCTCCCAAGCAAAGAAAAGTAACTGTAGTCCCCATCATAGCAGTCTCAGCACACACCAAAAGACATAAGGAGAAACCACGCAGAAAGTGAACACAGCCAACTGTTCCCTGTCATACGATTTCATCATAAACAATTGGAATATCGAAACATGATCAAAACGGATGAGACACACAGCTCACGGTGTGCACAGAGCACTTAACTCAGTAGCTCCTGCAACAAGGCGGACTTGGAATATGAGGAAACTGCAACAAGGAACACTTTTCATGCATAGCCTTCAATTGTTACTGCCGCCTATCCACAATATACCAGAAGTTCACTTCCTATGAAATTTATGATAATTCGTATTTTTTTTTTAAAATGTATAGCACTTGATGATGTTAGGCCATGATTGGTGACTCCAATTCCGAACATTTAGACACACAGTTAGTTGTCAGATTATCCCCGTCGCACATCAAACAACAGACCGTAAGATTATCGTACGTACAGTCTAGGGATGTATGATGTACAATTTCAGCTGCTTGTTATCACATTCTTCACTCATTTCATGAAATATGTGAACTGTGCAGAAAGCTGAGGTCTGTAGCAGGAGAAACAAATGATAGAGAGATGTTGGGTTGTTTGTGATGGCCTCATGTTAATGGCTGGCTTAATGGTGACACGTTATTATCATGAGTAGCATGACGATGGAGCTGAAAGCAGTGACCAGGCATTCATCTGGTTGGAGTCACAAGACTACACCCACACCTGCATACTAAATGAATCGATGAGCATGATAAGAAAAGTGGAGGTGGGCTCTGTACACAGGCAATGAGTAAAGTCATTGCAGAAGTCAAAAATACATAGTCACCTTTGTTTATATCCCTGGCTCTTGGATGAGGGAGTACAGGGAAATGAAAGATCAAGCAGGTTGGCTAGCCATGCTGTCATTGAAGAGGGTCAACCAATGGATTGGGTGGACATCATCAATGCCCTCCAAGATAAGGGAAGGGCACAGGACTTCGATAACCATGAGTCCACATCACTCCTTCAGATAAAAACGAGGGGAGTTAAGATGGGCATAGCCAGAAATGAGAAACTTAGTGGCCGTATAAGAAGACTTATCAACCAACACAGAACTGGAGTTGTCAGTTGCTGGACACTGCGGGACTTACTGAGGAGGGGATCTGAGTACCTTTGGACATGTTCAGAGTGCAATGATGATGACCCCACAAATAACTCAATTCATGGTGACAACTCATCTCTCTGTATAATTTGCTGAGCAATGGAAACTGAAGAGTTCAATTATTCTGAGTTCTTTTGTCCAGTTAACATTTGTCCTGATAGCCATAAAACCTTATTGATTTAAATGTCATATTTTTCTGCATATTGTGTACATCACCTTGGAAAGCTTTTTTAAAAATTGTTTTAAATTTAATTTTGTGCATGGTTATCATCTTTATTTAAGATTTTCTTCTATCGGCTACAAATATTACATTATTTTCTTCTATCGGCTACAAATATTACATTATTTTCTTCTATCGGCTACAAATATTACATTATTTTCTTCTATCGTTGATGATTTTGATTCTCTTACATTTTTTCTAATAATTTACTTTATTTTAAAATGATATATGTTTTTATCATTATACAGGCCTTCAACAAATGTTTGTTTCATTATTCAAAATTCTTTGGGGGTTAAATTTTCTACAGGGTGGAATAGCTAGTCACACAGCTAATCATCCTTTAGTCACAGCTAATCATCCTTTAGTCACATAGCCAATTATCTTTTGTCAGCTTATATAACATGCCTAGTTGTGCTACAGTTTTTTGTTTCCCTACTTGTCCCTGGCAACATTCAAGAAGATAAATTTTTTTAATGAGCACATGGCTTGCATGTACGGGAAAAAGTTTGGATTCTTAATTGGAAACTTGTATCACTGTACTCAGGTCATCCCCAGAGGTGTTCAGCCTTTCAAATCAAAGTTTATGTTAACAGTATTGTAGAAGTGTACTGTCTCTCATTTCTAGAGATGTTTATTTTCATTTAGCATGTTAAATCAACTACAGAAATAAATATATTTTATCGGAATGTCATCTGTACGATATGAGCACATGAATCTAGTCATTTGGTTTGATAATATGATCCACTAACTTCTAAGCCAGGACAGCATCTGAAGTAATATGCTTGTAAGACATGTCATACACCTAAATGATTAACATATTTGTAATAAATTGTCTTATGTGTGCATACATATTTTTTTTCAACAGTCAGTACCATTGACTAAATCTCCATTGTTTTATTAACGTGGCTTTGGCAAAATGGTTGCACGGTCTTCACAACCCAAATTTTGTAAAATTTCTTTCTGTATAACGATGCTCTGGTTGAGTCAGCTCTGAAAGTCAATTCCACATTTTTTTAGATAGAGAATGCAACGGGGGACACTGGGTGGTCTAGAGGTAAGACATCAACCTCTGGACAGGAAGGTCCTGGATTCAATTCCCACCACAAGCTGCAGGAATTTTAAAAGAAATTGACCCCATGGTTTTTTCTTGGGTTATATTCCCCCGATCTTTGGGTAGTGAGATCCAATGTCTAGTCCTCTTGGAAAACGGGAGGTCCCATGTGTGCTTGCGCACGTTAAAGAACTCTTGGAAAACGGGAGGTCCCATGTGTGCTTGCGCACGTTAAAGAACTCTTGGAAAACGGGAGGTCCCATCTGTGCTTGCGCACATTAAAGAACTCTTGGAAAACGGGAGGTCCCATCTGTGCTTGCGCACATTAAAGAACTCTTGGAAAACGGGAGGTCCCATCTGTGCTTGCGCACATTAAAGAACTCTTGGAAAACGGGAGGTCCCATGTGTGCTTGCGCACATTAAAGAACTCTTGGAAAACGGGAGGTCCCATGTGTGCTTGCGCACATTAAAGAACTCTTGGAAAACGGGAGGTCCCATCTGTGCTTGCGCACATTAAAGAACTCTTGGAAAAAGGGAGGTCCCATGTGTGCTTGCGCACATTAAAGAACTCTTGGAAAACGGGAGGTCCCATGTGTGCTTGCGCACGTTAAAGAACTCTTGGAAAACGGGAGGTCCCATCTGTGCTTGCGCACATTAAAGAACTCTTGGAAAACGGGAGGTCCCATGTGTGCTTGCGCACATTAAAGAACTCTTGGAAAACGGGAGGTCCCATCTGTGCTTGCGCACATTAAAGAACTCTTGGAAAACGGGAGGTCCCATGTGTGCTTGCGCACATTAAAGAACTCTTGGAAAACGGGAGGTCCCATGTGTGCTTGCGCACATTAAAGAACTCTTGGAAAACGGGAGGTCCCATGTGTGCTTGCGCACATTAAAGAACTCTTGGAAAACGGGAGGTCCCATGTGTGCTTGCGCACATTAAAGAACTCTTGGAAAACGGGAGGTCCCATGTGTGCTTGCGCACATTAAAGAACTCTTGGAAAACGGGAGGTCCCATCTGTGCTTGCGCACATTAAAGAACTCTTGGAAAACGGGAGGTCCCATCTGTGCTTGCGCACGTTAAAGAACTCTTGGAAAACGGGAGGTCCCATGTGTGCTTGCGCACGTTAAAGAACTCTTGGAAAACGGGAGGTCCCATCTGTGCTTGCGCACGTTAAAGAACTCTTGGAAAACGGGAGGTCCCATCTGTGCTTGCGCACGTTAAAGAACTCTTGGAAAACGGGAGGTCCCATCTGTGCTTGCGCACGTTAAAGAACTCTTGGAAAACGGGAGGTCCCATCTGTGCTTGCGCACGTTAAAGAACTCTTGGAAAACGGGAGGTCCCATCTGTGCTTGCGCACGTTAAAGAACTCTTGGAAAACGGGAGGTCCCATCTGTGCTTGCGCACGTTAAAGACTCTTGGCAGTTTAAAGTTAAAAAAGTTGGCCTAAATGGCTGTTGTCGGGATAAAAATTGTTCAGCAAAAACTACCCATCCATGCTGGAGACGGATGTGTCGGGCCACAGATATCACAACTATGCTGTAAACTGATGACACAACACAACCACGCCCACTTAATGGGGGAATGCTAAGAAGAGAATACAATAGTTTTTTAAAATGAGCATTAACCTCTTAGTGTCAAATAACCTCTTAGTGTCAAATAACATCTTAGTGTCAAATAACCTCTTAGTGTCAAATAACCTCTTAGTGTCAAATAACCTCTTAGTGTCAAATAACCACCCAGTTTCAAGTAACTTCTCAGTTTCAAATAACCTCTTAGCTTCAAATAACATCCCAGTATCAAATCTGTACATGTGGGACTAAAATCCTTCACATATCACATTACAAGTATTAATATTACATTCACCTTCTTCAATATACTGACCTGACTCTTTCTACATATTTATCTAATTGTTAATCTTTAATCTGTGGTCTAAGTTTACTGGAGTACTTTTCTCAGCACAAGAATCATGGCAGAAATATCAAACCAAGCCACTCTTTATAAAAATAATATAATTAAATTATACAATTAATATAATTAAGTTTTTATTTTCAGAAGTTTAAGGAAAAAGAATGTAGTTCCATTTGTAATTTGACTAGTATAAATCAGCACATTTCGAAGACTGCGGATGTTTAAAATAAACAGATCGAGATAAAATAAATGGGCAGTAAAATTTAGAGAATGCAATTATTTCTTTAAATGGCTGTGAGTGTTTAATATTTGACAGGTCAGTGTTTCTACTTCACTAAGTCTTGCTTTACCTAACAGGCCTCATGTAAAGTTGATATTTCTCTGTCCTTGCATGAAAAACTGTATTTGTGCTTATTGTACTTCAAAGAACTTTTATAGTGTTGCTACATGTTTGTGCATGAAATTACTCTCCATTTTTATATCTGAAATCACTCTTTAATGATTTTTTTGGGTATGAAATTACTGTACCGTTTTTGTGACAAAAATTTTGAATTAATATTTGTGTGACCATTTACCTTTTAGCAGAACATAACTAACTGTATTGTATGCTGGTTTATAATATTAACATATTTCTAATCTACATATAACGTAGTGACCTCTGTAGTTCAAGTATTCCATGAATAGTTATTTGTACCAATTATGAGCATTGTATGGAGAAGCCTTCTTATGGTGAGGCATTCTTCATTTAGTCATAGACACAAGTCCTTTGGTTTTAGTATGTCCTACTAGCTGTGGGAAAATAATTGATGCAAAGACATATGTAGAGTAAAACTACATGCTAATGAATAATAAATTGTATATTTATATGCTGGAGCCATACTAAATGTATGTATTTAATGTCACATAATGTTGTTTAGAATAATTTATCTGCTGTCTTATTTCTACACTTGTCATATGTTTCAATGCAAAGAGTAACATGGACAAGCAAGTCAAATAATAAACTGATTAAATACATGGAGGAAAATTATCAAATACCAAAAGGATTTTTAAAATGTAGAATATTCTGGAATTATATGAGGCATGTTTACTAAAATGAATTATTGGAAGAGAAAATCGAAGAAAATAGGGGGGAAATTAAGCATTGAGTAAAAATGTCATGGTCTAATCCTGCAAGAACATAAGAATTTAGGATTAAACTAGTCTAAAGAGAACTGTCAAGGACAGAAAACAGACAACGTCACGTCTTTAAACTGACAGTGATGCCTTCTGATATATATATATATTCTGGATTGATTACTGGGTTATACTTCCTGGCTTGTTCTCAGTAACAAAGAATAACTAAACATAGAGAAGATATCGTATGGTATACGCAATAATTTAGTTCTGGCTAAAATTCAACAATTAGAAGATGGACATATGTCGGACATTTGCTGAGAAGAGACAACAAGAACATTGGAAACATCAGGACACAGAAAAAGATGATGACCTAGAGAGACACTTAAAAGAAACTTAGAAGCAAAGTTGGTAAGGATAGGTTCATTAGATAAGATCAAACATCTCAACAAGAATATAGATGGCTGGCGAAAGACACTACAAGCCTGATGTTACGTCTAATGGGGTGGGATGTATCAAGATCATGAAGCTTCACCAAATTACCAGATTTCAGTTGTTATATTATCCTTAGATTAAAACTCAAAATTAACATGTGACATTAACAATTAACCCTGAAATGAGTGGATTTAAATCTTTGTACTCTTGTTATTTAGTTGTGTTTTAGTGGCATCAATCAAACAATCATGCAACTATTACCACATTAAAACATTTCAACATTTCAGCTGTAAAAATTGGTACTGCATAACAGAATTGGAAAAGACAGTTTAAAAGTAAGATAAGGATTTGCCCTTTCAACCCCAACACTACAATCTAGTGCTGTGAGACTAAAATACTTCATATCCTTTTTACTTTTGACTATGTGTAGACAACAACCAAACTTTTCAAACTTATATGATCCATGGCTTTCCAGGGGATGTCACGAGTCTTGCCCACACTGCATCTTCTATTTCCACTCTCTATGATCAAGTTTCCTTTTTTCATTGTCCTTAAATATTCCACAGTATGGCACATAATTTGAGCAGAGAGGCAACTACGTAGTTCACAGAATGAACTCTTAGCTTAAAGCCTTTCAGCAAAATCATGTTTCTAATATTTTATCAGTCCATCTTTTGCTCTTCTGTTGGCCTCTGCTGCTATGTTTCCTAATTTTTTGAATATTTTATCAGTCCATCTTTTGCTCTTCTGTTGGCCTCTGCTGCTATGTTTCCTAATGTTTCTAATATTTTATCAGTCCATCTTTTGCTCTTCTGTTGGCTTCTGCTGCTATGTTTCCTAATGTTTCTAATATTTTATCAGTCCATCTTTTGCTTTTCTATTGGCCTTTGCTGTTTTGTTTTCTTAATGTTTCTAATATTCCATCAATCCATCTTTTGCTCTTCTGTTGGCCTCTCCTACTGTTATGTTTCCTAGTGTTTCTAATATTCCATCAATCCATCTTTTGCTCTTCTGTTGATCTCTGCTGGTATGTTTTCCTAGTGTTTCTAATATTCCATCAAGTGATTTTTCTCGTGGTCAGCCCTTGGAGTTACACTTTGGTGAGAATTAGTGACAAGTGGGTGACAGCAACCAATGGCTGTGAGACCTAATTACTGTGGATTTAAATGATTTTCTTAACTTCCCAGTTATTCTTGATGATGTCAAAGCTTTGTCCGTGCTAATTCATGACTATGTCTTCTAAGTCAGCATTCTCACCACTGGATAGATTATAAAGATCCTAACTTGTCATGACACAGATTTTTTCTGGCACCCCCAAAGACAAGGTGATGTCAGGTATTATTTAACTTTGCTGGCCCATGAAAATTGGGTACATCTCCTCTCTCTCTCCTCCCCCCCCCTTTTTCCATTAAAAAAGAACAACTTTTCCTCTACTATCGAATATTTTCAAGCGTAAAAGAAGAAAAAAAATACAGAAAAGAGCCTTGTTACACAACACAACATTTAGAGGTGTTAGTTCCAATATCTTTTATAGACATTTAGCACATTATTTCTGGGGTAAAGTAGTCAGTATTGTGCACGTGTCACTTTTCTTCCTCAGAGAAAAATCAGGTACCTATTTAAAAGTGGCTGAACTCAGAAACCAGTGATCAAGACTGAAACCAACCTCTTGTTTCCAGTAGCCCAGTTCACTAACTACTGAGCTACTGGGGCTCCCATTTTACAGCTGAAGTATGTTTCACTCAAGCACTTGCTTGATGAAGCAAGTTTTAAAATTACCTAACCTTGCCCTCAACATTAACCTTTGGTGTCACAAATATGCTAGCATTATCTCAACACTTTTCACTGAATATCTGTACAGTCTTTTATTGTATGTTATATACACATGTATACAAATATCTGGAACTCCCACATACACTATATGTGGAAGCTTGATTGCTGTAGTGTACAGATCCCCTTGTTTGAGAAAAAAGTTCAATAAACAGTGTTAATCATAAACTAAGGCAGTTTTTTCTTTCTTTCATCATGTCACTAATATATACATGCTATCATTTATTTCCCGTGTGTTACTAGGGCCTCATTATGAGGGAGTAAAGAATAGTGACACTATGACCTTCCAAGCATGTCGTAAGAGGCGACAAAGTAGGTTGATCGGATGGCTTGACAAGCTGTATTGTAAAAAGTATTGTTATGGAAACAGAGCCATATATTTTAGAGCAGTGATCTCTGCAATATGTGCCATTTTGGCATGCAAGGTTTCTGTTTTTGAGATTGTGGTTCTGCCCTATGTGCCGTCTTCGGCTCGAAAGGATGATAGATAGATAGATAATTTATTTAACCCTCAATTACAATTCCATCGTAAAAATTACCAACTAAAAATACAAATTCTTGAAATTTGACAGCAGGCAAACAACCCCCCTAAACTAAACTAACAACTAACATTTGTAAAAGTAAACAGTTTTGGATATCTCAGTTCATTGATAACTGAGGATGGAAAGGCTATAAAGATCACAAGAAGGATGGACATAGTTGCAAGTAAACAAAAAACTGTGCAACATATGACAAGGAGCTCATATATCAACAAAACTTAGGTTTCTAAGGGCATGTATTTTTCCAACAAAAACATCTTCTTTTGGACTTGTCTAAAAGTAAAAGGTTCCCTCTGCACTTACGTTGAATGGGGAATGTGGTTATAGAACCCAAATTTTCAGATGATCAATGGCACATTTTATGGGTGATGTAGTCAGTGCCGCGCCAGGGAGTTGGAGGTGGGAATGTCAAATATAGACCTAGTCTGCACGTAATGTAGGAATTGAGCACTCCTTTTTGATCTCCAAAAGTAACATATAAGTGGTAGAAATTTTTACGATGGAATCGTGAAAACATAACCCACATATAGGTACCGTAATCTATGGTTAACTCCTGATTCTACATCAACAACAGTACTGCTCTAAAAAACAACCACCATGAGACTTCAATATTTTTTGTCAAACTCAATTAACCTACAGCAGAACCTGAGAGCACATTCAGTGCAATGATTTTCTTGAGTGATCAGAAAAGTAGATCACACAATTTTTTTGACAGCTCCCAAATGACTCAAGACAGACCCACCTATCCTAGACCCCCACCAAGCATGATCTATGAGTCGTATGCACAAAACTTTCATCCTCCACTCTCGTACTGGAGGCAGTCAACATATCAGCAAATACTTAGAAATGATCATATGTGCATATATCAAGAAATGTATTGAAAGTGGACAAGAATTATTTACATTGATCTATATGTGGGCCTCACTAAATTAACCTTAGATTAAGATACCGTTGTAAAAATTACCGCATCAAAACACAAATTCTTTGATAGTTTGAGGTGTTCAAACATTAACACACACACACCCCCCCCCCCCTTTCTATGTAAAGTTAAAAAAAGTAAAGTACCCCCGTCACGCCAAGTGGCGTATAGGGAAATATGGTGTTAGTGACCCTATATTTTACAGACCTTCAGCACATGATTTTTGTGGTAATGTGGTCAGTATTACGCCCGTGCTGCTTTACTTTCCCATAAAAAAATCCGGTACCCATTTAAGGCTGGGTGAACCCGGAAGCCGTCGGTTAGGATCGAACCCTACCCCTTGTCCGTGGTAGTCCAGTTCACTAACCACTGAGCTATCGTGGCTCCACCCCCTTTCATGTAGTTTCCTAATTACTACTTCCAGTGATCTCTGAGTGTTTAATTTGTTTCTATTGATGTAGGATTTTTTTTTCCATTTTGTGAGATACGATCCTATAATACGAAATAAAATTCACCAAATTGGTCATTTTTCATTTTTTCCCCCTTTGACCAGGGAAATTTTCTCAGCCGCTGGCAACATCAAACAACTCTTTGTGACTCTGGAAACACAGCGAACAATGCTTAGAGGTAGCCAAACATGCTGATGAATTTATGGCACCTACAAAGTAGCATATCCACTTCAAGCGGTCAATTTTGGGTCATATAATTCAGTCTGAGATAGAAAATCACTGTGTGTAATTGTGTAAACACACATTTGTGCATGGGCATTTACAGCATGCTCGGCAGGCAGAATAGTCTACGAAGACAGTGGTGCATACGTCATGACCACGAGTAGCATGACAATGGAGGCGATGGCAGTGACCAAGGCATTCAAATGGTTAGAGTCACAAGACTACATCCATGCATGTATACTGAGTGATTCGATGAGCATGATAAAAAAAGTGGAGGCGAGCTCTGTACGCATGCAATGGGTAGAGTCGTTGCAGAAATCCAAAATATGTGAGGTCACCTTTGTCTATGTCCCTGGACATGCGGGAGAACGGGGAAATGAAAGAGCGGACAGGTTGGCTAGCTCCGCTGTCGTTGAGGACGGGCAACCAATGGATCGGGCGGACATCATCAATGCCCTCTGAGATGTGGGAAGAGCACGTCACTTCTTCGGATGATAGAAATGGGAGTTAAGATGGGCACAGCCAGAAATGATAAACTTAGTGGCCGTGTAAGAAGACTTATGAACCAACATAGAACTGGAGTCGTCAGTCGCTGGACACTGTGGAAATTGCTGAGGAGGGGATCTGAGCACCTATGGACATGTTCGGAGTGCAATGATGACCCGCAAGTAACTCAATAACACATATTTGTGTGTGAAAAGTTCAAAGAAAATACTATTTTTAGGGCTCCTAAAGTTACAATTAAGTGATAGTATTTTGTACTACAGAATGTAACGAAATGCGCCACATGTAGGTATCATAATTAAGGGTTAAATCACGATGTTTGATTGTGTTTTCTTCTTTGACTATCTTGTCCTGATGTATCATCATCATGCACCATACCAGTTGACGTAGACAATCATGTTCTTTCATTATTCTCTATCCACAGTAATTCGCATCAATTCTGTTGTTGACTGTTTTCCCTGCCATGAAACCAAGTTATTCATTATCTTTTCTCTTTGTTATCCACGAGCTTTTCCCCTGTATTTTGACAGCTGTAATCAAGTATTCCAACTTTCCTCTTATCATGATCTACCTGAGTAATGACAATTATTTCTTTCTAATGTTTTTTAGGAATACCTTTTTGTGTTGACCTCTTTGACAATTTACTTGTTGGTCTATTTAGCTGTCCTTGGAACATTCTTTTGAGAAATCCCATCCCTGTGGCCTCTATTCGACTTTTCATTTTTTTTCTACTGTCCATGATTCACTTCCATAAGTCAGAATTGGCTCTATTTAACACCACTGAACTATCTTTCTCACTTTTATTGACATAGGGAACTCCTAAATTTTGTGGACAACAAAGAGAGAAGATACTAGATAGCTTGGTGTCATGGCATAGAAAATAGTCAACAACAGAATTGATACAATGCACTGTGGATAGAAGATTGTGGAAGGACATGATCGCCTATGCCAATCGGTATGGCACATGATGATGATTGACATAGACTTGTTGCACAAGATGTTTTTCATTTTCTAAAATGCTATTTTGGCCTTAGCTGTTATTATATATATGCTGTTATTCTTGTACCCAAGTATCTGATGCTCTGTGCTTTGATTTTTTGCCCTGATATATATATATATATGTTTAATATTAAACATATTTCTCCTGTGTGGTAACATTTTTTAATGAACTTGCAGTAAAATATTTTCAATGAATAAACAATGTATGGTTTCTTTCTAAAGGCACGTTAATGTTTTCCAGAAAGGTCTTTTAAAATTCCTGAGTATGTCCCATACTAGAAGCTGGAAACTTTAATTTTCTGGTTTCTTCATTATTTAATTTGTTGGTCTCTTCATTATTTAATTTGTTGGTCTCTTCATTATTTAATTTGCTGGTCTCTACATTATTTAATTTGTTGGTCTCTTCATTATTTAATTTGTTGGTCTCTTCATTATTTAATTTGTTGGTCTCTTCATTATTTAATTTGTTGGTCTCTTCATTATTTAATTTGTTGGTCTCTTCATTATTTAATTTGTTGGTCTCTTCATTATTTAATTTGCTGGTCTCTACATTATTTAATTTTCTGGTCTCTTCATTATATCTGTTCTCCTACTTGCTGCTATTCTCACCCCACATTCAAAACCCAAATGAATCAAATGAAAATAAAGTTTGATTAATTTATGACAAACTTCAACAAAATAAGCTTTTATTTTTAAGCTAAATATATCTATTTGTACAATAGCAGAAGTATAAAAAGCAACAAAAAAACACATAATCTCTGACATCTGTTTCAGCCTGTAGTTGACATCAGCAAATGAATTTAGTAAAATAGATCACATGTAAAATGTATGATCTGAGTGACAAGAATGGATGATCTGAATAATATAGGATGAAGAAACTAAAGGACATATGTAAATACGATAAACATTTTGTAATAATAATTTAATTACGCAAAGCACATACATATGGCATTACAAAATGTATGTATGAAAACCAGATATTTCTGGATGATTATCTCAATTAAACCACTGGTGTGTATAAAATAATTAGGAAACAAACAGCAACTAGTGAGAATAATAATTAATTACTGATAAAGACATCATAATTGAATTTAATACGTACCAACACTCTTGTCTTGATTACAACTAATAAAAAAAACATACACCTACATTAATGTGTCTTTAATTCAGACATGCTTATTTGTAATTAAAAAGGAATTTGAAAGAGACAACAAGTTCAAGGAATCCACAATTAGAAATATGTCAGAGATGTATTAGAAGTTACACAAATATTCAAAACTTTGAATTATGAAATATTGATGTGTCTTAAGAATAAAAGGATGGAAAAGGCAGGATAAAATCACTAACATAGAATTATGGAAATGTACCAGTCAAATAGCAGTGGATAAAGAGATACAGCGAAGATGATGATGTTGGATAAGACACACACTGCGGAAGCCAACTGAGAGTATTACACAAAAGGCCATTTTTTTGGAATCCCCGAGGAAAAAGACAAAGAGGACGACCAAAATAACCTTGGAGAAGACAGATGGAAGCAGGGATGAAGATGATGGGGAAGACGTGGAATGATCTTAAAAGAATGGCAAGAAACAGAACAGCTTGGAAAGTGTTTGTTGAAGACCTATGCTCTACAGGGAGTCGAAAGTGTTTGTAGAAGACCTGTACTCCACAGGGAGCTGAAAGGTAGAAGATGATGATGTGTCTTAAGAAAGGTGAATTTTAGAAGATTCAAAAAATGGTCCTATTCAAGAAGGAATCTTAGACTTTCACAAAATACCCGAGTTGAAAATAAAGTGTGGAACATGATACATCTGAGAAAGAGATCACCATATATGTCAGCAAAATCTAATTATAAGAGAGAATACATTTTAAAAAGATGATGAATTTTGACAATTAGGATCAAAAGGCATAGATATCACAACCAATTGTAGACCACAACACAGTCACTTGATGATCATTTAGCATCTTTTTAAAAGCAGACAAGACAAGAGGTTATCAGATGAATGCAGCAAAAGTAAAACTGAATTATTGTTTCTTGAATGAAGTTACCTTAACTATTTTTTAAAAATTGCATTATGTAGGCTTGTGGCAAACTTATCTATTTAACTATTGACCTGATCGAGCCGTGGTTGGCCCATAGAGTATACACCCAGATACTCTTTCTTTTTATCTAAATTTTATTTTCTAGCAGTTTTCAATCCTTCTAAAGATCTTTTATCAAATCTTGCCATTTGTCTCTGTTCTGTGTAAGCATCTTGATCTTATCGAGGGACCCGATTCCTGCTTCCTTTGCCTCTCTGATCAATGTTCTTCTCAGTGTCTCTCTGGATCAGCCTCTTTTCCTCCTACCTGTTGTTTCCCACTTGAGGGCTTTGCTTTGTTATTCGGTTATTATCTCTTTTCATCCCATATTCAACATATGACCATTGTCTTTTCTTGATTACTGAAGATATTAGTGGTTGATTGGCGATTTCTCTAATTTCCTCGTTTGTTTTGAATTCGTTCCACGCTATACCAAGTATTTTCCTTAGACATTTATTTTCAAATGCCTTCAACTTTGTTTCATATCTCTTGTTTTCCAACTCTCGCATGTATACCTCATACTGAATTAAATTTAACACAGCAATGATTGTAATTAAAGAAATGTTTGTAACAAAGTAACTCATTAATCAAATAGTGAGAGACATAACAGAGCTGTCCAGTAACAAGTTAATAAGATTAAACTCAAATAAGTGGTAAAGTTTTCAGCAGTGGACTTCTGGTTTCATATCAGATAGATGAATATATGAAAATTAAAAAATCTTTACAAATGTTTGCAAGTGATAACATTTAAATGCTACGTACAGCAGCAGACTGAATGAAGCATTCGTGCTGACTATATGATCCCAGTCCCTAGCCTAGGACTCTAAATGTGAACTTATTGAGTTATTTGCGGGTCATCATCATTGCACTCCGAACATGTCCATAGGTGCTCAGATAACCTCCTCAGCAATTCCCGCAGTGTCCAGCGACTGACGACTCTAGTTCTATGTTGGTTGATAAGTCTTCTTACACGGCCACTAAGTTTCTCATTTCTGGCTGTGCCCATCTTAACTCCCATTTCCATCATCCAAAGAAGTGACGTGGATCTGTGTTTGTCGAAGTCCTGTGCTCTTCCCACATCTCGGAGCGCATTGATGATGTCCGCCTGATCCATTGGTTGCTCGTCCCCAATGACAGCGCAGTTAGCCAACCTGTCCGCTCTTAATTAAAGTAAATTCATACGTAAAGTAAAGGCTCTGCTCTCTCCACGCCTTGCTAGGTATAAGGGGAATATGGTGTTATCGAGCACATTTTTCTATAACTGCTGCACATTTTTGGGTGATGTGGTCAGTATCATGCTAGGCTGCTTTTACTTCCCAGAAAAATATCTGGTACCCATTTTTAGAGGCGGGTGAACCCCTTCATTTTTTAAATCTATAAACGGGATGTAAAATATAATATTTTATGACTTGAATTAGTGGCAGTCCCATTTTCTGTGACTCTAATCACTTTCAATAGACCTTGACTACATGACATTTGTTCACTAAGTGTGAATCCATGGACATCTGGATCAACAGTTATCAACCAATCAATCCTAACATATATTTTTTGTGCAGGTATACTTTTGGTTATACACATACATATTAGCATTACCTGTAGTGGAGTGGTTTAGTGGAAGGAAACTGTACCTATCTCCACATAGTTTTAGACCCATTCCTAGAATTTTTTAACCTGCCCACCCTTGATGTTTGCCATTGAGATTTTAATTAAGTTGGTAGTCCACCGTGTTGCAGACAAGTACGCTCAGATTAGTCACTTGAATATATTTTATTTCCACTCAGTTTGCCTAGCATATTATGGCTATGTAATTTTACTTGCTTCTTGATTTATATATTTTGTTTTGTGTTCATTGTTCCAGTTGAAGGCCTACTGAACCGCAACATCATTCTGTGTTATCCCTCACTTATGTCAAGTTGCAACCACACCATTTTTCTTCTTCTCATTCTTATGATCAGCTTTACAGCAGTTTCACATATGTATGCCTTTACCCGCCACCCCCCCCCCCCCCCCAACCTAATATAAGATCAGCTAATTTCAACACGCAAATGCCATCACATTTTTCTCAATTATAAAAAACATGATTAAAATAGGAGTAAATGTGTAAAAGTAATCAAACAATAAATAAACTAAGACAATGACAACTAGCATTCAAACAACACTGGCTATTTAAAAGATGTAACCATATATAAATTAAAACTTTCTAAAAGGAGTAAATTGCTAATAAGAAAGTTCTCTCACCACAGTCTGAGACCACAATGGCCACATAACACTCAATTATACAGGCATATCATTTTTCTCATCTGTTAAACATTTTGGAGTAATAATTTAATTTATACAACACTTTAAGAAACCACTATTTTACAGCTTATTTTTACAACTGCTTTGATATACTTAATTCTTTTCCTTTGGATGTTTCCTTGTCTCCATTTTCTACAGTCTCCTTCTTGTCTTTAGTTTTGCTGGGGATCACATCCAACTTGAAGTTCTTTCAGATAAAGAAAGAAACAAATAAAAATAGAGCAATTTACAGAAAGAGAGTGCTAAACCTGGTAAGACTGTGCTATTGAACAATTATGGATTTTAATTCATTTGCAGTGATACCGATGCCTTCGACTAACCATAACAATAACCATACACTGTGGTTTTATTGTTTGAAGTTAAGGTCATCAACACTGCATTCTGGACAAATGCATAGTGATTTTAAAAAATCAAATTATTGAGAAACTCTGAGGAGAACGATGATCCATGTGCATGACCTCCACAGCACAGCCAGGAATGCAGTTGTTTGAGGAGAACGATGATCCATGTGCATGAACTCCACATCACAGCCTAGAATGCAGTTGTTTGGAATACATAGAGAGAAAGGGTTCTTCTTCTTCTTCATATTCTTCAACGTTCAGGTTTTGTGACCAAGCAAACTTGACTCTTTGTCCCGTTTCATGATGGAGGGATAAGGACAACATCATGACATACAATGAGATAAGTCAAATGGTCAGTACTTGTATATGTGTGTGTATCCTGATTTTTCCCCTAAACCTGCGCTGTGGCTGACACATCTTGTCTTTGGCAGGCTGGATCTTGATTTGATGTAGTTTTCTTTCTCACAGGGTGAATCCTACCCAGGGCAGAACAGGTTAAATGAGCAACAACAACAAAATCATATTTGTGATGACTAATTTCCAAAATGAAAGATTTAACATTATTTGACAATGAGAACTTCTATATATGAATATCTTCCCTCATAAAATTGTTAGAAAAATAACACTGCATATGTTTTATTATTTGTAGTGTTGGATTTTTGTGTGTGTATTTTTTTAATTTTTTAAAGATAATAAAGCCCTCATGTGGGAAACAACAGGTAAGAGGAAAAGAGGAAGACCCAGAGAGACACTGAGAAGAACATTGATGAGAGAGGCACGAGCAGCAGGATTCGGCTCCCTCAATGAGATAGAGCTGCTTGCACAGAACAGAGACAAATGGCGAGATTTGATAAAATATCTTTAAAAGGATTGAAAACTGCTAGAATAAAAATTTAGATAAGACAAGGAGTATCTTGGTCTACGCCCTATGGGCCGGCAACGGCTCGAAAGGTCAATAGATAGATAGATATGTTTTAACCCTACATTATGTTACTGTAGTAAAAGTTACCACACCAAAACACAAATTCTTCCAAATTTAATAACTGAGTTCAAACATTTCCCCCTCCGTGTGACCTCCTAATTATTATTTCTGGTGATCTCTCGCTGTTGGATTTGTTTCTAATGATGTAAGATTTTGTTTTCCTATTTCATGAGATATGATTCCATAATGCGAACAAAATTCACCAAATTGGTAGTTTTTAAATTTTTTGCGGTGACCAGAGAAATTTCCTCAGTCATTGGCTGACATTAAACAAACCTTTGTGACTCAGGAAACACAGCGAATACCGCCCCAGACGTAGCCGAACATCTGATGAACTTACGGCGACCGAAATGAAAGACATTATAACATGGTCTGTGGTCAATCTCAGGTCATAAATTAACTTGAGCTAGGAAATCCAAGTCCATATGTCTCTACTTTGGTAAACACACAGCTGTGTGTCAAGAGTTCAAAGAAAATACTATTTTTAGTGCTCCTAATGTTACAATTATCCCATGTGTTACCGGGGCCTCATTATGAGGGAGGTAAAGAATAGTGACACTGTGACCTTCCAGGCATGTCGTAAGAGGCGACTAAGGAGGTTGATCGATGGCTTGACAAGCTGTCATTGTAAAAAGTATTGTTATGGAAACAGCGCCATAGAGCAGTGATCTCTGCAATATGTGCCATTTTGGCACGCAAGGTTTCTGTTTTTGAGATTGTGGTTCTGTCCTATGTGCCATCTTCAGCTCGAAAGGACAATAGATAGAGAATGTTACAATTAAGAGGTAGTAATTTGTACTATGGAATGTAAGAGTTAATTCAAAATAAAAACGTGATCGTTCCCTTTTGTTCACTCTAAAAGGGCAGTTAATTGAGCTGTGTCATTTCTTACAGCCAAGTAAAGGGTAACGGTTCCCTCCCCTGCCTGGCTAGGCACATTGGGAATATTGTGTCAGTGACTTTTTTTCCAACAAACATGGCACAATTTTGGTTCATGTGGTTGCTATCATGCCAAGTCATCTTTACTTCCCAGAAAAATCTCGGGTAACCATTTTTAGAGGCTGGGTGAACCCCAGAGTCTCATCGGTTTAAAAAAAAAAAAAAATCTGCCACTTCTGGGGACTGAACCTGGATCCTTTTGACCAGGAAGCGAGCACACTAACCACTCAGGCTGCATTCTTATAGCCAAACTGTAACATTTTATGCCACTGTTTTCAACCAAACATTGATATTTCACGTATCAATATGTCAATATTAGCAGCCAAACCGAGATATTTTGTGCCGTCCAACCTGGCACATTTGGCTTTGTCAGGACTTACTTTTGTGACTTGGTCTGGTTTTAAAACCCTACAATCTTAAATAGCACCGGCAAAAGGGTTTGGTTATCAGGCTGATTGGACGATAAAATAACCAGCAAACAATCTTAGCCTGATAATTTTTGTTAAACAAGCAGAATGAAAAAAAAAAAGAGAGAACCTTACTCAGGAGGTGTGAAAGGTATTAACAGCAAGCAAAAGCACTGGCTCCATCATTTCCAAATGCATGATCTAGTAAAACAAAGTTTTATACCTTACTCGCCTATGTTATTATAGATGTTACAATACATAATTGTTTTGTGTGTGCCACACTGTGCAAAGACATTTCTGAGTGCACCATGTGGTTGTGGAATAGTGATTTAGGCTAGCTCTGATCAGCTGACCCTGATGACAACAGTCAGCTATGAGTTACTAGCTACTATGAGCTCACTTGTTAACATTTAAGCTAGCCAAAATTCACATTAAAAAATTATGCAAAATATTAATACCAAAGGCAATTAGCAACCCTATATGAAAAGTAATGAGTACCAAAGCCACTAGTTCAAGTAACAATGGAATAAGTCTAATAAGTTATCAACGAACGTACCTCTAACTCTTTCATAATCTCATCTATGAAATCTGTTGAATTGTTTTTATAGGCAACTGCTGCTCGTATGGAATCCCGGAAAAGCTGAGAACATTAGACAAACAAATTATATTTTGAAATCTGACACATCATGTTTTTAAGAAAAATATACAAACTCTAACATTTAGGTGGCACTTACAAAAATGGACTTAATGAGATTAGTAGGCAGTCTGGGCTGATGAGATATAGAGATTAGTAGGCAGTCTGGGCTGATGAGATATAGAGATTAGTAGGCAGTCTGGACTGATGAGATATAGAGATTAGTAGGCAGTCTGAACTGATGAGATATAGAGATTAGTAGGCTCTCTCAGTTGATTTTAGCCTATTTTAGCAAGACGAGTTTGATACCAGAACTCAGCTAACCTGTCTTATTCAAACAAAGTAATTAATAGTTTAGTACAGTGACATCTCGGGGAGTGGACGTTCTAAATGTAAGGATATCATTTTTTGGACAGGAAGGTCCTGAGTTCAAATTGTCACAGGCGGTGGGAATTTTTACACAGCTGAACGCTCATTCTTTAAAAGATCAACCTTAGAGTTTTATGACATCAAAGAGGTCTGACGGGAATATTTGCCTAGCCTGCCACTGCAGGAAAAATTACGCCGGGACTAAATATTTTATATTACGATCCGCTTAATTCACGACGTTTAACCTCTCATATTAATATTTTGAATCTAGATTTTTTTAATACAATGGTAGCCTAGTTGGAAAAACCACCCAACCGGGCTACCAATGTTCAGACAACCTGTGCTCAATTCCCACTGGAAGCAGTGTGAACTATACACGCTGTTGGAAAAAGAAAAAAAAATACCCCCCGCAGTCAACCTAGCCCTTGGTAGAAATGCTGTACCAGGTTAGCACTCTGGGAAGGTGACGAATACTACCTCGCATCGTGGGTTTCGATGCTTGAAATGACACTATTCAGAAGTCTCTGAACACTTCTGGATAGGCAGTTGAGCACATATGGGTGGAAACTCGCATGCTAAGATGCTGATTCAAGCCCTGTACTTCAACTTTAACTTGTGGCTTTACCCTCCCATTATCTTTTGGTAGTGAGATCCAATGTTTAGTACCCTAGGAGGTCTCGTGTTAAAGAATCCATGACAGTTTCAATTAAAAAAGAGTAGGCCTAAGATCACCACTGACTTTAACTTTGTTATAAACAAAGGAAACAACACATCCATGCCCACTAAATGGGTGATCACTAAGAAGAAAGTGTATTCCAACAAAACCTTATTTAGATGAAACTTCTGAGATAAAAATATAATATATCACCTTCTTCAGAGACATGCAAGATACAAACAAACCAGCATCCCTCATAAAGGTGCAAGGACAAGAGACAATCAAGTCAGAGAAGTAATAAATTGTCAGAGTAACTTACCCTGACCACATTAGTTCCGTCTGCTGCTGACACAAAGTAGAAGGGCATGTTGTGCTTTTTGGCAAAAACAAAAGACTTTTTTGTCATGTCCATGTCCTCTGTAATAGAAATGAAGACTGTGATATTCTTTCTATTTCTCAAGTTCACACAAAAACTATTAAAGGAACAAATGGTCCTCTGTCATTTTCTTTTAAAAGGATATTAAGTGGGTGTAGCTGTGATATGTTCTGGTTTGAAGCAAAGTTTTTATATTTGTAAATTGTAGCCCAATGCATCCAACTTTAGCATGGTGTGTATGAGTACCAGGTTGCCTTCCCTCTCAGTTCCTATTCACTTGGTCAGATTAGACTGGTTAGTCTGTTTCTAGGAGCACCATGAAGAGGTGGAGTAGGATCTGGACAGTTGGATAGCTCTGGCTCACTGATCTTGGTGCAGACAGTCAGCTATGAGTTACTGACTGCATTCAGCCCTGATGCTGACAAGTACCCTTCCTCCTCCTCCTCACCCCATGTCCTATTATTGACAGCATGTGATTTCAGGCATGGTTTTAAAGTTTTCCTAACAAAGTGCTAAATTCTCTAACAAGCTCTTACTGATTACCAACACAGCATTTATTATACTTTTTAAAAAAATCTTAATTAAACACCAAACTCACCATCTATTTTGTTTGCCACACACAAACAAGGTATTTCTGGTCTGTACTGCCGCAAATCTTTCAACCACTCTGGTAAATTTTTGTAGGTGATTTTACGAGTACAATCAAAAACCTGGCAAACAAAATAAGGTTAATGTATGTGACCATAAATATTTTTTAAAAACTGTCTTGAAAATAATATCTTACAAAAGAAATTAGAATACTGCGGCCACGTCAAAAGACACAGTGGACTGCAAAGAACTGTAATGGAAAGCAAGGCTCCAGGAAGTCAAGACGGGCAGACCAAGAATGAGGTGCTTAAAAGACAAAAACCATTCACAAAAATCTTATTGTGTAGGCACACTCACCCAAATGACAGAGTCAGCAGAGAGACACCTCAGACTGCTGCTCAGTGTCACAACAATTATGTGCCACACACACCTCAGACCTTTCATTTTTCACACAATAAATGACAGAGATCAGTAGAGAGACACCCTAGACCTTTCGTTTCTTACACAATAAATGACAGAGATCAGCAGAGAGACACCTCAGACCTTTCATTTCTTACACAATAAATGACAGAGATCAGCAGAGAGACACCTCAGACTGCTGCTCAGTGTCATAACAATTATGTGCCACACACACCTCAGACCTTTCATTTTTCACACAATAAATGACAGAGATCAGTAGAGAGACACCCTAGACCTTTCATTTCTCACACAATAAATGACAGAGATCAGCAGAGAGACACCTCAGACCTTTCATTTCTCACACAATAACTGCACTCCTGTTCAAATTTTATTGCAACATCTTCATTGATGTTAGAATTGTTGAGGCGATGTTAGGTTTGGTAACAAGTGAGACACACTTTAGATGTCAACATTTCTAATATGAAAATCACAAATCACTGCCAATGATAGCTTGTGCTTAATACTCAGTTGTAGCAGCTAGAGATCAGCTTAGTGCTCTCCCCAACTTCCTTTCATAAATTAAGTGAGTCTTGTAACAATGCTCAAAAAAAGGTCAACAGTAGCATCCCTATTAAGGAATGAACTCCGTTAAGGTAACTAAAAAATAGTGTCTCATTATAAATAATAACTTGGAGGTGTAGAGTGTTCAAACCTAACTTTACATACAGTCTTCGGAAATCAGGTCGTCCATGCTCTACTTCACTGTTAATATGATGAACCCTGTGAGCCAAATATGCAATGTTTTTACTGTTAGATAAATCAGAAATTGTTTGAGTGAAGTATGTGAAAGACCACAGAGATGTGAAATCATTATTTTAAAATAATGATACGGTCTGTATTTTTTTTTTTTTTTTTTTGGTGGTGCATTCGTTCGCCAGCTTTGACCTCTGATGAAATCTCTAGAGACTAGGAACTGAATTTTGTGTGTTAATTCGTTTTTCCCTGGCAGCCATGTGCACAGGGGTCCCTTGCTGCACAGGCAGATAACTATGTCTTCGGAGGTACTCATATTTTTTCCGCCCATGAGTAATTGACGTTTCGAGCTGGGCCTCACTGCTGAGACCAGGGGTGGTTGCAGCAGATAGAAATCATAAATAAAAATCCCAACTTGGTGCAGCCAGGATTTGAACCCACAACCTCTCTGTCTCGAGGCTGATGTCTTGCAGTCATTTATTCATTCACATTACCCATGAATCAAACACGATGTATAGGACAGAAACTGGTATACATACTGAGCACCATACTGTCAGCACTTGCAAACTTCTCTATTTCAAGGATTCGTTGGTCTAGAGGAAAGTTGTTGTCCCCTGGATAGGAAGGTCCCAGGTTCTAAACCTGCCACAGGCAGTTGGAATTTTTCAAAAATTGAATCTGGCTAAAGACAAGAGTACTCTGAGTAGTGATTAGATGATGTCTAGCGCCCTTGGATAACGGCGAAGAACAGAACGTCCTGTATGCACTCACAGCATGTTAAAAAAAACCCCAGCAGTTGAAAAAGAGTAGGCCATTATGGCCAGTGCCTGGGTACAAATTGTTAAGCAAATTTACCCCTGCAGAAGACAGATGCATCTGGTTGAAAGGAGCAGATATTACGGCTTTGGCGTAAATTAGTGACACAACGCACATCCACATCAACTTAATGGGTGAGTGTAAAGAAGAAAACTTCTCTCTTTATGATTCTGGCTACTAACTTTTGCAATTTTGGTTTCTTTTCTATTTATGGCTCATGTACGGCTTTTTTAAGTTTTCATTTTTCTTTTTACAATAGAGTTTCAATGTTTTAAAAAAAAAATGAGAGAAAATGGATACAACATACATTGGTATTTCATACCAAGAAGTGTTATTTTGGCAACATTATCCATTTTCTTCTGTTAAAAATTGCAGTCTATGAAGATATACTAAAGTTTAAAATTATCAATGAGAATTACCACATGATTAAACTAAAACCAAATACAAACACTTACCAAAACACAACAATGTGCCTGGTGGTAATATGATGGATGCATGCTGTTAAATCGTTCTTGACCTGCAGTGTCCCAAAAATCTGCAAATAGAAGATATTTTGGCAAAAATAAAAGAAAACTAAACAAATCAACATATTAACTCTTAAAGATCTTCAATTGGGAACAACAAAACAAGACAGAAAAAAAGTCCAAAGTGGCAAAAGAAATCCAAATGGTAGCCAGACAAATATACACATTGTAAACACAAAAATTAAATGACATATGCCATAAGACGTTGTTTGGTTGTTCTGTTCTACCTGCAAAGCTAAAATATCCTTTCTTTTCATTTGATTGCTTCTACTACAGCTTTCCCACTGCCTAATATGGTTTTATGTCTATTTCCTATAACCTGATATTTTATTGCATACAACTGACAGATTGATTTAATGATGTTTCTTAAGTCTGAAAATACAGTGTGAAACTGATTCAGCAATGTCTAGTCCTCTATATTTTCTTCTCCTTCTTCTACCTTTTAGCTCCCAGTGGAGCATGGGTCTTCAACAAACATTTTCCAAGTTGTTCTGTTTTTTGCCATTCTTTTAAGATCATTCCATGTCTTCCCCATCATCTTCATCTCTGCTTCTATCTGTCTTCTCCAAGAATTCCTTGGTCTTCCTCTTTGTCTTTTCCCCTGGGGATTCCAAAAAAGGGACTGTTGTGTAATACTTTCAGTTGGCTTCCGTAGTGTGTCCTATCCAGCACCATTGTCTTCACTGTATCTCTTTATCCGCTGATATTTGACTGGTATATTTCCATAATTCTATGTTAATGATTTTGTCCTGCCATTTCCATCCTTTTATTCTGCATAAGTATCCATTAATGAAAGTCTGTATCTTCCCTCTATATTTTACTTGTTATATAATAAGCATGAAATTAGCAGATGTGTCTAAAGTTGTTGAGATTATTCGTCACACAAACAGTATATTATTCATAATTTAATGGCAAAAAGTAAAATAGTAACTGTTATGACTACTTACCAACAGAGATTGTCTTGCCGTCTAATACCTCTTTGTGGTTATATAAAGTGAGGGCATATGTGGACAATTGTTGTGGTTTGCTGGTTTGTATTAAGAAAAAAATCCAACTCAAGAATAGTTATACTACATTGTCATCTGTCAAAAACCGTGAAGTGAGCACAGTAAATGTATTGTGGTTTACAATAGAACTGTAATATCTTGTGCCTTTCAGCCCCACATATTCAACTTCGGTATAACATTTGTGAGTACCAGGTTGCCTTCCCTCTCAAAGCCTGCTCACTTGGACAGACTTGACTGGTTTGTTACTAACAAAGATCTGGAATAGGGTCAGGATAGTCCTGGTTCACCGATCACGGCATAAACCACCAGCTATGAGTCACTAACAACTTTTAACTCAGTTACTATTGGACACCTCTGTCATTTGCAATACTCAAATCGAAGAAAACATTAACAAATTCATTCTTTTGGGTAGAATTCTTAGCCAACAAAAAAAAATACAAATAAAAAAAGGTGATAATGAATCATCAAGACATTGCATTGTTTCTTACAATAATTGTACACTGTCATAGATAACTTATACCTAAGTTTTTATGCCTTCAACCAATATATAATGTTTTCACTAACTTCAGCTTCTTCTTGTACTCACATCTTGTTATTTACACTTGTTCTTGTGATAAATTTGACTGCTGTCTGGGCTCTTTTTAGCTGTATACAGTTTTGATTGAAATATTGAGCATTTGAGCCAATGCATTCTTCTTAACTGGTCAGATATAGAGCAATCTGTAGTTGATGTTGTGTAATTTTACGTGTATTTATCTATCTCACTATGCACAGCGGTGTGTGTGTGACAGACAAAATGTATGCATGTGTTATTTTCTAAAGTTTGTTGTGACCTGTTCTAATTCTGCAGATAATAATTTATCCTAGCTGGCCAGGTAATCACCATTTTGATCCAAGGCATCCATCTTCAAAAAAGAATATTTGGGTACCAGGTTGGCTTCTCTTAACTCTTGCTCATTTGGCCTGACTGGTCAATCTGTTTCAACAAGAGGAAGGTGGGGGTAGAATCTTGACCAGCTTTGCTGGTGATCTTGATACAAGCAGTCAGCTATGAGTTACTGATCACTTACAACCCTGGAGCTGTTGGGCTTCCTAGCATCTACTATTTCATCCATCCTGATGAAGTTTAGTCTGTTGTGCTCTGTATCATTTGTTCGTTTGCGTTCTGCTGATGACTAATGGTTAGATATCTTAATCTATCTATCTATCTTTCGTTCGCCTGAAGTATTGTCTATATCTGCAATGTCGTTTCCTGTATAAATTTTACTGTCTTTTGTAATTCTTGCAGTGGCCCATATAGTTTTGTCTGTAGTGTTGTATCTATGGGCCAATGGATTTTCCTCAGTCTACTATATTCAGTGCAGTCTTGAAGTATGTGTTCAGCAGTCTGGGGTGCCTGTCCACATGTACAAGTAGTTGATGTGCCGATCTTGAATTTTGTATACATGTGACTATGGAGTCGATTGTGTCCTGTTCTTAGGCGTATAATGATAACTTGTTCATATCTATTCATATTATGAAAGGCATCCTGATTTGGGGCTTGTGGTCCTCTGATTGATTTGATTATCTGTTTCTTATGATGGTATGTAACTGGTGTATCTAGTTGTGTGCCTGTTGAACCTTCCTTTGCCAACTGATCTGCTTTCTCATTTCCTGGTATTCCACAGTGAGACGGGATCCACTGCAGGGCAACCCCTGATATCTTAATCATCATCATCATGTACCATGCCGGTTGGCGTAGGCGATCATGTACCTCCACAATCTTCTATCTACAGTGCATCGTATCAGTTCTGTTGTTGACCAAGCTATCCAGTATTTTCTCTCTTTGTCGTCGTCCGCGATCTCTCTTTCCTTTTATTTTGCCAGTTGTAACCAAGTATTCCAACTTTCCTCTTCTCAACATCTTAATCATCCGCCCTTTAAAGGACGTTAAGTGGGTGTTGATTCGTTGTGTTGTAGTTTGCAGTAAAACTGTGATATTTGCACCCTTTGACCCGATACATGCACCTTCAGCACAACATTTTTGAGTACCAGGTTGTCTTTCCTCTTTGACTCTTTGATCCCTACTTGCTTGGCCAGACTAGACAGGCTAATCTGTTTCTGAAGGCATTATGGAGAGTTGGAGTAAGGTCTGGATGGTTATGGTTCACCAATCCTGACCTAAGCCATCAGATGTGGGTCGTTGATAGCTTCCAGCTCTGCTGCTGTAAGCCACCATTGCCTCAAAAGTTGTAAGTAGTCGTGCCCTGCACGAAATCAGATGGTAATGTCTGATAGTTCTGTTCAAGTCTCACTAGAGGTGACGGCCATCTGTTCTAATGTAACCTAATTAAGGACAAGAAAGATAGATCACAAAATGTGAATGTCAGTGAAAAGCCATTAATATTACTAGAAAAGACAGGAAGAGAAAAATTAACACCAGAAACATTGACACTACATAGTGCATTGAATACAAAAAATAAACAAGAAAATTAAGTGGTCCGGTGATCTCAAGAGAATGTAGCCTAAACCGCTACCAATATGTGCCTCAAAAGCTCATTTATTCTTGAGTGACAACTATTTTTGTTGGCATTTAGATGACTAGATTGAAATGTGTCATGAACAGGACATTGCATTATAGGTCTTCACCAGTACCCCATAGTTTGCTGTGCAGGGTTGCTTCTGTCAGTTATATTTTCATTCTTTAATTGAGACCGTCCTGTAGAATGTGCATTTGACTAAAAGGCTTCGAGATGACCAGGAACCAGGTGGACAAACAATATCACAGAAATCCAAGCCTAACTGTGAATGTAGCACATTCGATGTCAGGAGAGGAAAATCCCATTCCCTATTAATTTTCACAGCAAAAGTGTAAAGTAAAACACAAGCATTAGAACTGAAACTTTAAAACTAAATAAATAAATGTAATTCTATAAAGGATACTATCCATCCATTAGAAACCGTTCCACTAATCTGTGGGATACAAAATTATAATTTTGTGATTATTATACAAACAAAATAATAAACATAATCCCTAGGCACTGATCTAGATAATAAGGAACACTGCATGAGTTATTACTTCTACCCCCATTTATATTAACCTGACTAGCAGGGTATGTGACTTTGAAATTACTGATGAGTCAATCACTCAACTGTCTGAATGTCTCCTATCAAAATAACATTAATTTTAATAAATTATATAAATTGTATCCGTTTTCTTTTATTAAAACAATTTATTTTCAAGTATCTTGTTATAGTTCTATTTGATTCGAAGAGCTCATGAAGATGAAACATCTAACCTTGATGTAAAATAATGTTATGGGACTTCCATTTCTAAGATGGGGATCTAGTCCCCGTTCTCTCGATCGCTGCAGAAAGTGCATTCAATGTCTGATTAATTTTGGTTCTAATTTGCACTCCTTTGCATTCAAATCAAGATGATGATCTACTTATTACATCTGCGCCGATAAAACAATGCCGTACGCCAGCAATACTTCATTTTCGACAAATCAAGTGTTGTGAATGTGACCTTCAATCATCTAGGCTTGTTCTGTGCTTTACGTCACATTGGTGCTGTTCATGACCATTGATGGATTTGCTTGACGCAAGTTATTTATATGTTCTCATTAAATGTGAATTGCTTTGTCAGCCGCAGTTTTATCTCTTTAGGGAATTTGCACCGTGTTCTGTTCGTCGTAGGTAGGCTACATTCCCTAGAGTAATCAAGAATCTAAAGGGCGCGTCATTGCTGTGCTTGCATTGTTATGTGTGCTACGTCATCATAATGGCTCATCATAAATCCCAAGACAGGCTGTACGCTAATCTTACGGTCTGTTGTTTGATGTGTGACGGGGATAATCTGATGACTAACTGCGTTTATATTCGAAATTGGAGTCAACAACGATGGCCTAACATCATCAAGCGCCATACATTTTTAAAGAAATATGATGATCATCACTTTCGGAAGGACATGAACTTCTGGTATATGGTGGATAGGCGGCAGGAACCTTTGCAGGCTATGCATGAAAAGTGTTCCTTGTTGCAGTTTCCTCATATTCCAAGTCCATGGGGGACTGGTTAGTCTCGAGGCAAGACGCCGGCATCGGGACAGAGAGGTTGTTGGTTCAAATCTCGGCTACACCGGTTGGGATTTTTAATTATGATTTCTCTCCACAACAACCACCCCTGGTCTCAGCAGCGAGGCCCGGCTTGAAACGTCAGGTACTCATCGACGGAAAAAACATGAGTACCTCCAAAGTCGGAGTTATCTGCCTGTGCGGCAAGGGACCCCTGCGCACGCGGCTGCCAGGGAAAAATGGATTAACACGCAAAATTCAGTTGCTAGTCTCTAGGGACTTCGTCTGAGTTGAAAGCTGGCGAACGCAACAGCAACAACAACAAATAATGTTATTGTTGAGCATCATGAAGATGAAACATCTAACCTTGAAGAAAAATAATGTTATTGTTGAGCATCATGAAGATGAAACATCTAACCTTGAAGAGAAATTATGTTATTGTTGAGCATCATGAAGATGAAACATCTAACCTTGAAGAGAAATTATGTTATTGTTGAGCATCATGAAGATGAAACATCTAACCTTGAAGAAAAATAATGTTATTGTTGAGCATCATGAAGATGAAACATCTAACCTTGAAGAGAAATTATGTTATTGTTGAGCATCATGAAGATGAAACATCTAACCTTGAAGAGAAATTATGTTATTGTTGAGCATCATGAAGATGAAACATCTAACCTTGAAGAAAAATAATGTTATTGTTGAGTATCATGATCATGAAGATGAAACATCTAACCTTGAAGAAAAATAATGTTATTGTTGAGCATCATGAAGATGAAACATCGAACCTTGAAGAAAAATAATGTTATTGTTGAGCATCATGAAGATGAAACATCTAACCTTGAAGAAAAATAATGTTATTGTTGAGCATCATGATCATAGTCATAAGAAGAAAAACTTTATATTCAAGAAGAAAAAAAAAAAGATCTCTAATCTCTATTTCAACTTCCAAAAACTAAAGACTATGAAAGACTGATTTTAAATCTTTGTTACCTACCTTCCAGCTTATACTTATAAATTATATCAATAATTATTGCTACTTTTTCTATGAATTACTATTAAATATTTTATACTACAGATGATGCGAGGCAGTGCTGTTACCAAATTCAGAAGACAGAATGAGATGAGGCCAGGCACCACAAATACATTTTGTTCATTCTGCTGATAGATCTGTCTGTCCAATATAATCTTGGCAGATTGAGATTCAGCAAGGAGAGAAGCTATTCATCACTCAGCAAAACAAAAAACAGTATACGATAAAGAGTAGACAGTGTGACACTAAACTAAACTACACTACTGATTATTATCAAGATTGCTTGCTACCAACCGTCTCACGTCTGTCAAGATGCCAAAAAGCCAAAGGCCATATTATTATAATAAATATACTACTTACTTAACTATACTATACTTATACTATACTACTACTATACCGTGCCATGGGTCTGGGTTTATTCATGACACTGACACTAGTCTACTAACAACTCAGACGTCGACAATTGTACTGTACAGTTAGACTAGTTACACTCAGTTACAGTTAGTGAGTTAGAGTAGTACTGTTCTGTTCAGTGTTCTAGTACTAACAACAATACTAATACTAATACTAACATCAATCATATCAATAATATAATAATATTATATTATATAAATAAGTCATGATCAGTAACATGCTCACTATCGATAATAGATTCTTAAAAGCCGTTCACAATACAATTGACCAACAATCCCTCTCAACACGTTAAAAATGTATAATTTCATACAAACTTTGATTTTCCCACAGCACTGTCTCCTAAACAAATAACTTTGACTCGTTCTTCTCCTTCATCCCCGGGTTTGTCGTAGTCTGGTTGCGTACTGGCCGCCATAGTGTTGCTAAAGAATGCAAAGAAAGGATGATGGGTAACCAAGGGTCCGGCTCCTAGTTTTTAGATCGATGTGGTTGTCATATCCGGTAAATGCCAGGAACTGTTTTCAATATTCTAGGATTTGATCAACTTGTGACTGTAGATTTACAACTCTTCTTATGTAAGATATAAGTTAATAAATTATCTCATCTTGTGTCATATGTTTTTATTTTTATTTTATTTGTAAGCAGAAATAAGAAACTGAACTTAATAGATTGGTAAATACTACTTTTAACTTTTAAATTGTGGTGATGCTGCTGTTGTAAAAGTTAATAATAATCTACTAACTAACTTTGTTTACACTGACAAAGTTTACTACTAACTTAACTTTAACTAACTAATTTAATTTTTAATTACTAACAACTTCTAAGTTTTAAAAGAACTAAAAGTAAACTTTTGACTTAAATTAAACTTTGAACTTTTTTGTTTTAATTTTAAAATTTAACTTAAGTCTAAGTGTAGTCTTAGTCTAAGTAGTTAGAAGATACAAGTTATTACAATTACATGTAGTTACACAAATATTGAATGTTGAGTTGATGTAGTAACTTTTAATTTTAAACTGTTTACTTAATTAAATTATTATAGCTGTTACTTTTTTTTGTACTAAACTTAATCAAAAAGTTTCAGTTTATCATACAGTTTATGTTATTGTTTATTGGGTGTGATGTGGGATGGGGATGGATGTGAATTTATTGTACAAAGAAGTTACGACGGTGATTTTCTGTTGCCTTCCGTCCGTTTGTTTACAGTTGTCTCCGCTAGCCTTTGACTAAAAAGTCTCACCCACAAGGCAGTGGGCTTGTTTTATTTTGGGGTACCCTCTCTTAGCATTTTACTCTCCCGAGCTTACCTGCAAGGCAGCCACAGGTTTTACTGCATACAGTAGCAGGTAAAATTACCCAACCTGACACCACAAGTTACAAGAAATGTTGGACATTATAGTGAAAGAAAGCAAAAATAAAGGACTCAGCCTTAATAGCAAAAAGACACAAGTAATGGTAACAATAAAGAAAAAGACATACCTCAGTGCAAAATAGAGACAAGTAGAACAATATTAAAACAGTTAAATGAATTTAAATATTTGGTAACTTTGTTAACCTCACACGGAAGATGTACAAAAGAGGTGAGATGCAGAATGGCTCAGGCAAAAGCAGCTTTCCAAAAGATGAGGAAAATACTATGCAATCCATTTTTGACAATAGAAACAAGAAAAAGAGTTCTTAAATGTTACGTAGAGCCAGTCTTAACATATGGATGCGAATCATGGACAATAGGACAACAGACAAGAAAATCACTGGAGTCTGTAGAAATGTGGTTTTACAGAAGAATGTTGAGAATACCATGGACAGCTAAGAAGAGTAATGACAATGTTCTGAAAGAGGTCAAAGCAAATAGAAAGCTAATTTCCAATATTAGGAAGAAACAATCATCATTTTTTGGCTATGTAATGAGAAGAGAACAACTGGAAAATATTGTAACAACTGGAAAAATTGAGGGACGAAGAAATAGAGGGCAGCAAAGAGAAAAAATAACAGCTTAAGAGAATGGATTGGCAGAAGGTCAACAACAGAAATGATAAATAACTGTCGAGATCAAAAGTTGTGGAGACATGATCACCTACGCCAGCAGGCCCGGTACTTGATGATGATTTATTTAATTATTAATTAGTAACTTAAACAAAAACATTTTTTAGTTTTAGTTTACTACTAAAAAGTAACCAAATAAAGTAACATGAACATTAAGTGCTATCTCCGCATTGAAGGTTGTCTAATAATGTTATGTTATACAGGGACCTACATTATTAATTATTGTTTAGTTTAAGTTCATGATCCAGTTTTTTTAATAATTTTATTGCATGCCAGAACAGAGTAAATATGCTTTCATGTAATTTGGATTATACTGTCATTTTTTCAGTTTTATTTGTGACTGCTAAGGACAATCTGGCACATTGATTGTAAAATGTCAGGGTTTCTAGACAATTGTCAGTGGCCAAAATGTGAGTGCATTGAGCTGGGAGAGAAGCGAAATATGGTAGTAGCCATAATTTCTGGTGTATTGGTAAGTCTAGCTTCTGGGTGCATTCCTATATTTACAGCTCCAAGATGATGGGTTAAAAGGGAGGCGAAGGCACACCTCACAGCAGCAGCACTGGAAGTTGTCAGCAACCCACAGCTGATGGCTTGCACCAGGATCAGTGAACCAGAACCATCCCGACCCCGCTCCACCTCTACGTGCTGCCTCCAGTAACAGAGGGAGGGCCGACCTGTCTAGTCTGACCAAGCGAGTAGGGATCAAAGAGAAAAGACAGCCCAGTATTAAAAAATGTTGTGCTGAAGTCAGATATGTTGGGCTGAAACGCGCAAATATCACAGTTATACTGCAAACCACAACACAACGCAGACACACCTACTTAACGCCCTATTTAGGGGCGGATAACAAAGAGGTATACACCTTTAGTCATTGAGCAGACGCAAGCAAGCAATGAGTTAAAAGGTCAGCTGTTCATTTAATTAAATTTATTACTTCATTTATTTCACATAAATTCACAGTCTGACTTGCTAGGTCCAAATTTGCAGTGCTACAAGTGCCACTGAGCTGATGTGAGAATGGTAAATGTAGTTGTAGTTGATCACTGGATGGACAAAAACAGCTTTAGGTTTGTTTCAGATCAAAATAAATAAATACTCTAGTAATGTCTTTGAAAAATAAGACAAAACAATAAAGCTGTGATTCACCTTTGACTAATAATTTGTACTCTCTGTCTATCTATTGTCCTTTCTAGCTGAAGACGGCACAAAGAGCAGAAATTAAAAACTCTTTGTGTCTGATGATCAAAAATCAGACCTTGCACAGGACCTGCTTTGTATCTCACCACACGGCTCTGTTCTGGGCATATCACTCAATATTGGCAAGGGAGCAGATGCCTGCTGTTGTTGCCCCTCACCTCAGTGTTCTTTTTTACTGTTTCTTTAGGTCAGCTTTTTTTTTTTTCTTTTACCCCTTGATTCTCATTTCAGGGTCTGCTTTGAGATTGTGTGTCTGTGTTTAGTCATATCTCATATCTTTGTGTGTGCATGTCTATGTTAATCACATCTCCTATCTTTGTGAGTGCATGTTTATGTTGGTCATGTCTCATATCTTTGTGTGTGTATGACTGTGTTTAGTCATATCTCAGTGTGTGTATCTGTGTTAGTCATATTACATATTTTAGTGTGTCTGTGTTAGTCATATCTCATATCTTGGTGTGTGTCAGTGTTAGTCATGCCTCATATCGTTGTGTGCATGTCAGTGTTAGTCACAACTCATATCTTTGTGTGTGCATGTCTGTGTTAGTCACCTCTACTGACTCTGGCAGAACACAGTGCAACGTTTTAACAGGTATTCAACCAGGGTGGATCTAACAGACTAATTATGATGTCAATCAATTCACTTAAACAGACAGCTGTCTTCATGTGAGAGTTTGGAATCCTACTCTGATTGGGTCTTGATCACAGAGAGAGAGAGATTCTCTTGTTGTCTCTTCTCATCACATTGCCAACATATGATCACCTTCTTCTCTGTAATACAGATTGATATTTTTGGATACTTTGTCATTTATCTTATTTAATCTGTAGTGTAGTGAGTGCACTTACGTGGATTTAGACTAATCAGTGAGAATAAGTGTAAGAATAAAGAATAAATGTATTTATAGCTAATACATTCATTAAGAATATCACATCTATGTTTATCCAATTACTATATTTCATTGACTGTCCTTAAAAAGACATTAGATAGGCATATATTCATTGTATTTGGATTCACAGGAAGCTGTGATATCTGTGCTTTTCTGACTAACCTCTGACTTCAGTGCAACAATTTTTAGTGCAGGGTTATCTTCCCTTTTCGGTCCTTACTCATTTGGTCAGTTTTATTAGTATGTATGCCAACCACAGCAAATCATGGACAGTAGACAAACAAATGAAAAGACGATTAGAGGCCACACATACAGGATTTCTTAGAAGAATGTTGAAAGTTCCCTGGACAGCTAAAAAGACCAATGAGGAAATTCTCAAAGAGGCCAACACTAAAAGGGAGCTACTAAAAAACATTAGAAAGAAGCAATCAACATTTTTTGGGCACATCATGAGAAGAGGAAAGTTGGAATACTTGGTTACATCTGGCAAAATAAAAGGAAAGAGAGATCATGGACGACAAAGAGAGAAAATACTGGATAACTTGGTGTCATGGCATGGAAAACGGTCAACAACAGAATTAATACAATGCACTGTAGATAGAAGATTGTGGAAGGACATGATCGCCTATGCCAACCAGTATGGCACATGGTGATGATGATGCCAACCACAGGGAGCTGCAGTAAAATCTTGATCTGTTATTGTTTACTGATCCTGATGAGTTGCTGACTGTTTTCAGTTAACTCTTTCAGGGGCAGATAAATTATGACAAGAAAAGTTTTTGGGCAAGAAAAAAATTATCAATTTAAAATTATCAAGTAACGTAACATTTCTGCCAAAATTTCTTAGTCGTTATAGAATTGATTCGTCTTTTAAGTAGAAAGCAGGGTACAAAATTTGTGCCAGTGAGATGGGAAGGATTTCTATTTGAGTTAGGTGTTAAATTGGTTATTGGTTATGGAAGGCCTCGGTATCACTGCAAATGAATTAAAATCCATAATTGCTCAACCGCCCGTGCCAGTGGAATCATCCGAACTGAGTTAGGTGTTTAAATGTATACCTCTAGCCACAATAAAGTCTTAAAACTGCGATGCAGTTTGTAGCAGAATGTGTGAAATATTAAGGTGCAGAGGACTTCATCAGCCAAGTATTTTCTTTATTTCGTTTGTTCATGTATTTTATATGACAACTAACAAAGCAGTAGTAAGTCTACATGTAGGACTAAATTAAAGTTCCTTCATTATGTGCTGCTCATGGACATCCTTCACAGAGTGGTCCAAGTCTGGCCCACATTGATCATCTTTATGTCTTCACTATTTTCTGCCGGGCTTTTAAATAGTTTCTGCTTATCTTTAGTTAAAGCATTTCTATTACTATTAAAGCACTTCTATTTTTGTCTCTTTTTTTTTTTTTTTTTTTTTTTTTTTTTTGACTTACCCCTTACTGGGGTAAAAAATACCATCAACAAGAACTCTCCAATATTGTCTGCTCTTTGCTGTCTTGTCTAGTTGTGTAAGTCATCTTTACAATCTGTCTCAACTAAAACTTTTTGACCAGTACACCCAGTAAAGTCACTCTTGAATATATTTTTGTCCTCTCAGATAGTCTAGCATATTATCACTATGTAGTTTTATTTGCTGGTTGTTGTTTATTATCTATATATATATATGATATGTGTGTGGATGTGAATCGTGGACAACAGACAAGAGGATCACTGGAGTCTGTGGAAATGTGGTTTCACAGAAGAGTGTTGAGAATGCCTTGGACAGCTGGGAGGGGTAGTGAAAGCATTCTGAAAGAGGCCAAAGCAAAAAGAGAGCTGGTTTCCAATGTTAGGAAGAAACAATCATTGTTTTTTGACCATGTGATGAGAGGAGAGCAGTTGAAATATATTGTAACAACTGGGAAAATTGAGGGACAAAGAGATAGAGGGAAGCAGAGATAAAAGATACCAGACACCTTAAGAGAATGGCTTGGCAGAAGGTCAGTGGCAGAGATGATAAATAACTGTCGGGATCGAAAATTGTGGAATGATATGATCACCTATGCCAGAAGGCCCGGTACTTGATGATGATGATGATATATATATCCTTTTTGTGTCCAATGTTTCAGCTGAAAGCCTACTGTCCTGCAGCGTTGTTTTGATTTTGTGCCATCCCACACCTACATATAGCTGTGACCAAAACCCCCTTTTTTTTCCTTGTCATTTTATCCCATACCATCCATCATCCCCCCCGGCCTTTTTTTTTTCATTAGGACTGATTGGTTGACATTCATATGTGTGGCTTCAGCCACCTATTGTGAAAGAGAAATTACAAATGTTCATTGTCTACTAAGTGGTAATTAAGTGGTACAGGGTTTAATCCCATTCTGACACTCTCCAGTCATCCAAGCTGAAAGAAAAAGGAAATGGGTGCCTGGTTCTTGGGGAAATGGGCAGCAGCCAACAAAAGCTCTGGCTCCCTCCACCTTCAGATGCTGTGTACAATGAAGTTTAATGTTCCAATCCCCCGTGGATATTATGAGTATATGCTATAGGACTTCCTTTATCATTTCTATTTTTTTGCAGACATGTTTTGTTATGTGCTTTTCACTTACATGTTCATCTGTTAAGTCTCTCTCTTTCTTTTTTTTTTTTTTTAAATTCATATGGTACCCTCCATCAGTCATGATTACCCGGCTGGACTACCGACGTTCGGACAACCCGTGTTTGATTCCCGCTGGGAGCAGTGTGAGTTGTACTCGTGGTTGGAAAAAAAGAAATACCCCCACGGTCGACCCAGCCGTTGCCAGAAATGGGTACCAGGGTATTATCCTGGGAAGGTGAGGAATGTCGCCTCGCATCTGAGTTTCGATGCTTGAGATGACACTATACAGAAATCTCCGAACATTTCTGGATAGGTGGCCGAGTACATATGGGTGTAAACTCGTGTGCTAAGGTGCCGGGCTAAGTCTCGTATTTCACCTTTACTAGTCATAATTATGGATTTTGCAAGGAGAAATTGTGAAAAAAAAAAAATAGAAAAAAAAACGGTATATATAGTTAAAGCTTTATGTAATAAGAGGATGACTCAAATTAAAATGTTTCTGCTCAATAGGCCTTCAGCAGGAACAAACACACAACACATGGACATATATGTATTTGAAAAAAAAAATAATTTAAAAAAATAATAATTTCGGACTAGAAATGTGTTAGTTTTAATTATTATTCAAGTATTTTGGTCACTTCAATATAAAGTGAATCATACATATGTTTATTGTGCATTAGAAAGATTAAAGGTTATAGATTATATTTGAAATCAAGTTTATGTGAGGTTTCTCTATAATTCTTGCATGTTACTGCATAGTTCTTCACAGGTTGGTGGTGTGTGGTAGATGCTGCAGCTTACTACTCAGACAGCAGCCAGTTCAATCATGCATTCCAGACACCAGGTGTCATATCAACACTGGCTTTTTTCATGTATGTTCCTTTTTCTTCCAGATTTTAATTAAACAGTTTTATTTCTTCATTAAGGACTTTTTTTTTTACGAAGTGCATTTTACAACTGTACTGGTGAGGTTTGTACTGTTTGTTGTCTTTTATATGATGATGGTTTCAACCTAATCACAACCCTCATCAGTAAACTTTATGCTATATCCTATAACATGAATTAGTCCAATTCTTACTAAGGAAACATACCAGATTTTGTTGTATATACTCATATAAAAGTTATCTTGGAAGGGAAAATACAAGGTAAAAGAGGCAGACCAAGACTAAAATAGATGAGTAACATCAAAAGATTGACAAGTCAGCCAATGACAACCTGCATCATCAAAGCAAGAGACCGTGTGGAATGGTGCTCAATGGTAGCCAACCTTCGATGTGGAAACAGCACTCAATAATGATGAAGATACTTATATAGTTCACCATAAGCTGCAATTGTTTTTAGATTTATATTTTGTGTTTTTGTTTTGTTTTTTTTCAATTAATTTTCACTCGTGAGGATTGGATATCTCATTACTAGAATTAATATCACTGTAGCCCAAACAAGCTCATTGGTGCTTTTGTTCCCGTAGCTGGTGAGATGTAGACTTACTCTCACACTTTCCTTGTCTCTGATGCTTTTCAGTGTCCTGAAAATTGTATTGTTTGGGTCAATGCTCTGTGGTGTGTCTTCTATGTGATGCTCTTTGTTATATCTGATGTTCCTTTGATCCATTGTCTTCTAGGTGTACCCTTTATTTCTGTGTGTTACGGTTCTGAGAGATGTTGTCTGGTGGTGATCATAATACATGTTTAAACCACTTCATGTGTTGTTTCATAATATAATTCTAGCCATAGAATGCATAAAGAAACAATAGATAAAATAGTCTGGTCTCATGATAGGACAGAAAGACCAAAACACAACACAAGCCTTTAATAAACATTGCAAGAACACCAGACTCAACATGTAACACATAAAAGATTATGTGTCGTAAAAGTAACACATAAACTTGATTATGATGTCCGATGTAACACCTTTAGTGAAACACCTTAACGTTCTGATGAAATGTAAAGAAACACTCTTGCTAACTGTGAACGTTCTGATTCTGTAACTATGACTGAACTGGAAACTTGATCTGCTTTCCCTTGTGATCTATTCATATGGTGTACTTCGCACTGTTGTTTGATTGTACCTGGACTGCAGAATCTGATAACAAAGTATTTCTCTGCGATACTATCGTTTGTCACCACCCCTTCAAAACATGACAAGTAATGGTTTAAATTTACTGTACACGAAGTCCTCTCATAAACGTAAACAGTGAGTTTATTGACATGTAACTGATCCAATAAACAATATGTACAAGCCAGCGGTTTACACTGCGCTCGGCTGTTCACACACACGACTGTACTGCTGGCACCTCTGGACTGCAGTCATGCATCAAGTCAACTCGCATACTCAATCGGTCCAAATACTGGAAACCCGCTAGTCTGAACCTTATCCTATCCTTCTTATATTAAACACCTGAAACTGTCTCGTCCTTAACTCGAGACATAACTCTGCAATAGTCTAACACTTAGTTACTGCTTGGGGCTCCACGAGCCACTGGCTTGTGCCGATCTCTTGGGATCTACCTCCTCTCTCTCTCTCTCTCTGCCCTTTGTGCGAATTTTAGTCATATCTGTGTCTTCTAGTCCTATCTAACATGTGTCTGAATCTTATGTCTACATGACTAGCTCTTAGTCCTCTAACTAATGTCTGCAACCTTCTTCATGTGTCTGAATTCTTATGTCTCAATCTAACCTCTCACTAGTTTTGTACATGGCTTAAGTATCTCGTCTCCCAACCAATCAAATTACACTATGTCGTCTCCTGCTCTGTCCCCCTGACCAATCAAAAACTCCCCTATGTCAACTTCTCACCTCCAAGTTTACATTCTCATCAGTCCTGAAAATTTACACCTTCTGTCTGAGCTCACCTCTTCACATTCTTCCCGTGGAGTGTCCATGTGCCCCCCATCACTCACTCACCTCACTTCTCACCCCCACTGTTACACATTTTCACCTCCGCTGTTACAAACAGCCAACCATGAAAAAGATTTATTGATGAAATATTAGAAACACTAGAAAACAGCAACATAAGACCATAGGAGCATACAAGACTAATTCACTGTTCATCTATTTATCTTGGGACCAAACATGACCCAGGCTTTATTTCTTGTTTCAGGATAAATTCTGTGTCAAATGGACAGATTAGGGGTGAGATCTATACAACAGGATGCATCGGGCAGACAGGTTTGTGCTGAAGTTCAACAATGTAGCCACTACTTTGAAGCAACTCATGGAGAATTTTTCTACTTCTGGCCACAAGTATTTTAGTGCACTGAAACTTCCTATCACTTTCAAGTACTTAAAATTTATTTGACTGGACTTTTTTTCATGCTGTTTTCATTGAGTTATAAAAGAAAGTTCATCAGTACTATATAGAGCTAATTCTGACCTAATGTAAGCGAATCATGGACAGTAGACAAACAAATAAAAAACGATTAGATGCCACAGAGGTGTGATTTTTCAGAATAACGTTTAGTGTTCTTTAGATAGCTAAAAGACCAATGAGAAGATTCTCAAAGAGGCTGACAAAAAGGGAGCTCCTAAACATTAGGAAGAGACAATGACATTTTTCAGGCACACGTGAAGAGGAAAGTTCAAGTACCTAGTTACAGCTGGCAAAATACAGGGAGGGAGAGATCACAGACAACAAAGAGAGATGATACTAGATAACTTGGTGCTGTGGGACGGAAAATAGTCAATATCAGAAATGATATGATATGCAATTTATATAGAAAATTGTGGAAGAATATGATTGCCTACACCGACCAGTATGGCACAAGATGATTATGTGTTAAACACTAAATAATTATTCAGAATCACATTATAAATTCAGTAGATTAAAAAGAAATTAATTTATGTATGTGGAAGCATTTGTGAAAGAAGTAAAAAAAAAAAAAAAAAAAAAAAATATATATATAACTTTCAGTAGGCTGTTGTGTTTTTGGGGCATGTTAAAAGACACAATAGCCTACTAAATGTAATATTGGAAGGGAAAATACAAGGTAAAAGAGGCAGACCAAGACTAACATGGATTAGTAACATCAAAAGATGGACAAGTCAGCCTATGACAATCTGCACCATCAAAGCAAGGGAAAGTGGAATGGTGCTCCATAGTAGCCAAACTTTCATGCGGAGACGGCACCCAATCATGATGATAAAATTAAAACTGGGCATTAATATGGATTTATATTGTTATCTCTTCTTGTTTTATTTTCAGGAGCTCGTATTTGGCTTTTTATTGGATTTTTACTAGCATTTGGAGCTCTGATTGCTGCATCTTGGATTCTCTTTGGCTTCTATGTTGTTGGCAGTGAGTGAAAACTAATTTTTTTTCAATTGTCATTGTGATCTTTTCTGACAAGCAGGTGTGGACAACAAAGAGTGTGGTACCTATTTTCATTCATGTTGATGAAGAATATTATTTAATTCAATTAAGATAAAGAACATAATTTAATTTCATTATCATCCTGAATATGATTTTCCTCCCTCAATATGATAAGGTTTAGTTGCAACTTGTTTAGTTGTATGTTTTATTTTTAACAGCAACTATAACAAAAACGTTGATTGAATATGCATTTGTAGAATTCTTTCTTTTTGTTTGTGACAGCGCGTAACACAGTTTCATTATCATCCACCTAGTATGAGTTTATATTTTACATTTCACGTTTTAGATGTGACACCAGATTGGCCAGGAATTGCAGTCTTCTTGCAGAATGCTCTTATTTTCTTCAGGTGAGCTACAACGTTAATAAAGAATTGCCGTTATTTTTTTTTTTCATTTTAAATGCTGGAATTTACTGCGGGTGGTCATATATCGCGGGTGCGATATATCATTTAAGTTCATGCTAAAAAATAGTTCTTGTAAAATCTTAAATGTAAAGAGACATGAGCACATGAGTGAAGTCATATTTTTTTTAACATTTCATTTCATGTGCAAACAAAGGTCCAAAAATAAAAAAAGTAAAGTGCCCCATCACGCCACTAGGCGTATAGGAAATATGGTGTTAGTGACCATAATTTTTATAGACCTTCGGCATATGATTTTTGGGGAATGTGGTAGGTATTATGCCCATGCCGCTTTACTTTTCCAGAAAAAATCCAGTAGGTGGACCCGGAAGCCATCAATCAGGATCAAACCTGACCTCTTGTCCTTTGTAGTCAAGTTCACTAACCACTGAGCTATAGCGGCTCCCACAACCTCCAAAGGTTTACAATTTCTGTCTATTTTGTTTTTCGATTCTTTATTACGAGTTTCTGCCACTGATGCTTATCACAAAAAATATTGTCTGCCTTTCTTTCTTCTTGTTTCACCTTCAGTGTCAAGTATTTGCTGAATGTGTACATGACTTGCATTATTTACTGGCAATTTCTCTGTTTGCTGTGAAATGATAACACTATTGTTGAAGCTAAATCTCTGGCATTCTTTTATAGCAGTCGTTGAACCCATCAGGTTATTATCAGGGTTCATATTTTAGGGCACAAGTTTATTTTAAAAAAAAGAAACGTACTAATTGCAAGAATTCTGTTTTACACAAATGCATTTTAAATCCTTAATTTAAATTTGGTTGATTATTGATCCAGTAACCCTTTGGCCACTTCCCTTCACAATATTTGTATCTTCCTAGAAAGATACAAATGAGTATATCAACTAAAGTAACAGTGAGATGTGACGTTTCATTATGATGGTCAAAGATTAAAATAATTAATTATCTTTTGTTTCAGTGCATTTTTGTACAAGTTTGGCCGGACTGAGGATTTGTGGGCATGAAAACAATCTTGTTGAAGAAGTGTCATCACTGTTTGATTTACGGTTAATTCAAGAGCTAGTCCTAGTCTTGTCTCTAGAAACTCTATTTTGTTACATCGATTGCTCTAAAATTGTTATTCTATTTTACATTTTAAATAAAACTATCATCATTCTTATATATTTTTTTATACCAAAGTGCTTGAAAATATTAGCACCAAGTTGTGCCTTGTCTACTGTGTTTGTTTGTTGGAGTCAGAATTGTTGTTTTGATAAGCTTTTTAAACACACTTGTGTTTGCTTTTCCAATAATTCACTTCACTCGCCAAATATGATGCCATAATCTTAGTGATGTGAGTTTTTTATGTCAGGGAATTTATGTTATATGAGCATTATGAATTTAGATTCTAATGTAGGTGTTCTACAGGTGGCTACATTATATGCAGATTTTGTGGGTTGTTTTTATATTATGATTAAATTATAGTAATGACTATTAACATATTCCTCACAAAGGATTTGAATTCCACATTACAAAACTGCCATCAAAATTGCCACCTCAAAATAATCTTTAAATTTTGACAGCTTGCAAACATTTTCTCTCCCCAATACTTTCCTTATTACAAATTCCGGTGACCCCTGAGTGTTGGATTTGTTTTCTTTAATATTGGCTCAGATACAAACATGCTCACCATAGAAAATACTACTCTATCATACAAAAGGGGCCTTTAATTTTTAATTACATTTTTTTTTCTTTTCTTATGATGGAGGAAATGTCCTCGGCTGTCGTTGCAGACACCAAACAAACCTTTGTAACACGAGATTGCCAGTGAACGACAATAAGAGGAAGCTGAAGATACAGCTGGATTGATGGCGTAACACCTCCGGTAGCCATGGCATGGGGGTCGAATTTCAGACAATAAATCTAACCTAACCAAAGAAAAGATTACAGCATCCGATTTCCATGTCTCCGCTAGGGTAAACACACAGCTGTGTTAAAAGTTATACAGGGAAGGATTCAGAATAAAATCAATACTGAATTAGATGAGCAACAATTTGGATTCAGGAAAAACAGTGGCACAAAAGAAGCCATATTTAGCATGAGAACATTGATTGAAAAGTACATAGAAGTAAACAAACCAATATATGCCTGCTTCATAGACTACACCAAAGCTTTCGATAGAATACACCATAATCAACTTATAGACTGCCTAAAGGATATAAATCTAGACGACACAGACATACGACTAATATGTAATTTGTACTGGGAGCAAACAGCAATAATAAAATATAACAAGGAGAACTCTACACCCATGGACATAAAAAGAGGAGTAAGACAAGGATGCATCTTATCACCAAGCTTGTTCAATCTATACACTGAGCAAATCTTTAAAAACACATCTTAGAGATGCCAGGCCTACAAATTAATGGAAAGATAATCAATCAATAACCTAAGATATGCTGATGATACTGTTCTACTAGCAGAAAATCCTAAAGACCTACAACAATTGCTTAATGTGATAAACATAACAAGTAAAAAATATGGACTAGATATGAATATCAAAAAGACTAAAACTATGATCATAAACAAAGAAAATTCTCAAGACCTACAATTAAATATCACATTTGAAGGAACACATCTAGAGACAGTCCAGAGCTACAACTACCTGGGACATACTATAACCAGTGATGGAAAATGTAAAATTGAAATAAACAAAAGAATAGGTATGGCAGAAAGTAATTTTAATGCCATGAGAAATATACCAACAACAAAACAAATATCAGCAGGGCTGAAACTAAGAATGGCAAAATGTTACATCTTCTCAATATTCCTGTATGGTGCAGAAACATGGACATTAGACAAGAAAACAGAACAGAAATTTGAAGCCTTTGAAATGTGGATTTATAGAAGAATAGATAGAATTGGATGGAAAGAAAAGAAAACAAACGATGAAGTTTTAAAACAACTGAAAATAAAAAGAGAACTACTAAATACAATTAAGACAAGTCAAATGAAATTTTTGGGCATGTTAAAAGACACAACAGCCTACAAAAAGTAATATTGGAAGGGAAAATACAAGGTAAAAGAGACAGACCAAGACTAACATGGATGAGTAACATCAAAAGATGGACAAGTCAATCTATGATAGCCTGCACCATCAAAGCAGAAACAGAGTAGAATGGCGATCCATGGTAGCCAACATTTAGTTGCGGAGAAGGCACTCAATGATAATGATGATGTGTAGCAAAAGTTAAAAGAAAATCTTTTTCCTAACACCAAATGTAAAAATTTTTACCAGGGTATTGTAAAAACATGACTCAAAGATAGGTATCAAAATCTATGGTTAAGAAACGGTGGCACAGCCATTTTTCATAATTTCTAAAAATTGCGAAATGAGAAATTAAATTTTAATTGATTTTAAACACAGTTTGTTCAGGACGTTGGAAAAGATTAAATAAGAAAAGTACAAGGTTTTAGTGGAAATAATTGTGGAAACGGCAATAAGTTAAGAGCCACAAAAAAACTGTTCCTGGGTTTCTTGTGTCGTTAGCTAAAGCCACTTTTTGTGGTTCCTGATACGGAATGTGTTGAGTAACCTGGAATTTATACAGGGGGCTTTCTAAAAGATGTCAATATATTAGACATGACTTCTACATGGTATGTAAATTATGGGGTTTGTTTCTATAAGTGAAATGAAGGTTAAAAATGGGTTAATTTCTTTTAATGGCTTCTTTATGGGTTTTTAATAGATTATGGAATTATTTTGAAAATATGTGCCTTATCTCATATGCTAATGAAGGATGAAGTCAATAAAGGAACTGAATATGAAACAAAAGCATCAGTTGATTGTGAGTCTGCTACCACTGTTTACATGTCATGTATGGTATGGAATCTCACCAGGTGGATATTCCATTCCTTTTCAATATGTAGTAGTTCAGGATTAGTTGTGTACCAACATTTTCTCTTTCAGTCTCATTCACGGTTATGCCACTGGAGTGATCTTGTTCATATCACATTGGTCCCTTGGTAGGGTAGGATCTGATCTTGATCGTATCACATTGGTCCTTTAAGGGTAGGATCTTGTTTTTATTTTTTTTTGCGTTCACCAGCTTTTACCTCTGATGAAGCCCCTAGAGACTAGGAGCTGAATTTTGTGTGTTTATCCATTTTTACCTGGCAGCCATGTGCACAGGGGTCCCTTGCAGCACAGGCAGATAACTCCAACTTCAGAGGTACTAATATTTTTTACACCCATGAGTAATTGACGTTTCAAGCCTCGCTGCTGAGACCAGGGGTGGTTGCCGCAGAGAGAAATCATAAATAAAAATCCTAACTGGTGCAGCCGGGATTTCAACCCACAACCTCTCTGTCTCAAGGCTGGCGTCTTGCCTCAAGACCAACTAGTCGCCCAGCGTAGGATATGGTCTTGTTCATATCACATTGGTCTTTTAAGGGTAGGATATGGTCTTGTTCATATCACATTGGTCCTTTAAGGGTAGGATCTGGTCTTGTTCATATCACATTGGTCCCTTGGAAGGGTAGGATCTGGTTTTGTTCATATCACATTGGTCCTTTAAGGGTAGGATCTGGTCTTGTTCATATCACATTGGTCCCTTGGAAGGGAAAGGATCTGATCTTGTTCATATCACATTGGTCCCTTGGAAGGGTAGAATCTGATCTTGTTCATATCACATTGGTCCCTTGGAATGGTAGGATCTGGTTTTGTTCATATCACATTGGTCCTTTCAAAGGGTAGAATCTGATCTTGTTCAAATCACATTGGTCCATAAAAGTGGAATCTGATTTTGCTCATTTCACATTGGTCCTTTCAAAGGGTGGGATCTGATCTTGTTCATATCACATTGGTCCTTTACAGGTGGGATCTGATCTTGTCCATATCACATTGGTCCTTTAAGGGTGGGATCTGATCTTGTTCATATCACATTGGTCCCTTGGAAGGGGAGGATCTGGTTTTGTTCATATTACTCTTGTCTGGTTGAATGAATTAGTGTGCCTATTATAAGGATTCTGCTCACTATCTTGGCTGCTAGGTGTATTTACCAAGATATTTATATTACCCGTGTCTGCTTTTATTCATGTACATTGCAATTAGAGTATATGCTCTGTCTAAAAATGAACATTTTAATATTCACAGATAATCTAATCATTTGTTGAAGGCTTCCGAATCTGCAATCACAATTCAAATAATTTGTAAATATTGTTTTTTAAACTATTGATGTAGCAGTATTTTATTGTTCCAGTGCCTTATGTATCAGGTCTATGTTTCATTAACAAAAGCATTTTTATGATTGCGGCTTGTTAAACCTCTGAGCAACAGTTCTATATCAAGTGAGAGAAAAACAAACTATGGTAGCTGAACATCATGTCGAGATCGAAAGTTGTGGAGAGACATGGTCACCTACACCAGCAGGCACGGTACTTGATGATGATGATGAAATTACATGAATGAGAGGTGCACAGAGTGATTTTCTGATTTAGTAATAAAATGTGTATATATATATATATATGTATCTGTGTACATTTGTCGGAATGTTTCATGCATTAGTTTTTATGCAGATATGAATTGTTTGTGTGAAAATTCTTTATTTTAGGATAATTGTCACTGCACTCCAGACACACCCATAGGTGCTCTGATATTCTCAAAATGTTCATCAGCATGCAGCAGTGATTGTGCCAGTTAATGTTGGCTGACAATTCCTTTCATTCATCCACAATTATTCCATTCCGACAAAGCCAAACACCACCCCAAATTTAAGCAGCGTAGATAGCAATCTAACATGCTATCAAACCTTACATATGATGATGTGTAATGTGAGAGCTGGAAAACAAAGTTGAACGCATTTGAAAATAAATGTCTAAGAAAATACTTGGTATAGCATGGAACGAATTCAAAACAAACGAGGAAATTAGAGAAATCGCCAATCAACCACTAATATCTTCAGTAATAAAGAAAAGATGATGGTCATATGTTGGACATGTGATGAGGAGAGATAATAACTGAATAACAAAGCAAGCCCTCATGTGGGAAACAACAAGTAAGAGGAATAGAGGCTGACCCAGATAAACACTGAGAAGAACATTGATTAGAGAGGCAAGAGCAGCAGGAATCGGCTTCCTCAATGAGATAGAGTTGCTTGCATAGAACAGAGATGAATTGGAAGATTTGATAAAAGATCTTTACAAGGATTGAAAACTGCTAGAATAAACATTTAGATAAGAGAAAGAGTATCTGGGTCTATGCCCTATGGGCCGGCTATGGCTCGAAAGGTCAATAGATAGATACATAGATAGCAATCTAGTTTCACTTCTTTCAAAGTCCTTCCTTTTATCCATCTCTCTAAGGTTCTTAATGATATCTGCCTAACCTGTTAGCTCTCTGACGCTCTCAAGAACTGGTCTAGGCATGTTTATCTGCTTTTTTACCCTGGATTACGACACCTACATAAAACTGACAGGGGCAAAATAAAACATATATATAAATATATATATTTGGCCAATTTTCAAGAAATTTATTTTTCCTTATCGGGAGTGGGGGATCTCTTCTGCTGTTGGAGAGACATCAAACAAACCTTTGTAACATGGGATAGGCAGCGAACAATATTAGGAGACAGCCGATGTGTCAATAGTCAAATTAACACCTGCAGCAGCCATGCATTCAAATAAATCCAATCCAGGAAATGATCGCCGCATCCGATTCCAGTGCCTCTTCTTGTGTAAACACAAAGATGTGTGGCAAAAGTTTTTTAAAAAAATCTTATTTCCAACTTTGTTTGTTTAAGTCAAGATGCATTCAGTCCTAGTAAGTTTTGTTTCTGTTTAAGCCAAGCTGTGCTCCATTCTACTGAGCTTGTTGGCTGGCACTTAGATTTTTAACATTCGCACATAAGCAAGAATTAACAAAACGTACACAGAATTTATGCAATTTTTTTCTTGTAGAACAGAAACAAATTCACATACATAAACATTCTCACGATGATTGGTGCAGCTGAAATAACACATCTCACAGTTTCTATCTCCTTTTCCTGTGCAAAAAGACAAAAACAAGATGGTGAACAAATGTCAAATTAACCATGATGTCGGTTGTTAATTAGCATTTAAAATGTTAATAATTATGAAACATCAATTTTTATTTAAACAGATATGTTGACTGTTAAATGAATCTCAAAGCAGGCACTCAAAGAGAACCAGAAGGTGTAAAAAAAAAATATTTAAAAAAAAAGGAGACCAACCTAGAGAAACACTAAAAAAGAACACTGAGGAGAGAGGCGACACCAGCAGGCATCCGCTCCCTCATCAAGTTCGAACAATTCACCCATAACAGAGATGTTTAGTGAGATATAATACGGGTCCTGTGAAAGGTCTGATATAAAGATCATCAGAGACAAGAGTGTCTAGTGTCCTATGTGCCTTGCCATCTTCGACTCGAAAGGACAATAGATTAAATGGCAAGCTACTGGAAACCATCACATTTTCTGTGATTTGTCTGAAGTTGACTATTCACCACAGTGCTCTGATATCTCATTTAATATATACGACATGATAAATTTTGAATTGAATATGTACTATTCTGGATTTTTCTCAATAAAAAAAACAAAAAATGGAATCCCCTGATTTTGTAAGATGTCTTTGTTCTATGAAGCCCACACAATCTTGTGACTTCTGTATTCATCCTGCCATTGGTGCTTTTGTATTACTAATCACGTATAACAGTAAATTATTGTTTTGATGCACCACTGTAAATTTAACTTGGTATGCTTGACTGTAAAGAGGAACAACTTGATATACTTGAAGCTTCTTCATATTTTTAATTGTTATTATATTGTATTTTTCTTTCCATCTTTTAGATATATATAATGTCTTTTGTATTTTAATTCTCATACGTCATATAAGACGTCTTGTTCTTTCTTTAACACATTCTTGATAAGCGACACACGCCCAAGGTGTTCCATAACACGGAAACCTATTTAGTTATGTTACAGTTTCGCAGTCACAAGTTATATGAACACATAATATATTCAATGGACGATATATCAAATGGTAGAAGTCAATTATAACACTACCAGTTGGTCTGGATAACCACTGGACTCAATGCTCCTGGAATTATTAAGCCAAGATGAAAATGTAAAACAGTCTCGCCATCTAAACTGTGTGAATATGGAGTGAAGATTAGCACTGCCAGTCTTGTCATCTAAACTGTGTGAATATGGAGTGAAGATTAGCACCTCCAGTCTCATCATCTAAACTGTGCGAACTTGGGGTGAAGATTAGCACTGCCAGAACAGAACAATTGTCTGGACAAATGAAAGGATTTGTCAGGCACAATTAGTCATGCTGATGACCAACCCGAGGAGAAGATCGGAGCACCTATGCTGTGTCCACAGTGATAATGATCATAACATCACTTGGCCAGATTGAGTAGTTGGGCCATCACACTGAAGTGGATTAAAGTTGTGGCCCTTGTTCACTGACCCTGAGGCCAGCATCGCCCTTGAGTTCATGTGCTAGATGTTAGTTCCTAGGTTATAACTCAAGTACATTTCAATTTGTTCGAGCCAGAGGAGAGCAGGTGGCCGAATTGATAACTTGCTGTGTTCCAAACCAGGTGAGTGCAGCTTTAAATCATGGTAGGGTCAAACATTTTTTTTCTATTGATCTTGATCCAGCCCATGCCAAAGGAGATCACATATGGCTTGTAGTGTTTTCTGCAATATATCTCTATTCTTGGTAAGAAGTTTGATCTATCTAATGAGTCTACGCCTGCCAACTTTGCTTCTCTTATAAGTGTTCTTTTTAGTGTCTCTGTGTGGCTTCCTCTTTTTCCTGTATACTGGTGTTTCCCATAGGAGAACCTGTTTTGGAATTCTCTTGTTCTCAATTTTCTATTGAGGGTGAAATCAAAACTCAACCGGAACTTCTCACAGCAACTGCTCAGGACATGTGGCATTTGTTCTCCATTCCTCTCGACAGATCCCAGTAATTGAACAGATCCCAGTAATTGAACAATGCAGTAATGATAGTTTAAGTTATTCAAGCCAGACCTAACTTACCATGTATACTTCTTTCTTGCTTTGGCTTGGCCTGGCTTCTTTCTCTCTTTTTTCCTTGGGTCAGTGGTCAACATGCCAGCTGTTGTAAAATAGAAAAAAGCAAAAGAAGACGATCAAAATCTGATACAAATCATAACTGCAGATGTTTAATAATTAGACTTTTTCTTCTATATAGAACCACCAATATTGTACATAGTCACTGTCTATTAATAAAGATCAAGTAATATTTCAAGAGCAGTGATTTCTGCAATATGTGCCATTTCTCATGCAAAGTTTCTGTTTTTGAGATTGTGGTTTTGCCCTATGTGTCGTCTTCGGCTCAAGAGGACAATAGATAGAATATTGCAAGACAGCCAAAAAATGGAATCCACAAGGAACTAGGAAAGTTGGAAGGCCCAAGCAGAGCTGGAGAAGAACTGTGGAGACAAGTGAAGGTTACTGGATGGACATGGGCTCAATTGGAGAAGATAGCACAGAACTGGGTCCATTGGTAGCGTGTGGTTGCAGCCCTTTTGCTTCATAAGAAGCTGCAAGGGACATATGTCAATGGCTATTAATACTCTTATCTGGAGGTCAAAACGCCTATTCAGCAACTGAGCTGAGTGCGGTCAGCGACCCATAACTGACTGTATGCGCTAGGATTAGCGGACAACAGACCCAATCAAGACCCTGTTCCACCTCTCAGTTATACCCAAGAAACAGATTATCCAGCCTGGCCTACGAGTTTGGATCAAATAGAAACAGCAACCTGGTATTCAAAACTGCCTCGCTGAAGTCGGATGCACTTGGTCTGTAAGGTGCAAATATACAACACATCTATGTCCACTTAAAGTCCTTTTAAAGGTGGATAGCGAAGAGGACTTCTCTGATAGCCATCGGGTAAATGCCAGACAGAAAGAAAGAAATACTCTTTATCTGTTATTTTGTTTTCACAAGCAGATCTCAGCACTGTTCCATAACACCAGTGAGGCTGCCTTGACAGAGCAAATAAAATCAGCAAGAAAGCAAATTCATTCTCATCATTGATATACAGATAAAGGAAGTCCTATAGCATTTAATGTCATATGGTTGTTTTAACTTCAGGGTGTTTGGAAGTGAAGGGACCATAGCTGTTCCTCACTTTTATTCATCATCATCAAGTATCATGCCTGCTGGCGTAGGTGATCATGTCTCTCCACAACTTTTGATTTCATCTGTTATAATTTCTGTTGTTGACTTTCTGCCAAGTCATTCTCTTAATCTGTCTGGTATCTTTTCTCTTTACTCCCCTCTATCTCTTCATCCTCAATTTTCCCAGCTGTCACAATATATTCCAGCTGTTTTCTATTAGATGGCAAAAAAATTATGATTGTTTCTTCCTAATATTGGAAATTAACTCTCTTTTCAGTTATTACCTTTCCCAATTATTCTTTCTTTCAGCTGTGTCATATGTCAGGCTATTAATAAAATCATAATTTGCCTTACAGTGTACTAAACATTGGGGGTGGGGGGGGGGGGGGGTAATGCATGCGTGTGTGTGCGCGCGCGCTAATTGTTACCAAGCAGAGAAATACAGACTGTGATGCAGTTCACACACACACATATATATATATATGATTATAGCATTATGCTGTCAATAAAAAAAGAACTTTTCCCATTGGGGTGTAGTTTACCGTACAGTTTTTATATTTGTTCATCAACCCATCTGATTTAATCATATTTAAGGAGTTGGGTTTTTCTTACAACTGTAATTGCTATTCTATAGGTGAGATTAAGCACCCTTTTTCTGGACTTCCATGTGGAAGCTCTGGTTCAACGCCCTTGTGACGTATTACCCAAATTCAGTATGTGGAAGCTCTGGTTCAACGCCTTTTTGACGTATTACCCAAATTCAGTATGTGGAAGCTCTGGTTCAATGCCCTTGACGTATTACCCAAATTCAGTATGTGGAAGCTCTGGTTCAATGCCCTTGACGTATTACCCAAATTCAGTACGTGGAAGCTCTGGTTAAATAGCCCTGAGGTATTACCCAAATTTAATATTGGATGGATGGGCATTAAGAAATAGTGATTTTCAAGTTTTAAAAAAATAGTTTGCTATTTTTAAATTTTAACTGAATTTATTTATTTTTTTTTTTTTTTAAACATGACATTCCTATAATGATAAATATAAAACAATTTGTAGGCCACAAAAATGTGGTGTTGCCAAAGAACGCTGAGAATATCATGGACAGCTAATAGGAGCAATAAGGAGGACATTCTTAAAACAAAGGGAAGTTAGTTTTCCTCCTTGTCTTAAGGTGTATAAGAAATGTGTTAATGTTCCGCGAATTGTTTCAGGCGTAGAGGTATGTTTACAACATTCTGAAAAATAATAGACAGCCCAAAGCAGAATCAACAATTTACCCCTCAACACAGTGCCTTGCCATGAGAAACTTGCACTAGAGCACACAACTAAGCAACTTAAAAAAAGTTGCTATCATTGGGGATGTTTTTCACGCATGTGTACTCATGACTATAGCATAGGGTTATCAATACAACTCTGGAAAAACTGTTTGTCTGTATTTTCCTATTAAGACACGTACTCACTGATAGGGTATGATACTCACTGAATGATAATTAATATTTATATTATGACTTTCTTTGTCAGAGATTCTCTGCCCCTGAAAGAGATAAGTGAACATGTTTTGTTGCTAGATTACAGCAAAGCCGCATTAAATCCACTTATGGTGCAACACAATGGTAGATTTGCTTAACAATTTTTGCCTGGACAGTGGGTCTACTCTTTTAGTCTTTTAACTGCTAGAGATTCTTTAATGTGCACCAGACAGCTTAAGAGAATGGCTTGGTAGAAAGTCAACAACAGAAATGATAAATAACTGTCGAGATCGAAAGTTGTGGAGAGACATGATCACCTACACCTGCAGGCATGGTACTTGATGATGTACATGGAGACCACCTGTTTTTTGCAACTATCCAAGAGGGCCAGACATCAAATCTCATTACCCAAAGACCAAAGGAGGTTAAAGCCATGAATAAACCACAGATTCAAAGTGACAAATTCCTATCAACTGTGATGGGATTTCAACCTTGAACCTTCCTGTCAGGAGGCAGACATCTTGACTTTAGATGCCCAGCCCCCCTCCAAGGTATGAAACTTGATAATGAATAACCCAAAGGGCTGCAAGAGGTCAATAGACTATGGTTTCTTGCATCAGGATCAGTGAACCAGAATTGATCAAGATCCTACTCCAGATACCTGCAGTGGACCCTGGTTAAGTAAGTCGAAATCAACAGGAAAGGCAACCAAATACCCCAAAATGCCATGTAAGTTTATTGTTTCAGGCCAAAAGGTTCAGCAAATACCATTGTCTGTAAACCACAACAGAATGCATCTATGCCACTTAAAGTTCTTGTAAGGGTGGACATGCCAGGACAAGTTGTATGGAGATGTCACCAGCCTTGAGCTGACGGAGATGTCACCAGCCTTGAGCTGACAGAGATGTCACCAGCCTTGAGCTGACGGAGATGTCACCAGCCTTGAGCTGACGGAGATGTCACCAGCCTTGAGCTGACGGAGATGTCACCAGCCTTGAGCTGACGGAGATGTCACCAGCCTTGAGCTGACGGAGATGTCACCAGCCTTGAGCTGACGGAGATGTCACCAGCCTTGAGCTGACAAACACTCTCTACAAACTTATTAATATTGAGGTCTAGAGGTGTGTGCAGAAGAAGAAGTATGGGTAGACAATGAAGAGATGTAAGGTAGTTGTCAGAAGAACATAGTAGAAGAAGAAAATGATGATGAACAAGTTGTAATTTCATCAGGTGCCATGGAGTTTCAAATCATAAAAATGTCATCAACTATACCGAGATAAACTTACCAGATCTAGTTACAAAGGCACAGAGTTAGTTGACTTGCATTTTAAGTGATATTAACAAAATAGAAGGTGTCTGGGGCCCAAACATAAATGTGCACCACTTACACAATCGCAGCTGCTCTTTGCTAGCGTCATCTACAAAAGCAGTTAGAGCCTTGGAAATAGCCAGTCTAATTGCCCCTGCCTGTGCTGAGGGGCCCCCGTATTCAACGCTGGCCACAATATCAACTTCCCCAATTAGGCCAGTCACATTCAGTGGAAACATGATGGTCTCCCTGTAGCAAAGTTAAAAATTCAAATTAAATAAGCACAGCCATAAAATAAAATTAAAATATTAAATGTTTTGTGACGTTTAATTTATCGATGTTTCTGCATTTATTTCCACTAAAATTTTGTCATTTTCTTACTCCAACCTTTTTTGTGACTACATGAGAAAATTGTCCAAACAAACCATGTGTTTTAGATCAATTTTCATTCTTTTTCTCACTGCTGTTTTAAATTTGTTAAATGTCAGAAAAACGACCAGGCCACCGCCGTGTGTTAAACCTCTTGATAGTGGAATATGTTAAAACATTATACAGACATAGAGATTTGGAATTAATAATAGCCAACAAAATCAAACACTCTTTTATTGAGATAAAACTATAATGAAAATATAAACATCCACATTTTACTAAAATAATAACAATCATTAACATTACATTACGAGACCGTCGCAAAAATTATCACCTCAAAATAGAAATTCTTCAAATTTGGCAGTTTGCTGCATGTAAAAATCTCTTCTCCCCCCCAATACCTTTTTAATTACTACTTCTTGTGACCCCTGAGTGTTGGATTTGTTTCCTTTGATGTTGGATCAGACACAAACATGCCAACCATAATAAGTACTGCTCTGTAATATAAAAGGGCCCTGTTTTTTTTTTTAATTCACTAATTTTCAAGAAATTTTTTTTTTTTGTTTATTATGATGGCAGAAATCTCCTCTGCTGTGGGTGCAGACCTCAAACAAACCTTTGTAACATGGGATTAGCCAGCAAACAACACTAAGAGGAAGCCAAACATACAGCTGGATTGACGGAGTTACAGCGACCATGTCTATAGATAACATTACACCTATGGTAGTCATGGCACAATGGGGTTGTATTTCAGGCCATAAATCAAATCTAGGCCATGAAATGATTCTATCTATCTATTGACCTTTCGAGCCGTAACCGGCCCATAGGGCGTAGACCAAGATACACCTTCTCCTATATGAATTTTTGTTCTAGCAGTTTTCTTTTAAAGATATTTTATCAAATCTCGCCATCTGTCTCTGTTCTGTGCAAGCAGTTCTATCTCATTGAGGGAGCCGATTCCTGCTGCTCTTGCCTCTCTCATCAATGTTCTTCTCAGTGTCTCCCTGGGTCTTCCTCTTTTTCTTTTACCTGTTGTTTCCCACATGAAATGATTACAGCATCTAATTCCTGTCTCTGCTTGGGCAAACATACAGCTGTGTCAGCTAAAGTTCAAAGAAAATCTTATTTTCCAAACTCCAAATGTAAAAATTAATTGGTAGTATTTTTGACCAGAGTATCGTAAAAACATGACTCAAAAATAGGTATCATATTCTAGTATTAAGGAATTAAAATGTATTTTTTAATCACCATTCATAGTTGTCTGCAAGATTGTCTTTGTTAAGTATGACTAGCAGAATACATGATCATACCATTTACATTTAATAATTTATTTGGTAATTTACCTGCAGAAATTAAGTGTGTTGTAAAAAAAAAAAATAAAAAACACAGTGAAGAGCAAAATCTAATTATATAGAAAACTAAGAAACTGTCCATTGACAAAACAAAATGCTAACCAAAATCATCAACACTGAAGAACTTGAAATTGTAACTTCTTCCTCTTACCTTCCTTATCCTGAGGGATATAATTTGTGGTCGTTTGCCTCTGCTGCTGTTATGTTTCCTAGTGCTTCTAATATTCCACCGATCCATATTTTCCATGGTCAAACCTTGGGTCTGGTGTTCTCGCAACGTTTATTGAGGGCTCGTTGTGTTTTGATTACTCTGTCTTGTCATGTGGCCAAGCCATTTTATCTGTTGTTTTTTTATATATTCTATGGCTGGGGTTATTTCTAGCTTTTATCTCAGTTCTTCATTTCTGATCTTGTTTTCTTTATCACTTGTCCTTTTACTCTGGTGGCCGCTAATCCTAGTATTTTAATTTTCCTATTTGACATTTCTTCTCTAAGTTCAACTTCTTTATTTTTTATTCCACATATATTGATGGTTGTTATTTTATGTTTATCTATCTCCATTTACTGTGGCTTTATATTTGAGTACAAAATTGTAACAAACTATGAATATCTGGGATGTGTAGTAACTTACAACGGAGAATGTCAGAAAAAGACCAAAAGAACATTAGCAATAGCAACACAAAAATTAAATGTCATGAAGAACAATATCAGCAAAACAGTCAAATTAAAATTACTGTGGGCATGTATTTTCCCAACAGCAAAATATAGTTGTGAATAATGGACAATCTCACAAACAGCAAAGAAGAAATAGAAAGAGACAAGTTGTTGCCCATGCAACATGTTTCTTTTCTCAACGCAGCCCAGTGATCCAAAGGTCTAGCAGGGCAAGAACAGTTTGGTGCCAACTGCGTTGTGGTATGCATCTGGTTATTCTATATTCGCAGCACACCTCTATATCTAGAGGCTGACCACTGTTCCACTAAGGGAAACGTTTAGAAGTCGGTCAAGCTGCCTACCTCTATGTGCAGGGGTAATGAAATTGCACAAACATCATGGAAGAAATAAAAACAATCACAAGTATCATGCAGGAGAACTGCTATCGGTGGAGAGTCCCCTTGCTATCCTCGCTAATCAAAATACACACTGGCATATCGGCAAACATGTCTAGCTAGGATGCCATTTTAACCCAACTCTTGAGCTTGATATGCTATACAGATTATTAGTCTAGCTAAACACAACATCATACTCCAACAACAATAGATGCTATGGAGCTATGTTTACCAACCTCAACAATAAATTTGAAAAATAACTGAGATCTGTGTGGTTGATGGTGAACTTCCCTGTTCCCGGCTTGTAGACATGGGCTGTTGCCTCTGCATGTTTACGTTTGCCTAAATTTGTACAAAACACATTTCAAAGAGTTAAGATAGTTTCTGCTGTGGGTTAACTTCTTATATATAGTTTGTTGCTGATAATTTGGTTGATTTGTTCATTAGCTGTTGTTCCATGAAGATAAAATACACATTTCTGCTATTTTACATTCAAATTTACGAGAAGAAGAAACTTTCTAAAGTAAAAAAAAATCTTTTGTGGTTAAAAATTACATATTGCATCCCAGAAACTCTCAGATTTGCCAATCTTTCATCTTTTTGTTACGAGTATTATCATTAACTACTGACATATTCACACATAATTTAATTAACTACTGACATATTCACACATAATTTAATAAAGCTAAAAAATGTTAGATTTTTGTGTATGATAAGCCCTATCACAAATTGAAACCACTTTCACAAAATATCAATTTTAAGATTGAATGGAGTATACTAGGCTCAGGACATTTTCATCTATAAATGATGCCAAATTTCCAAGATTAGAGCTAAAACGTCACTTTGAGATGAACACAAACAGCTGTGATAAATGTTTATATTTGTCTTTATTGGGAATAAGTAGTTTTCTCCCTTAACAAATATTTGTTCTTGTGAGCTAAATTTATTCACATGTATGTTTATTGTATGCTGATAGTTGTATATTGTAATAAAGAAAATGTATGCATTGTAATAAAGAAAATGTATACATTGTAATAAAGAGAATGTATGCATTGTAATAAAGAGAATGTATGCATGGTAATAAAGAAAATGTATGCATTGTAATAAAGAAAATGTATGCATGGTAATAAAAAATTGTATTACAGCATAAATGTATTAGTATACATTACAGAAAAAAAATACTTGTTTCTTACTTCAGGAATCCCCAGGGGAGGAGATGAAGAGGCAGACCAAAATATACTTGGGAGAAGACAGGCAGAAGCAGAAAATAAGAGGATGAGGAAGACATGAAACAATCTGAAGAGAATGGCAAGAAACAGGTCAGCGTTGAAAGTCTTTGTTGAAGATCTATGCTCCACAGTTAGAAGTAAGAAGACTTCTACAACATAAAACTCTGTCTTAAGTACCCCCGTTACGCCAAGTGGCGTATAGGGAAATATGGTATTAGTGACCCTATATTTTACAGACCTTCAGCACATGATTTTTGGAGTAATGTGGTCGGTATTAACCCTGTGCTGCTTTACTTTCCCAGAAAAAAATCTGGTACCCATTTTAAGGCTGGGTGAACCCGGAAGCCGTCAGTTGGGATCGAACCCTACACCTTGTCCTTTGTAGTCCAGTTCACTAACCACTGAGCTATCGCGGCTCCCATAAAACTCTATATTTCAGAAAAAATACTTATTTCTCATTCCTACTTGGACATTTTTTTGACTGAAACTGGGATGTCGCGAGCTCTTTATGAAAACTGTTTAAGCAGTGATCATATCACTATATAATGGGTAATATGTACTTTAGTCTAGATGTCATCACATATGTTCTACTCAGTGAGTTTGATTGTTAATGTTAGATTTGATATCACAACACTCCAGGCAAACCCATGGGTGCTCAGTTACTTTCAACAGATGATAAAGTGTGTGAACTAATTGTTCCATTAGCTCACTGTTTATGCACACAAGTTACTTGCTCCTGTAGGCTGCCATTCCTACTTGTTCAACACTGATCCAATCTGTTGCAGTCTTCTCATTGATAGCCATACATATATCCAAGATATAATTATCCGTATCTTCCTAATTACAACTTCCGTTGACACCTGAGTGTTGGGTCTGTTTCTATTGATGTAGGATTTTCTTCTTTCATAAGATATGATTTTGTATAAAGCGAAAAAAATCACTAATTTTCGAGAAATTGAATGTTTTTCCTTCTTTTTTTCTTTTGTAACCAGGGAAATTTCTTTGGTTGTTGACTGACATCAAACAACCCTATGTAACTCAGGAAATGCCGCGAATAACGCTATGAGGTATCAAACATACGGTGACCGCACTGATAGAAATTGTTACACGTCCGACCATGAAGTCCAACTCAGCTCATGAATCAACCCAAGTCAAGAAATCTGAGTCCTTGTGTCTCGCCTAGTGTATACACACAGCTATGTGTCAAAAGTTCAGAAACAATACCATTTTTAAAGCACCTAATGTTACATTTAAGTGGTAGTAATTTTTTAATGCTATATCATAAACACATCACTCACAGATAGGTATCATAATTAAGGGTTAGGACAAATACAGTAGAGAGAAAGAAAAACAAAAACCTTTTCCAACTGCATAGCCCCGTTCATCCGAATCAATTTGAACCTGGAAAGAAGAGAGTTGTGGTTACAATCTTGTGTAACTTAACCATCAAGAAAATAAACAAGAAAGTAAAGGTAAAGTACGAGACTTGAATCAACATCTTAGCATACAAGTTTTCATCCATATGTGCTTGGCCACCTATCTAGAAGTGTTCAGAGGCTTCTGGGTAGTGTCACTTTCAGGTTCAAAACTCACGATGCATGGTGACATTCCTCACCTTCCCAGAGTAATACTCTAATACCAATTTCTGCCAGTGGCTAGGTCAACCGAGGTGGTAATTTTTTTTCCAACCATGAGTAGAAATTGCACTGCTTCCAGCGAGAATTGAACACAGATTGTCCAAAAGTCAGTAGCCAAGTTGGGTGGTTTTCTCAACTAGGCTATCGAGACCCCATACAAAAATGTTTCTTATTCAAATGATTATGATTAGAAATAAGACCTGATGCTTGACTTTGTGCTCATTTATCAATATTTATACTGAAATAATTATTGTTTATTACATTATGGGCCATATAGACTACTGTGGACATTTTCACATCTTTTATCCTATGTATCATCAGTTCCATTATTGCATTTTTTATTCCATTTCATGTCAGAGTGTGCAGCACTTTTTTCTTTGACATACTCTACATGTGGAGTCTGCCTGATGCTGGGGAAATCCAAGACTTTGAAAGAGCTGACAGACTTGCGTCAAGAGAGCTTTGCAACTTCTCATTTTCTTGGAATCATCTGTTGATTGCTCTTCTTAACAGCTATAGCGTTGAGGTAAATTTCCTGCCTTGGTTTGAGCCACATTCGGAGTAAATATATTTTGCTCACAACCCCTGACTTCAGGATAGATGAGATCAATTACTTTGTCATATTGGAGATGGATATTAAAAAAGAGGGTCTCGTGTTCAAATTGAGCACATAAAAGAATCTTTGGCAGATGAAAATAGAAAAAGTAGATAGCATGTCACTCTGGGCCAAACTTGTAAAATTCCCACCATCTTTAGCTTTCTAAAAAAATACTCTCAAGACCCTGGATATGAACACTACTAAGTTTGTGCACAGATCTTCTTGTGTTATCAGGAATGAAATCATAAAGCTAATGCAAGTATTGTGACAATGGTCTTAACACAGATACCCTTCTTCTTAACCTTCACCCATTTAGTTGGTGTGGATGTACTAGTTTATTGTAAAGCCGTGATATCTGTGCCTTTTGATCTGAAACATCCATCGTCAGCATGGACAGCTTTCCATATCACTTTAGCCCCGACAGCAGTCACTTTTGGCAGACTCATTTTTGACTCTTAACTGCCAGGGGTTCTTTAACATGCGCAAATGCATACAGGACCTTCTGTTTTTCGCTGTTATCTGAAAGGGCTAGATATCTGATCTCACCAATCAGTGACCAGCGGAGGGTAAAGCCACAAAGAAACCATGGTTCAATTTTTGACAAATTCCCACCGCCTAAGGTGGGATTCAAACCCAGTACATTCCTGTCCAGAAGGCAAAGTCTTACCTCTAGACTAATCAGTCCCCCATCATCTACACTTCAAAAGACTCCTTTTTCACCTTTTCCCCTACATTCATCTAGTGATTACTTCTCTTCTATAAATCAGCTTATAGAAGGACATTGACATGTGTCACTACCTCATAGTGATCAAAATGTCTAAGGTCACTAATAATTATAATTTGAGAATCTATGAAGTAAACGATGAAGCAATAAATGTGAAAACAGATCACTATACCTTACCTGAATATCTGCAAGAGCATGTGATTGAATCTCTAGGATATCTCTAAACTTCATGATAAAATCTTCTTCTCTCTGAGATAAGGGATGGGCTGCAAGTCGTTCCATGAGCACCAAAAAATGTTTGTACTGAAAGAAAAGTTCATCTGACATCAGCAAAACAATTAACAACAATGTAACAAATCATTCAACATTTTCCTGAACAACTTTAGCAAGAATACAACAGACTAAAACCTATAATGAATATATTTCTTTCTTTCCTTCTGTCTGGTATCTTTTCTCTTTGCTTCTCTATCTCTTCATCCCTCAATTTTCCCAGTTACAATATATTCCAGTTGTTCCCTTCTCATCACATGGCCACAAAATGATGATTGTTTCTTCCTAATATTGGAAATTTAGTTCTCTTTTTTACTTTGGCCTCTTTCAGAAAATCTTCATTACTCTTCTTAGTTGTCCATGGTATTCTCAGCATTCTTCTGTAAAACCACATTTCTACAGCCTCCAGTGATTTCCTTGTCTGCTGTCCTATTGTCCATGATTCACATCCAATTGTTAAGACTGGTCCACAATAAATAAAGAAGAAATATGACCCAGTCATGGTGGTGACCACTGATCATCTAGCTTGTAAGTAAAAGTAGTAAAGAGCCCCGTCATGTCAAGGTGGCGTATAGAGAATATGGTGTTAGCGGCCATAATTTTTCTAGACCATCGGCACATGATTTTTGGGGTAATGTGGTCAGTGTTACGCCCGTCCCGCTTCACTTTCCCAGAAAAAAATCCCATACCCATTTAAGGCTGGGTGAACCTGGAAGCCGTAAGTCAGGATCGAACCCAACCTCTTGTCCTTGGTAGTCCAGTTCACTAACCACTGAGCTATCACGGCTCCCTATCTAGCTTGTGGTCCACAATAAATAAATAAGAAACATGACCCAGTCATGGTGGTGACCACTGGTCATCTAGCTGGTTGTCCACAATAAATAAATAAGAAACGTGACCCAGTCATGGTGGTGACCACTGGTCATCTAGCTGGTTGTCCACAATAAATAAATAAGAAACGTGACCCAGTCATGGTGGTGACCAATGGTCATCTAGCTGGTTGTCCACAATAAATAAATAAGAAACGTGACCCAGTCATGGTGGTGACCACTGGTCATCTAGCTGGTTGTCCACAATAAATAAATAAGAAACATGACCCAGTCATGGTGGTGACCACTGGTCATCTAGCTGGTTGTCCGCAATAAATAAATAAGAAACATGACCCAGTCATGGTGGTGACCACTGGTCATCTAGCTGGTTGTCCGCAATAAATAAATAAGAAACATGACCCAGTCATGGTGGTGACCACTGGTCATCCAGCTGGTTGTCCACAATAAATAAATAAGAAACGTGACCCAGTCATGGTGGTGACCACTGGTCATCTAGCTGGTTGTCCACAATAAATAAATAAGAAATATGATGAACATCTTACCTGTTTCTCATTAATTTTCTCCAGCAGCATATTTTTAAACTTCAATTCTGAGATCCACTCACTGCTTGACAGGTTTCTGAAAAGATGATAAAGAAAAGCTATTAAGAATGTCGCTAACTGCAAATGACTTTACCCTTATTTATCTCTGTGATGGGGCTTGGGTGGTCTAGAGGTAAGATGTCAGCCTCTAGACAAGAAGGCCCGGGTTCAATTCCCATGACAGGTGGTGGAAAATAAAATTAATTAATTTAATTTAATTAAATCCATGGCTTTGCCCTCGTGGAAAACAGGAGGTCCCATGTGCATTCTGTGCACATTAACATTTTCAAAAACACTAACCAGCACATCGGCTCCACTTATGAAGGTATTAAAAACTGACACATCAGCTCGGACTGAGTACGGTTGAGTATTTTAAACTAAAGTAACAATTCTGTATAAGTATTCACCAATACTTGTTGTGATATCTAAAGGAAGCTTCATAATTACTTCCTTTGATAACCACATGTTATTTTCTTTGTTATGTAGATATAGTGGGTGAATATTCTATGTAAATGTTATGTTTTTTCTGACAAATAGTGACCACACCATTTCTTGTGCCTAATTTCATTATTTGTGAACACAACTGCATCAAGTAAAGTGTATTTTGAAAAACTTTGGATTAATTTATGTAAAATTTTTGAGACGAATGGATAGCATCACGCTTCTAGTCAGTGAAAAATAGAGGTGCGTGAAATATATTTTTATTTGAACATTATCTGCTTTTGAATATTTGTATACTATTTATAATAAATAATATATTTTTTACTTCAGATATCACCAATATAATGCTATTTTTATTTCCTTCAACCATTTTCCTTTCCGGTGATGTATAACATGTACCACATTTAATTAAAATTATTGCATGAAATTGCAAAATGAAAAAGACATGTGATGGAATTTTCTAAATTACAAATTGGTCTGGTACTAAAGAAAACCTAAAGTTCACCAAAGTCTGGAAAGAGCTGAAAAAACCTCGACAGTTGGAAATCGAAAAGAGTAGGCCAAAAAATGGTCACTGTCCTGGCAAAATTAATAGGAAAAATCGACCCATAATGTTAAAACTCTCGACGGTAAAAATATGACAGTACCTCTGAAGTTTGAGAATATCTGCCTGTATGGTGGGGGACACCTGACCACATGGCTGCCAGTGTGAAAAATAGGAAAAACTGATATTCATGTAAAATTCAGTCCCTCTGGCTTCGCTAGAGATATTTATTTGGTTATTTGGTTATGGAAGGCCCCGGTATCACTGTAAACGAATTAAAATCCATAACTGCTCAACCGCCTGTGCCAGCATAATCATCCGAATTAATATCTCATCTCCCAAACAAAGAAAGGTAACTGTAGTCCCCATCATAGCAGTCTCAGCACACACCAAAAGACATAAGGCGAAACCACGCAGAAAGTGAACACAGCCAACTGTTTCCTTTCATACGATATCATCATTCATCGTAAACAATTGGAATATCGAAACAGGGTCAAAACGAATGAGACACACAGCTGACGATGTGCACAGACCACTTAACTCAGTAGCTCCTGCAACAAGCCGGACTTGGAATATGAGGAAACTACAACAAGGAACACTTTTCATGCATAGTCTTCAATGGTTCCTGCCGCCTATCCACCATATTGACCGGAAGTTCACGTCCTCCTGAAAATGATGACCGTCATATTTTTTTTAAAAATGTATAGCACTTGATGATGTTAGGCCATCGTTGTTGACTCCAATTCCGTACATATAAACACACAGTTAGTCATCAGATTATCCCCGTCGCACATCACACAACAGACCGTAAGATTAGCGTATGGCTGGTCTAGGGATTTACGATGACGTAGCACACACAACAATGTCGCATACACAGCAATAATGCGTCCTTTAGATTCCTGATTACTCTAGTGAATGCAGCCTACGACGAACAAAACACGGTGCAAATTGCCTAAAGAGACAAAACTGCGGCTGATGAAGCAGTTCACATTAATGAGTAACATGTAAATAACTTGCGTCCTCGCTAGAGATATAAAGCTGGCAAACGCAAACAAACATCTGTTATCTCACTGTGTGATGAAATAATGGAGTGTTGTAATTAAAGATATGTAGTGGGTCTCACGCATGAGGTTCATCATCAAGTCTGCTGTGATTTTCTCATGGTTTTACCCTCCCCCCATCTCTGGGAGATCCAATGTTTAGTCCTATTGGAAAATAGTGAAAAAACAAGAGGTCTTGTGTGCATTCGCAAACATTAAAACCTAGGACAGTTTAAAGTCAAAAAGACTAGACCAAAAATGGCCACTGTCCAAGCAAAAATTGTTAAGCAAATGTACCCATTTATGCTGAGGGTGGATGTATTGGGCTGAACGGCACAGACATCACATCTATGCCGTAAACAAGCAACACATTCAAATCCAATTAACAGGTGAACATTAGGAGGAAGAACTAGAATGCAAACAAAAACATAAATTGAAAACAAAAACACTTACAGAGATTTGCCCTCAAGTTCGTCAAATTTCTTTTGGGCTCGAAGCTCATCTTCCTGTGCCTTTAAACCCTCCATTTTCCATGCAATATCCTGGGAATAAAACAAGTCAATATGTTGTGCCACTTTTGCATCAAAGGTTGGTTATTATAAAACACCAATTTACTGCACTGGACAATAGGACAACAGACAAGAAAATCACTGGAGTCTGTAAAAATATGGTTTTACAGAAGAATATTGAGAATACCATAGACAGCTAAGAAGAGTAATGAAAACGTTTTGAAAGGGGCCAAAGCAAAAAGAGAGCCAATATCCAATATTAGGAAGAAGCAATCATAATTTTTTTGGCCATGTAATGAGAAGGGAACAGCTCGAATATATTGTAACAACTGGGAAAATTGAGAAACGAAGAGATAGAGGGAAGCAAAGAGAAAAGATATCAGACAGCTTAAGAGAATGGCTTGGCAGGTCAACAATAGAAATGATAAATAACTGTCCAGATTGAAAGTTGTGGTGAGACATGATCACCTACGCCGGCAGGCATGGTACTTGATAATGATGATGGATGTTTTATCTTTCATGTCTCTAAAAAAAAGGTGATGTAAAAATGTGTCTCATGGGGTCTAACAAAGTCATTGCCAGGTCTAACAAGGTCATTGCCAATCTTTCAACCTGAAGAGTTACATCTCTTCCTACTACCTCTTCCTCATCTATATCCAAGTTATGAGATGTGGCTGGACCTTTTGGCATTGCACTTCATTGGAAAAAAAATGCTGTTCATTCATAGTTAGTGGGGAGTTGGATATTGTAGTCAACCAGATAAAATGAACATAATGAATTAATGGAGACCCGTGGAAGCAATCATGCACAAGATGTGATATGCTCACATGAGAGATGCCAAACATGGAGGCCCTAAAGTTTATTTTTATTTTGTACATTTTTTTTTCAGACCTGCCACTTTTTAAGCACTCTTTAACACATTCTGTACCATGAGCCACAAACTGCACCTCTTTTAACTGGCTTGCCAAGCCAAAAAGCAGCAATTTGTGACTTGTAATTTATCGACACTTTCACAATTATTTCCCCCCTATTACAACTTTATCATTCTCTTATCACCTGCTTTTCTAAATTTGTGAATTAATTGTCCCAACAAAATGTGTGTTATTAGATTGATTTTTATTTACTTTATTGCTATTATTTCAAATTTTTAAAAAAAAGAATCCTGAAAAACAGCACAGCCACAATATGTTAAACCCATAGGTAGCAAGTATGATAAGTAATGAAGATTGTGGTACTAGTCAAATCAGCCTATTCTTACTACATATATTTAAAAGCACTTGAGATTTGCTCCATAAACATTACAAAACTGATTGCTGGTAGAAAGTCTGCCCCCTTATCTGCGATGAAATAGTCACAACTTCTTTCATACCTATTCCAGTTTCTACTTCTACAGGCCAATGTTGCAGTCAAAGAGTGAATAACCCAAAGCGCCTGATTAGTCAAGATGAAGAATAAAAGCACCATTTTACTGTGTCTCTTGATATCTATCTATCTATTGTCCTTTCTAGCCAAAGACTGCAAATAGGGCATAAATTCAAGACGCTTTGTGTCCAACGATCAAGCATCAGACCTTGTATAGGACACACATTGTTTCGCACCACATGACTCTGGGCAAGTTGCTAAATCTTGATGAGGGAGCTGATGCATGCTGTTGTTGCCTCTCAAATCAATGTGACTTTGGATATGTAAAGCTATTTAACAAAATTACAGGCATTTTCAATTGTTATCATCACCCACTTGAATGTTCTCTGGTTTATGAGCAATATGGTGTTACCACTCAGATTTTTCTGATACTGGTAAATTTCATCCACAAATAAAGACTAAAATAAAAGTTGAAAGCCTTTATCAGTTCCATTTAAGATATCTTTACATATAGGACTGTTCTAGCCATTGTCTTTCTTTGTCTCTCTTTCTGGCTCTCTCATTCTACCTCGCCAACTGTTGCAATATTTTCAAGTTTATAATTACATACAAGTCTGAGCTTCAGAACAGATATATTTTTAAAAAATGTTAAACTTTTAAATTATTTTAACGATAAATAACAGACATTTTCAATTTATATCTTTCCAAAACACTTACTTGTTCACTCTCTTTGTATCAATCTATTTTAAATAAATAAATACAGAGTAGTATACAAATGACATTAATATATCAAGAAGATAAGAATGAACGTTGTCATGAACAAACATGTATGCGATATGAAACATGTACTTACATAGAGAATACTGTAGTAGTTTGGGAGAGCTGTAAAGTAAAACCAGTGATAGGGTCTTCCATCCAAACCAAATTGTGCAGCTGGAGAAATAGACAATTTTAAGTTCAGAACAGCTGGAGAAATAAATATACAATTTTAAGTTCAGAACAGCAGGAGAAATAAATATACAATTTTAAGTTCAGAACAGCAGGTGAAATAAACAGACAATTTTAAGTTCAGAACAGCAGGAGAAATAAACAGACAATTTTAAGTTCAGAACAGCAGGAGAAATAAACAGACAATTTTAAGTTCAGAACAGCTGTAGAAATAAATATACAATTTTAAGTTCAAAACAGCAGGAGAAATAAATATACAATTTTAAGTTCAGAACAGCTGGAGAAATAAACAGATGGAGAAATAAACAAACAATTTTAAGTTCAGAACAGCAGGAGAAATAAATATACAATTTTAAGTTCAGAACAGCAGGAGAAATAAACAGACAATTTTAAGTTCAGAACAGCTGGAGAAGTAGATATACAATTTTAAGTTCAGAACAGTAGGAGAAATAAATATACAATTTTAAGTTCAGAACAGCTGAAGAAATAAATCTACAATTTTAAGTTCAGAACAGCAGGAGAAATAAACAGATGGAGAAATAAACAAACAATTTTAAGTTCAGAACAGCTGGAGAAATAAATCTACAATTTTAAGTTCAGAACAGCTGGAGAAATAAATATACAATTTTAAGTTCAGAACAGCTGGAGAAATAAATATACAATTTTAAGTTCAGAACAGCTGGAGAAATAAACAGACAACTTTAAGTTCAGAAATCTATCAAATATGTCATGTGATTTATGTATTTAGTCAACTCCCACATAACCTTATGTGAAATGTTTGTTGATTAATGATGCTAAATGTATTATATGCCACAGAAAATGTTCTAAAATATGAGGTGGACAAACCTGTATAAACCTACTGTATGGTAGTTTACATTTGCTTGGAAAAAGAAAGAGTGAGAGAAAGAAAACAGGGGTGGGGGAAGAAGCAATAATGTTTATTATGTTTCTTTCTCAGTTAAAAAGTTCTGAGACTCAGAAGTAGTTGGCCAAGTGTATTATTGGTAGACAAACACCAGACATGCCAAGAGTTGTTAACCCCCTACTGCCCATACCAGAACAGACTCCCTGGACAGAGGAATCAGGATTATCAATGCAAGTATGGACAGAAGTGAAAGGAATAGTTGACAAAGAGGAACAGAATAGTCTACAGTTCTCTCAGTTTCCTGGATGAAGAATACCCACAAGACCTATGGATTCGTGTATACACAGATGGATCAGCACAGAATGCAGTAAAGAATGAGGGAGCAGGTGCATATATAGAGTACTCAAATAACACTAGGGATATGAATAAAATACCCACAGGGAAATATTGTCACAATTATGATGCACAAATACAAACAATAAAATTGGCAATAGAAAAACTGCTGAATGGTAATCCTAGCCCACAGCCTGTAGTGTTTTTGACAGATGCAAGATCAGCTCTCCACAGGGTTGCCCTGCAGTGGATCCCATCTTACTGTGGAATACCAGGAAATGAGAAAGCAGATCAGTTGGCAAAGGAAGGTTCAACAGGCACACAACTAGATACACCAGTTACATACCATCATAAGAAACAGATAATCAAATCAATCAGAGGACCACAAGTCCCAAATCAGGATGCCATTCATAATATGAATAGATATGGACAAGTTATCATTATACGCCTCAGAACAGGACACAATTGACTCCATAATCACGTGTATACAAAATTCAAGATCGGCACCTCAACTACTTGTACATGTGGACAGGCACCCCAGACTGCTGAACACATACTTCAAGACTGCACTGAATATAGTAGACTGAGGAAAACCCATTGGCCCATAGATACAACACTACAGACAAAACTATATGGGCCACAGCAAGAATTTACAAAAGACAGTAAAATTTATACAGGAAACGACATTGCAGATATAGAGAATACTTCGGGCGAACGAAAGATAGATAGATAGATGTAGTTGGAACTAATATAGTCACAAAACATAAAAAATATAGCCACAGAAACAAGAAACTTAGTGGGCATGTAAGAAGACTTATAAACCAACACAGAACTAAAGTCGTCAGTCGCTGGACACTGTGAGACTTGCTGAGGAGGGGATCTGAGCATCTATGGACATGTTTGGAGTGTAATGATGACGACCCGCAAATAACTCAATAGCCACAAAATAGAACACATCATCAATTTTGAACTTTGTATGAACAGTTTTTTTAATCAATAAATCTTTCCCACCTTTTCCTGTCTTGTGCCAATATTTCCAGCTAAATCTATACCCCCATTGTTCATTTAATGTGTTCGAATGCTTGTTGTATCTTTGTGTTTCTTGTATTTTCTTTGTTATTATTTCCTTGTGGATTTTAAAGCAAGACTTCCTCTTGCAGATCTTTCACTTATTTACTTAAATAATGTTCTAGCAAATGCTACTCTCCTTTCTCCAATAATATCACAACTAGCAGTCTATTTTTCTGCTTCCATTAACTCATTCCCTTCCTAGGGAAGCTCAGTCCATTGCAGCACCATGTCCTAAGTTTTCCAACATATGCACTCTCCGTCTGTTGCAGCACCATGTCCTAAGTTTTCCAACATACGTTCTCCCCGTCTGTTGCAGCACCATGTCCTAAGTTTTCCAACATACGCTCTCTCCGTCTGTTGCAGCACCATGTCCTAAGTTTTCCAACATACGCACTCTCCGATTGTTGCAGCACCATGTCCTAAGTTTTCCAACACACGCACTCTCCGTCTGTTGCAGCACCATGTCCTAAGTTTTCCAACATACGCACTCTCCGTCTGTTGCAGCACCATGTCCTAAGTTTTCCAACATACGCACTCTCCGTCTGTTGCAGCACCATGTCCTAAGTTTTCCAACATACGCACTCTCCGTCTGTTGCAGCACCGTGTCCTAAGTTTTCCAACATACGCACTCTCCGATTGTTGCAGCATCATGTCCTAAGTTTTCCAACATACGTTCTCCCCGTCTGTTGCAGCACCATGTCCTAAGTTTTCCAACATACGCTCTCTCCGTCTGTTGCAGCACCATGTCCTAAGTTTTCCAACATACGTTCTCCCTGTCTGTTGCAGTACCATGTCCTAAGTTTTCCAACATACGCACTCTCCGATTGTTGCAGCACCATGTCCTAAGTTTTCCAACATACGCTCTCTCCGTCTGTTGCAGCACCATGTCCTAAGTTTTCCAACATACGTTCTCTCCGTCTGTTGCAGCACCATGTCCTAAGTTTTCCAACATACGCTCTCCCCGTCTATTGCAGCACCATGTCCTAAGTTTTCCAACATATGCACTCTCCGTCTGTTGCAGCACCATGTCCTAAGTTTTCCAACATACGTTCTCCCCGTCTGTTGCAGCACCATGTCCTAAGTTTTCCAACATACGCTCTCTCCGTCTGTTGCAGCACCATGTCCTAAGTTTTCCAACATACGTTCTCTCCGTCTGTTGCAGCACCATGTTCTAAGTTTTCCAACATACGTTCTCCCCGTCTGTTGCAGCACCATGTCCTAAGTTTTCCATCATACGCACTCTCTGTCTGTAACAAATGTCTGAATAATTCTTTCGTATCTCTTTTTTGAAGTTTTACCATAGTTCATTGTATAGAAGAGTGGTTTTCCACTCTATGGGGACATATCCACTTCCGAAACCTTTAAATAACAATATGTTGGGAACACATTCAATTTATAAATTTTCCCTCAGTTTGTGCATGTCTTTGTGTGATTTATGTCCTATTTTCATGACTTCCAATGGAAAATGGGTAAATCCCTAGTTCCTCGTGGATTATTTAAAGGACTATAACAGCCATGAAATGTATGCAAATTAAATTTCTGTAAGAAATAGTATGTTTACATTATTATATTTCGCTGTTTTGTGATTGTGCTGTCTGTCAATTTGTCAACCTTAATTTTCCTCTTTCTTCATATTTTATATACAAAAATAATTTATATGTCATACAAATATATTTCCACGTTGTGCAATATTCCTTCTTTAATTTGATATATGATATGATATGCTCTATTTAAAAACATAATTTTGACATTGGTAACATTGGTTTGTACAAATCTAAGTCAGATAATTCAGTTCAAACCAGCAAAATAGTCAGGAAAGGGGAGTTAATTTCTCTGTTACAGATATGCAAAAAAGAAGTGCACAAAGTGTTAACAGGCAAATGCTATAATCGATAGATCTTGTACTCAGTAGAGATCCACAAACAATCATAAGAGTTACAGTTGACTTCAGAGGGAAGGTGAAATAGGACCTGTCAAGGTTAACTTGGCAGAGACAAACAGTGTGAGCCAGATTGGGAGGCATGTTAAGAGAAGACTTGGAACACATTAAAAAAAGAAGAACAAGATTGAAAACAAATGGGGAAAGATAAAAAGTAATAAGATAGTGGACAACTTAATAAGTGAATGCCATGATGTAAAAGATTCAACTGGTAGGTCCCCGTTTACAAATATCCTTTAATGCTTTAAACTAAACTGTTTGGCTACTGCAAATATATTATTAAATCATAAAATTAGTCTCCGAGATTAATTTGGACAACTTATTTTTTTTAGTTCTTACCCTTGCGTTGTGGGAAGATCTCATAAGGATTCTGAAACAAACAAATAACTTTAGACAAGTGAGGCAACTAGGCTAGAATCTAAAAACATTACACTACGAAGAAAAATATATAGATACAAATGAAACCATCATTACTTGTTCACAGCTAGAAGATATAACATCATTCTACTGTCTCTGATAACTTATTGACTGTATTCTTTTTTTGTTTATTCCTCAGTTAATTTCTTCTACATTGTCGTTGATTTTCTCAATTTGTTGTGTCATTATCTAACATGTTATCAATGAGTAACGTCGGGACAAATGAGTAACTTAGGGGACAAAAGAGTAACTTTGGAACAAATGAGTAACATCGGAACAAATGAGTAACTTCGGGACAAATGAGTAACTTAGGGGACAAAAGAGTAACTTTGGAACAAATGAGTAACATCGGAACAAATGAGTAACTTCTGGACAAATGAGTAACTTCAGAACAAATGAGTAACTTCGGGACAAATTAATAATATAAGGACAATTGAGTAACTTCAAGAAAACTGAATGACTTCTGGACAAATGAGTCATTTCAGAAAAACAAGTGACTTCAGGACAAATGAATGACTTCAGGACAAATGAGTGACTTCAGGACAAATGAATGACTTCAGGACAAATGAGTGACTTCAGGACAAATGAATGACTTCAGGACAAATGAATGACTTCAGGACAAATGAGTGACTTCGGGACAAATGAATGACTTCAGAACAAATAAGTGACTTCAGAAAAAATGAGTGGCTTCAAAACAAATAAATGACTTCAGGACAAATGAGTGACTTCAGGACAAATGAATGACTTCAGGACAAATGAATGACTTCAGGACAAATGAGTGACTTCGGGACAAATGAATGACTTCAGGACAAATGAATGACTTCAGGACAAATGAGTGACTTCAGGACAAATGAGTGACTTCGGGACAAATGAGTGACTTCAGAAAAAATGAGTGGCTTCAGGACAAATGAATGACTTCAGGATAAATGAGTGACTTCAGGACAAATGAGTAACTTCAGAAAAAAAACAAGTGACTTCAGGACAAATGAGTAACTTCAGAAAAAAACAAGTGACTTCAGAATAAATGAGTCCCTCCACAGTAGGGTTACCTTGTTGTGGTTGGAGGGCTTGTGCACCTCCAGGATCCAAGGAGCTATGCCAGCGGGAGCTTAGCTTCTGGCAGGGTCATCCAAGCTGGACAGGTTCTTGGTGAGGGGCCAGACAAAGGAGCCAGGAGTAGATGGAACCCTTTAAGTGAAGACGCAGAACCCACCAGTGAGTGGTACATGATCTGGTCTGAACTAATACATCCCCACTTCATGGGTTAAATGCTTCTGTCTTTTCTCCTCTTTCTGTCCTCTATAAAACAGGCAGGTGGTGCTCAAGAGCTCAGACCACCTATGAGAGAGACAACTCTACACATAACTCGGGCAGATGGTGCTCGTAAAACCGGGCAGAATTTCCCTACAGAAAAGACAATCTGATGCCTTGAAGGAAGATTGGGTACAATCAAAGGCTAAGGAAAGCAAACCTGAATAAAATGCTGGCAGAAATCGGATGCCAATGGTGCAGAACATAGTGCAACGTTCTAGCATGTACTTAGTCAGATAGAGAGAGAACAAATGAGTGGATTCAGAACAAATGAGTGGATCCAGAAAAAAACAAGTGGCTTCAGGACAAATGAATGACTTCAGAACAAATGAGTGGGTTCAGGACAAATGAATGACTTCAGAACAAATGAGTGGCTTCAGGACAAATGAATGACTTCAGGAATAGTTGTCTGCACCAAAGCTGAAAGCAATCAGCAATTCACAGCCCACTTCCTGCACTAGGATTGTGACCCAGAACTATCTAGACCCTACTTCACCTCTCGATGGTGCCCCCGACTAACCATTCAGGCCAAAAAGTAGGAATCAAGTGGGCAGGCAACCTGGTACTGGCATATTCTTTGCTGAAAAACAAACACTTGGTCTCGGAGTACAGATTTGATCCAAATTAGGGCTGTCTATTGCTCTCTATTTTCTTTTGTTTGTGGATTTTCCTGAGTGCTCTAATAGAATTCTTGTCTCTGTGTAATTTGTTAATTTCTTGCCTCAGAAGTTACCATTCATAATAAAGATTCACTTCTTCCTCTTCTACCTTCCAGCTCCCTGTGGAGCATAGGTCTTCAACAAACACTTTCCAAGCCGCTCTGTTTCTTGCCATTCTTTTAAGATCATTCCATGTCTTTCCCATCGTCTTATCTCTGCTTCCATCTGTCTTCTCCAAGAATATTTTGGTCTTCCCCTTTGTCGTTTTCCTTGGGGATTCAAAAAAAAAGGTCTCTTGTGTAATACTCTCAGTTGGCTTCCGCAGTTTGTGTCTTACTGGGCAAGGTTGGGCATGGGACTGGCTATCCTGTACTGCAAAAAAATAAGCCGAAAAAAAACTTCACATAAAAATTCACTTATTTACTACTATTGTCTTCTGAAAACAAAGGCATATGGCCAAAAGGTGCAAAATATTAGAGCTTTCTGTTAGCCACAATACAACATATGAGTGCTGAATTTATGTCCTTTTATAGGCAGAAAATGAAGAGGAGTAGTCGGTTGGAAAATGAAGAAGTCAAATTAAATGATGACTCACCTTCATAATTGGTCTAGCCGTTTTTTCAAATATTCCAGATGGTAACAAATACTGCAAAGCTCGCTGCAAAATAAAGAAAACAAATTAAATTATATGAAGAAGCTTTTGATTATGGCTGTTTGATAAGAAAATAAATATCACAGTATTTAAATTGTGCAACTTATGGGTACAAATAAAAGATAAAAATAATATAATTTAATTTGTACACTATGTCGTGACTGCACTGGACATGCTGCTTTTATTCTCAGCTCCCCAGTTCACCACATCCACCCTGACAGATCACAGAAAAGGGATGATGCTATTAGAGATTATATTTTCATTCATTCTATAATCTTGTAACCTTGATTGCCATTGGGGCACTCACAACCGGGATAACTTCACAATTTCCTTCCAGCCTTCACAATTTCCTTCCAGCCTTCACAATTTCCTTCCAGCCTTCACAATTTCCTTCCAGACTTCACAATTTGCTTCCAGCCTTCACAATTTCCTTCCAGACTTCACAATTTGCTTCTAGCCTTCACAATTTCCTTCCAGCCTTCACAATAAAGCATGATTTCTCAAACTATCTGAGATGTGATAAAGGCTAATCATGACCATTAACTGGTATCTTCTCACCACTAATGATATATCATTAACATCTCTCACCACTGACAGTATCTTCTCACCACTAATGATATATCATTAACACTGAGGTATCTCTCACCACTGACGGTATCTTCTCACCACTAATGATATATCATTAACACTGAGGTATCTCTCACCACTGACAGTATCTTCTCACCACTAATGATATATCATTAACACTGAGGTATCTCTCACCACTGACAGTATCTTCTCACCACTAATGATATATCATTAACACTGAGGTATCTCTCACCACTGACAGTATCTTCTCACCACTAATGATATATCATTAACACTGAGGTATCTCTCACCACTGACGGTATCTTCTCACCACTAATGATATATCATTAACACTGAGGTATCTCTCACCACTGACGGTATCTTCTCACCACTAATGATATATCATTAACACTGAGGTATCTCTCACCACTGACAGTATCTTCTCACCACTAATGATATATCATTAACACTGAGGTATCTCTCACCACTGACAGTATCTTCTCACCACTAATGATATATCATTAACACTGAGGTATCTCTCACCACTTCCTCTGCCTCTCTTATATTTTTTCACCTGGTACAGTGTCCCACAGACTGGTATTAGCAAAGCCTGTAGATCTTGGAACATGTCCATACCATTTTAATTCTTTCACTGTAAATCTTTAATTCTTCTTGTGGCTTGAAGTATTTTGTTACACACTTGCTCACTCGTGATATGGTCTATGTGCAAGATCATCTCATTTTCAGAATCTGTATCATTTTTTTAAAGATCAACAGTAATTATCCATATTTCACAGGCACTTAGAAAAACAAACACCACTGTTCATGATAATTTGTTCTTTGTTCTTTGAGAAAAAAACTGTTCTTTCCCTTACATGATTTAGTCTTGTCAGGGCTGCCAATGCCTATGCAATTCAAGACATTGTTTACATCTTGATAACAATATATCTCTAAAGTAAAAACCACATAAGCTATATAGGGAGCAAATCACTTAAAGGAAACGAGACATAAAATTTTATTTACATCAACATCAGCTTGTGAGAAGGTTTCAGGGTCCTCGCCCATAATGTTGGCCAGGTGACGTTTCCCTATTTCATAGTCTGCTACTTCGGCTTTCATCATATCATCTATACACAATAAAAAGATAAACACATTGTCAGTAGTAAATAGAAAACATAATGCCACATATAACATGAATCAACATTAGATTACAATAACTGCTATCTCTTACACTCAATGACCAATCTATTCTAGAGGCAGAACATGCCCATAAATCTTTACAGTAAGAAAAAGAAAGTGACGGTTCTCTTCAAGCCTTGCCAGGCATACGGGGAATATGGTGTCAGTGACCATATTTTTTTTATGGCAGCACATTTTTGGGTGAGGTGAATGATATCACACCAGACCATCTTTACTTCCCAGAAAAATCTCTGGTACCAATTTTTAGAGCTGGGTGAGCCCCCAGGCCTTGTCAGTCAAAAAAAAAATTCACCACTTCTAGGAATAAATTGAACCTGGACCTTTTTGTTTAGGAAGTAAGCACACTAACCACTCAGCCATCAAGGCTCTCTTTTACATTATAACTATTAAAATTGGGTGTCTGATTTTTCCAGCACAGACTATATGATGTTAGACAAAGTGAAACAGACACAAGTATTTTTTTTTTACATCACATATAAACAGAGAAAGAAAGAGAGAGATGCATATTTATTTGTCTGATAATTTCAGAAGCTCTAAAATAGGTAGTACTATTTGCTCATGCAATCATCATGGAATATATTAGTTAAGTTTCCACACCAGTGGGGACCCGATGACGGCAGGACAGTCAGTGACCCAAAGATGATCAAGACCTTACTTTACCTCCATATGGAGATTCTCCGTATCAGTTTACATCAAACAGTCTACCTAATGAGGTGAGAATTGCCATAGTCCTCACAGTGGCCTTTCATTATTATTTGTTTTGATTTTTAATTATTAGTTAGTATTGTAGTGTTAATTTTATTTACTTACACATCTGTGTATGTGTTATTTATTTTTCCAGCTGAAAGCCTATGAGCCGCAATTATGTTCAATTTTGTATTGTCCATTACTTATGTGAAATTATAACCATACCGTTTTTTTCTAGATTTTTAAATTTCTCCTTTAGACAACTGTCTCTTAGCAGCAGAGCTGAAAGTTGTCAGCGACCCACAGCTGATGGTGAACCAGAACCATCCAGACCCTTGCTTCACCTCTCCGTGGTGCCTCTAGCAACAGACTAACTTGTCTAGTCTGGCCAAGTGAGTAGGCATCGAAGAGGGAAGACAACCTGGTACCAAAATGTCATGCTGAAAATGGATGTGTTGGGCCGAAAGGTGCAAATATCGCAGTTATACTGCAAACCACAACACAACGTAGACACGCCCACTTAATGTCCTTTTAAGGGCGGATGATGAAGAGGTATATTCCTTTAGTCATCGGGCGAACGCAAGCAAGCAAACAATTTCTCCTTTACAATCAGCTATTACTGTTGGGGCCTCGGTAGCCTAGTTGGGAAAACCACCCAACTGGACTACCGACGTTCGGACAACCCGTGTTCGATTCCCGCTGGGAGCAGTGTGAATCGTACTCGTGGTTGGAAAAAAAAATAACCCCCACGGTTGACCCAGCCGTTGACAGAAATGTGTACCAGGGTATTACCCTGGGAAGGTGAGGAACTGAGTTTCGATGCTTGAGGCGACACTATACAGAAATCTCCTAACATTTCTGGATAGGCGGCCGAGCACATATGGGTGTAAACTCACGTGCTAAGACGCTGGTTCAAGTCTCGTACTTGACCTTTACCTTTATTACTGCAGCTTCACATGTTGATGCATCTCTATGCCTCGACCCGACAATCAAGAGAGCAACTGCAGTCTACCACATCAAAGACATGCTTCTAAAAGTTACCAGGTCGCATCAACTCAGTCACACTAAAGGCATATTAAGCACTTTAACAATAGATTTGCAGCTCTTGTCTCATCAGATATAAGAAAGCCAAGAAAAATCTCAATACAATATCAGCTCAATAACAAATAACAAAATTTTATATAGAAGTACACAGTTTATATATATTGTGGTTTTTTTTTAGTGCACTTCTAATGTGTTATTTATTAATTTCATGAAATAAGAAAGTACCAATTTTTATTGTTAGGTTATTAGAGAATTTTCCCAGCTATTTACATGCTTGTACACATAAACCAAAAACAGGATCATACCCAATATAAGCCTAGATTACAGCACCTTCATCAAAATGACAAAACAAAATGACAAAACAAAATGACAAAACAAAATTGAAAAAACAAACATTCTTGGAATTCGACAGTTTGCCATGGGAAAAGTTTTTTTCAATATCTTCCAAATTATTTCCGCCGGTGATCCATGACAAGCCATTGTTGGTATATTTTTTTTTAAAAACAACACGCACACTCAGTAAAAACTTCTAAAGGTAGGTAAAAGTGCAGCTTCTTTTTTATTTTTTATCAATTTGGCCGTAAGTGCAATATATTTTATTTATTTCTGACTATGGGAATCTTTCTGACTGTCTGCAAGACATCAAACTAACCTTTGTAAACACAGGATAGGCAATGATGGATGCTAACATAAAAGCTGCTGGACTAACAACCAATGTGTCAATAAACATAGCACCGTCCAATAACACTATGCCTTCAAATTCTGGGCCATAAATTGGGCCTAAGCCGACAAATACAAATGATTACTGCATCTGATTCCCACTGCTCTTCTTAGGTAAACACGAAACTTTGTAGCAAAAGCTCAAAGAAAATATTATTTCTCCAAACTACAAAGGGTGTTCGACATTTTGACAAAGACATCGTGAAAACATGACTCACAGATAGGTATTTTAATCTAGGGTTAAAAGTTACCTCTGCCATTAATAAGTGGTTTGCATTCTATATCTGATTACTTTATTTTTTTTTTTAATCAACATAATGACCTGAAAAAAGAGGGGTGTGTGCACGTTGATATTTTGTTGCACTTCAAACCAGTAGACAGGTTTAATAACATTAGGGTGTAAAGTTTGTTTCTATGGGGTAAAAAATAAAAATTCAGACCTAAACACCTTGTAGCAAATGCACTGGACATGCGGTCTTCATTTTCCAGTTCTACAAGTCCCCCCTTGCAGACCCCAGTAATAAGATAATGCAGTAAAGTTAGTGTTTAAGGTTAATGACAGTCAGTATTAATTAATACAAAGGAAAAGTCACTTTAATAGAAAACACAATGATACCAGTGACTCCAATAACTTGCTGATTTCATATACTTCCAATTCTTTGTTGCAGCAATCATTATGGTTTTTATACATCTTTAATATCTTCCAAAATCTACAGTAAGAAAATAGTTGATTAATATCAAGGCTTTGTGATGATCACGCAAACCATACCATGAGCTTTGACTCGTTCGATGTATGCCCTCATTGCTCTGCTTATGGTGATAGATTTGGTGGTAGGCTTTGGGTTTGAATTTGGCTGGACTGGAGTAATTGGTACAGCGACATCACTGCTACATCGCACATGGTTCCAAGAGGGTGACTTGTCCTGTGAGAAAATTTATCAAAACAAGCAATCATGAGTAACAATTTACTTTCATCAATATTGTCAAAAATGACTTTCTATTTGTAATAACTTTTCAAGTGGAGAAACAGATCAGAAAACATAATGTTTCCAAATAGACAACAACATATATAAGGGATGGTGGTGTTAACCATCAATGTCAATGTTGTCAACGCAATCATTTTGTCTCATTAACAGATATGGATATCTTTATTAATTGCGTACTTCTTCATAAGTGTGCATAATTTGAAAGAAATATGATAATCATTTTTTTTAATGTAGCAATTTTACTGATCTCATCACCTTGGAATCACAGTGTCACAATGATGGATTACAACATCTTGCAATGTGCGTTAGTTAAAATAAAGTGTTTAAAAAAAAAAAAAACTAGCTTTGTACTGTCGTGCATTTCTACATAAGTGTGCTAAATTTTAAAGAAAATAGTCAGTTGCGTTCTTTAACCCTTAATTATGTTATCAGTCTGTGACATGTTACCAGATATTTACATTCATTTACCTGTTTTAATATTGCTCCTATTGTTGTTATATAAATTATAGACATAATAGTAGAAGAAAGCAACAAGAAAGGTCTCAGTCTGAATAGTAAGAAAACAGAAGTAATGGTTTATCGAAGAAACAATCATCACCATCATGCAGCATAAAAATAAACGAGACAAATCTGAAACAAGTACAACGTTTCAAATACTTGGGCACAATAATTACATCAGATGGGAGATGCACCACAGAAATAAAAAGCAGAATAGCTCAGGCCAAAATAGCATTTCAGAAAATGAAAAACATCTTATGCAACAAATCTATGTCAATAAAAATGAGAAAGAGAGTTCATCGGTGCTATATAGAACCAATTCTTCCTCTGGAAGCGAATCATGGACAGTAGACAAACAAATGAAAAGACGATTAGAGGCCACAGAGATGGGATTTCTCAGAAGAATGTTGAAAGTTCCCTGGACAGATAAAAAGACCAATGAGGAGGTTCTCAAAGAGTCCAACACAAAAAGGAAGCTCTTAAAAACATCAGAAAGAAGCAATCAACATTTTTTGGGCACATCATGAGAAGAGGGAAGTTGGAATACTTGGTTACAACTGGCAAAATAAAAGGAAGGAGAGATTGCGGACGACAAAGAGAGAAAATACTGGATAGTTTGGTGTCGTGGCATGGAAAACAGTCAACAACAGAACTGATACGATGCACTGTAGATAGAAGATTGTGGAGGGACATGATCGCCTACGCCATCCGGAAGGGTACATGATGATGATGATGATTGTTGTTATCTGACCTTTTTATCTACAGATTGTAAATAAAAATAATAATGAAAAAAAAAAATGGAGCAGCAGGGTATTGATACTTAAATGTAACATTAGATGGTCTAAAAATAACATTTCTCTGAACTTGTGACACACAGCTGTGTGCTTACACTAGACAAGACATGGGAACATGGATTTCTTGGCTCAGGTTAATTTATGACCTTGATTTATGACCTATTGGTACTGTCGCTGTAAATCTGTCAGTATGTTTGGCTACCCCATAGTGTTATTCACTGCATTTCCTGAGTTACAAAGAGTTGTTTGATGTCAGCTGATGACTGAGGAAATTTCCCTGGTCACAACAAAATAAAAAACTCAATTTCTTGAAAATTGTCAATTTTCTTGCACATTATACAAGATCATATCTCATGAAATGGGGAAACAAAAAATTCCTACATTAATAGAAAGAAATCTAACACTCAGGGATCACCGGATGTAGTATTCAAGAAGGTACACGGAGGGGGGAAATGTTTGACCACAGCAAACTGTCAAATTTGGAAGAATTTGTGTTTTAATGCGTTAATTTTTATGACGGTATCATAATTTAGGTTAAAAGAAATGATGAGGAGCTAATGAAAAAATAATAAATTTAATTAATGTTTTGACATGTCATAAATGGGCAAGAACCCCTGTGATCTACATATGTATTTTTTAGCTATTATAGGCACAGAAAAAAAAACAGTACTGTCATTACCATTGTTTATCTTTATTTTATGTATGTCTTCATCATCTGGAAGGGAATGACTTTTTAAAAATTAAATGAATGATGTAGAGACATGAGGATGAGGGAGGTATTGTTTTGGTGACAAAAGTGACGCCAAACAAGGGCTATCTAATCGAGATATTATTTATATTAAATTAATAATACTATTTTATTTTAAATACCAAAGACAGAAGCTACTAAACTTTGTAACACGTCAAATGTGACTACTTCTAAAATATGTCATCTAATGAGTAGTCTAATGACTAATTCTTATTTTAATTGACTAATTTTTTTATTTAACTATTCAATCTATGTAATACTGTATACTCTATACTCAGTATGTTGGCATATACCTTACCATTACGTGCTATGATTTTAAGAGAAGTACTGAGTCGCTCGTAAAAAAAAACTACTCACTACTCTATTCATAAATGTAGTCGTAGAGTAGGCACCTGTTTATAGCTGCAGTCAATACTGCACTAGTCTTAGCTACAGTACTATTGAGTGTTTTTCTTCAGAATGAGCTCACTACAGTCTACTAGATGAGACTGACTAGATGACTTATCTGAAGCTACTCAAAAGAGTCCATCAGACTTGGACTTACGTTGTATATATTTTTTTCCGTGGACTCTTTCTGATTCTCTACCGACTCTACGTAACCATATGTAACGTCATAAATGAAAAGTACAGACTATACTTCTTAGTGCTTTATTTTTTCATTTATACAATGCCAGTGCTGAGATATATGGATGTTTGCAGGGCTTCCTTGAGGCCGGAATTCTCTATCAGTAAAAGAAACGGAAAATCTGGCGGCTGCAGATCTGAGATCGTAGCACTGGGCTGGGAGAACAAAAATTAAAAAATGGCACAGCAAGCAACTTTCGAGGCAGTGCTGATAATGATATCAAATTCAGAAGACAAAAAGTGCAGGAGAAAGGAGACCAGGCACCACGAATAATACATCTTATTCGTTCTGTGGATGGATCTGTCTATCCAATATTTACATTCAGTTTCAGATTCACCCACGAGAGAAGCTGTTCAGCAACAAAGCAGCATAACATAAGACACTAATTTGACTAATTAATATCTTTACCGTTTACCAAACTACTCAATCATGATCATGATGAGATTGATGAAATTGATTGCTTGCTTAACTCTGCAACCAAACCGAACCACGGGCCGAACGTCTTAAGTTTAAGTCTTAACTGACTTACGAAGTTACGTCCGTTAAGTTCGTTAAGACAAGACAAAGACAAGACGCCTTAGCCGAGCCTTACTTAGACACCAAGCCAAATGCGCAAAGGCAAAGGCATATCATATTATTATACGATATTATTCAAGTGTACAATTAATGATGTTCGGTTTTTTAGATTATAGATGTTTTGCTATTTTCATTAACTCTACCTTTAACTGAACAACTGAGGCAACAGAACACCGTAAAGGCTTTGCTCTTTGAACGAGCCTTGCAGACCACCAAGGTGAGCTGAGGGCCATCTTGTTTAACTCAGGGACTAATTAATTATATATTTTTTTCCAAGATATTTTTTAATTTAAAAAAATATGTGTCTACTGTACAAAAGAAACAAAATCTTTGATAAATAAAGATAAAATTCATTTACATTACGAAGGGGAAATAGAACACACACAATTTAAATACTTATTATAGAAATATAGAAATCAAGGAACACTCTTTTTCTGACTGCTAGAACTATACATAATCTCTCTCTAGTCAGAAAGCAATGGCGACCTTGAGAGGTAGTTTGTTGTTTCTGGCGAGAAGGGCCAGTCCATATTTCAACCAGCGTCAAAAATATCACTTTACAACGCCCGTTGTTGCCGCCCGTGAGAACTCTTATATCTTTCTCAGCCTGTGTGTTCAAACTTTTAGTCTAGGGAATGCTCATCTTATCATGTCTTGTCTTATGTCATGTGGATCTTATCTTAATCAAATATTATAATATAATATCAATATCAGTGATTCAGTGTGAGTGTGAAGTGAGAAGTGAACGAACTTATGAACTATACTATAACTATAATTAATTTACTTATTCTCAGTCAGTTATTCTCATTCTGTATATTGCCGGATTGAATTGGTCCATTTGAATTTGAATTAAAATTTTGTTGAGTAAAAAAAAATTATTATTTGATTTTTAATAAATTCTCAATATAATATTTCCGGAGTTTTGACTCTTTACAGTAAAGTCCAGAGTACACCACAAACAACTTATAAAAAATGCCTAAAAGAGATACATCTAGATGACATGGATATACGACTAATATGCAATCTATACTGGGAGCAAACAGCAATAATAAAATATAACAAAGAGTTCTCTACACCCATTGATATAAAAAGAGGAGTAAGACAAGGATGCATCCTATCACCAAGCTTGTTCAATCTATACACTGAGCAAATCTTTAAAAACATCATAGAGATGCCAGGCCTACAAATTAATGGAAAGATAATCAATAACCTAAGATATGCTGACGATACTGTACTACTAGCAGAAAATCCTAAAGACCTACAACAATTACTTAATGAAATAAACACGACAAGCAAAAAATATGGACTAGATATGAATATCAAAAAGACTAAAACTATGATCATAAACAAAGAAAATACTCAAAACCCACAAGTGGATATCAAAATTGAAGGAATAGACCTTGAGACAGTTCAGAACTACAACTACCTTGGACATACTATAACCAGTGATGGAAAATGTACAACTGAAATAGACAAAAGAATAGGAATGGCAAAAAGTAATTTTAATGTCATGAAGGACATACTAACATCAAAACAAATAACACCAGAGCTAAAACTAAGAATAGCAAAATGTTACATCTTCTCAATATTCCTATATGGTGCTGAAACATGGACATTAGACAAGAAAACAGAACAGAGAATTGAAGCCTTTGAAATGTGGATATATAGAAGAATAGGTAGAATTGTTAGAAGGAAAAGAAAACAAACGACAAAGTCTTAAAACAACTAAAAATGAAAAGAGAACTTCTGAACACAATTAGAACAAGACAAATGCGATTCTTAGGCCATGTTAAAAGACACAACAGCCTACTGAAAGTGATCCTGGAGGGGAAAATACAAGGTAAAAGAGGCAGAGGCAGACCAAGATTAACATGGACGAGTAACATCAAAAGATGGACAAATCAACCGATGACAACCTGCACCATCAAAGCAAGAGATAGAGCAAAATGGCGCTCCATGCTTCGTTGCGGAGACGGCACTCAATGATGATGATGACAGTAAAGTCCTAATTATGGATATAAATTAAAGTGATCTCCCCTTAGTGTTAGTTGATGTCAGAACAAAATAACAAAACTACATTGGTTTTCAAATACTAAAAATTATATGTTATATTAAGTTATATATTCATCACTTTCACTCAACTAGGTAGAAACTGTTGATACATTCAAATATGTGTGGTCAGTCAGAGGAGATTACTCATTTAGCAGAAAAATGCGAAACTTTCATCAAGAAACTAGGACTTTACCCTTTTTTCTCTATAATTATGGGTCTTCTGATGACAGATTATTTAGAGAACTACTCACGCACTGAATAAAGATCAATATTACTTTTCCTAACTGAAATAATTTATGTCCCTAAACTAAGACTTTACCAAATTTAAGTAATTTTATTTACTGCTACAAACTGCATAATTTAACATTTTAGACGTCAAGCTTAAGTACAAATAAAACATTGACTAGTGACCAGATCAAGAGTTAGTCCAAGTATTGGTGATGTCTTCATACACTGACTATTCTAGCTTGTCCAGGTATTATTTTACTGGCGACTGTCACTAGTGTCACATATACCACCCGATATAGAGTTAGACTAATCTATCTATCTATTGACCTTTCGAGCCATAGCCGGCCCATAGGGCGTAGACCAAGATACTCCTCTTATCTGAATTTTTGTTCTAGCAGTTTTCAATTCTACCATAAGATTTTCTAGTTTTCCTTGTTGGTATAAGGTCCTAACATTCCATGTAGCTATTTTTAATTCGTTCTTAATACAGTAGTTAGAATTTCTCTCCATGGCTTTCTTTGGATTGTTATGTGATGAGGCTCCAATCTCTTTCATGGTGGTCTGCCATTTTCGCCTTTCGTGTTCTGAAAATGCCTCATGTGTACCACACACTTTGCTGTTTTCGCTTTCTGGGCCGTTGATTATTTCAATTGTTGAGGGAACACATCTGGAGACAGTCCAGAGTTACAACTACCTAGGACATACTATAACCAATGATGGAAAATGCAAAACTGAAATAAACAAAAGAATAGGTATGGCAAAAAGTAATTTTAATGCCATGAAAAATATACTAATAACAAAACAAATATCAGCAGGGCTGAAACTAAGAATGGCAAAATGTTACATCTTCTCAATATTCCTGTATGGTGCAGAAACATGGACATTAGACAAGAAAACAGAATAGAAAATTGAAGCCTTTAAAGTGTGGATTTGTAGAAGAATAGGTAGAATTGGATGGAAACAAAAGATAACAAACGATGAAGTTTCAAAACAACTGAAAATAAAAAGAGAACTGCTGAACACAATTAAGACAAGACAAATGAAATTTTTGGGGCATGTTAAAAGACACAACAGCCTACTAAAAGTAATATTGGAAGGAAAAATACAAGGCAAAAGAGGCAGACCAAGACTAACATGGACGAGTAACATCAAAAGATGGACAAGTTAATCTATGTCAGCCTGCACCATCAAAGCAAGAAACAGAGTAGAATAGCGATCCATGGTAGCCAACCTTCGTTGCGGAGAGGGCACACGATGATGATGAGTTTTCAATTCTTTTAAAGATATTTTGTCAAATCTCGCCATCTGTTCTGTGCAAGCAGCTCTATCTCATTGAGGGAGCCGATTCCTGCTGCTTTTGCCTCTCTCAGCAATGTTCCTCTCAGTGTCTCTCTGGGTCTTCCTCTTTTTCTCTTACCTGTTGTTTCCCACATGAGGGCTTGCTTTGCTATTCTTGCTTTATTATCTCTTCTCATCACATGTCCAACATATGACCATCATCTTTTCTTTATTACTGAAGATATTAGTGGTTGATTGGCGATTCTCTAATTTCCTCGTTTGTTTTGAATTCGTTCTATGCTATACCAAGTATTTTTCTTAGACATTTATTTTCGAATGTGTTCAACTTTGTTTCTATATCTCTTGTTGTTTTCCAGCTTTCACACGCATATGTAAGGGTTCTAGTACATTTGATTTGAATAGTCTAAGTTTTGTGTTTGTGCTGATGAATTTTGATTTCCACAACTTTTCCAGGCTTCCGAAAGACATTGCTGCTTTAGCCATTCTGATTCTAATTTCTTTGCTTGTATCCCCTTCTCAATCAATGTGACTTCCAAGATAGATAAAGTGATCAATCTCTTCCACTGGTTTGTTTTCCCATGTATATTTTGTCGTCTTTCGGAATTAAGCTTTTCATGACTTTAGTCTTTTCATGATTGATCTCAAGCCCAATTTTGGTGGCTATTGATGATAGTTCATTTGTGTTTTCCTGCATCGTTTTTATCTGACTGCTGATGAGAACTATGTCATCAGCAAAGTCGAGAACCTCCAAATAGTCTCCTTGAATCCATTTGATGCCTTTATTACCAGTGCAGCATTTCTTCATTATGAAGTCCATAACAACCCATGAAACGTTAAGATTAATAGACTACTTAATAACATAGAGCTTTATGTAATGTGTAGTGTTCATCAACACTAGACAAGTGTTTATAATTTTGAGTTATTTTGCCAGTGCTCTGTCTCTATTACATCGGTATTGATTATTTATCAGAGGTTCTTTTCCATATTATATTTGGAGTCAAAATATAGGTTTTTTATTATTTTCTGATTTTGCAGAAGAATATATATATATATATATATATATATATATATATATATATATATATATATATATATATATATATATATATATATATATATATATATATATATATATATATATATATATATATATATATATATATATATATATATATATATATATATATATATATAAATATGGCCTTTGTCATCTTGGCAGACGGTTGGTAACAAGCAATCATGATAAGTCAGTAAAAAACGTAAAGTACCCCCATCACGCCAAGTGGCGTATGAGGAAATATGGTGTTAGTGACCCTATATTTTACAGACCTTCAGCACATGATTTTGGGGTAATGTGGTCGGTATTACGCCCGTGCTGCTTTACTTTCCCAGAAAAAAATCAAGTACCCATTTAAGGCTGGGTGAACCCGGAAGCCGTCGGTTGGGATCGAACCCTACCCCTTGTCCTTTGTAGTCCAGTTCACTAACCACTGAGCTATCGCGGCTCCATGATAAGTCAGTAGTTCTGTAAAAATATTAATGTCTTCATCTTCTCTCGTGGCTGAATCTGCCAAAATTGGACAGACAGATCTATCCACAGAATGAACTAGATGTATTTGTGGTACCTAGCCTTGTCTCCTTTCTCCTGCGCCTTTTGTCTTCTGAATTTGATATCAGCACGAAAGTTGCTGTGCCATTTTTTATTTTTGTTCTCCATGTGCTACGATCTGCAGCCATATTTTCCCAGTTTCTTTCACTGATAGAGAATTCTCTCAAGGCAGCCCTACAAACATCCTTGTCTATTGACACGGCGGGCGTCAGTCCGTCAATCCAGCCATATCTTCGTCTTAGCATCATTCACTGGTTACTACATGTTACAAATGTTTGTTTGAGGTCTGTGGTGACAGCCAAGGAGATTTCCCCATCATAAGAAAAAATAATTTCTTGAAAATTAACAAAATTTTAAAAAAATTCCCTTTTGTACGATAGTGTATTACTTTTTACAGTACACACATTTGTGACACCCAACACTCAGGGGTCATTGGAAGTAGTAATTGGGGGGAATGTTTTGCACATTGTGAGCAAACTATCAAATTCCAAGAATTTATATGAGGTGGTAATTTTTATGATGGTATCATAATCTAGGGTTAAAGATCTGGCATCCGATGCAGAGAAACTTTGGATTAACACAAATATAATTAAACAGATGAGAATAAATGAACACAAATATAATTAAACAGATGAGAATAAATTAACACAAATAAAATTAAACAGATGAGAATAAATTAACACAAATATAATTAAACAGATGAGAATAAATTAACACAACGCTTGGACCTATCACTCTAAAGGAAGTGATCATGGAGCATGTGGAAAAATGTGTCTGCTTGGGCTCAAAAATAACTGAAGGTGGGAACTCTGATGCAGATATTAAAACTAGACTTTCAAAAACAAGTCAGTGTCTCCATCACTTAGAAATATCTGAAAGACTTAAATTTGCATCTTCAAGATCAATGTGATAACCGTCCTACTGTATGAATCAGAATCATGGAAATTTACTTAAACTATCTGCTTCTAATTAGATGTTTCTTTTTCTTCCCTTCACATTAAGTATTTTGTCTATCATCAGCATCATCATGTACCCTGCTGGTTGGCGTAGGCGATCATGTTGCTCCACAATCTTCTATCTACAGTGCATCGTATCAGTTCTGTTGACTGTTTTCCATGCCATGACACCAAGCTATCCAGTATTTTCTCTCTTTGTCGTCCGCGATCTCTCTTTCCTTTTATTTTGCCAGTTGTAACCAAGTATTCCAACTTTCCTCTTCTCATGATGTGCCCAAAAAATGTTGATTGCTTCTTTCTGATGTTTTTTAAGAGCTCCCTTTTTGTGTTGGCCTCTTTGAGAACTTCCTCATTGGTCTTTTTATCTGTCCAGGGAACTTTCAACATTCTTCTGAGAAATCCCATCTCTGTGGCCTCTAACCGTCTTTTCATTTGTTTGTCTACTGTCCATGATTCGCTTCCATAGGTCAGAATTGGTCTATATCAACGTCATTTAGTGTCCTTTTTCTTTCATTCACCTGATGTATTTTGTCTATAAATGCAATGTCATTTTAGAGGCTTTTAAAAACAAATGTCCTCACAGAATACTATCTCCAACAACAAAGATCTTCACAAGATAATCTGCATTATTGACATCTCTACAGAGATCCTAAAGAGAAGATACTGTTCGACAGGCCATGTTCTCAGAATGCCTCGGACAACTATACCAAGATCTTTGGTGGACACTAGATGATAGGAGAACAAGAGGAAGATTTTTTAAGTATGGTCAAGCATGGTTAATCAAGAACTGAAGGAAAATGACTTTATATGGGGTGGGCTTGAATGGTGGTTCAAGACTGACGGCAGTGGCGGTCTTTAGTGGTGACCTTGTTTATGAGAGGGCGACATAAAGAGGATTAAGTAAATACATAAGCATTTTTCTCTGGTTTCTCTCCAATGGTATGGCACAAAATAACTGATATTTCTTTATACAAATAAAAAAAATACAACGAAGTGTTCATCTCGGTGCGCCCAAAAACTAGAAGTCATTGCTGGAAAGGATGGAGTAGCAGATATGGAAATGCAGCGACTGCGGTAATGACAATCCAAACTAAAGATTAAAATCTCTCTCTCTATCTCTCTCTGCATCTAACAGGATGCTGTATTAATCACTTTTTCCACTATATTTAAATGGAAATAACATTTTTACTCTCTTTTAATAGAAATTAAATGACCTTCCATTTCTTATTTCTGACATTACTCAGATTGGAATAAGGATTGGATGCCTCGTGATATCCCACGCACTCCAGAAGAACGAGCAGCAGCAGCCAAGAAGTATGGCCTCAGACCTGAAGATTATAACTGTTTAGTTGACAAGGAAATTGGTGACTACCCTGATCTCCCTCTTGTAGCGAAACAATGGAGAGATCCTTTTGAAGATTATGACATGCCTGTAGAGAAGAGGAACTTTGGAGAGCCAGTAAGTTACACTGTGATTGATGGAACTTTGTATGTTGAAGAGATTTTGATGTGTGTATGCTGGGAAGAGTTGGCATGTAACACTTTTGTATGTTGAAGAGATTTTGATGTGTGTATGCTGGGAAGAGTTGGCATATAACACTTTTGTATGTTGAGAAGATTTTGATGTGTGTATGCTAAGAAGAATTGGCATATAACACTTTTGTATGTTGAAGAGATTTTGATGTGTGTGTGCTGGGAAGAGTTGGCATATAACACTTTTGTATGTTGAGAAGATTTTGATGTGTGTGTGCTGGGAAGAGTAGAAGGGACAAAAAGAGAAGGGACAAAAAGCCAGACATAAAATGTACATACAACTATAAAATCCTGAAATCCGAAGTAGAAAAAACAATGAAAAAGGGAAAAGCAGCAGGGCCTGACTATATACAGATAGAGATGATACAGGCTCTAGAAGAGTTTGGCATCGAAGTGATCACAGACATATGCAATGACATATACCATACAGGATACATACCAAACGATCTAAAAACATCAACTTCCATTGCTTTGCCTAAAAAGAATGGTGCAGTTGAATGCAGTGACTTCAGAACAATAAGCCTAATCCTAATGAGCCAGGTAACACACATTTTACTAAAAGTTATACAGGGAAGGATTCAGAATAAAATCAATACTGAATTGGAGGAGCAACAATTTGGATTCAGGAAAAACAGTGGGACAAAAGAAGCCATATTCAGCATGAGAACATTGATTGAAAAATACACGGAAGTAAACAAACCAATATATGCTTGCTTTATAGACTACACCAAAGCTTTCGATAGAATACACCATAACCAACTTATAGACTGCCTAAAGGATATAAATCTAGACGACGCAGACATACGACTAATATGTAATTTGTACTGGGAGCAAACAGCAATAATAAGATATAACAAGGAGAACTCTACACCCATGGACATAAAAAGAGGAGTAAGACAAGGATGCATCCTATCACCAAGCTTGTTCAATCTATACACTGAGCAAATCTTTAAAAACATCTCAGAGATACCAGGTCTAAACATTAATGGAAAGATAATCAATAACCTGAGATATGCTGATGATACTGTTCTACTAGCAGAAAATCCTAAAGACCTACAACAATTGCTTAATGTGATAAACACAACAAGCAAAAAATATGGACTAGAAATGAATATCAAAAAGACTAAAACTATGATCATAAACAAAGAAAATTCTCAAGACCTACAATTAAATATCACAGTTGAGGGAACACATCTGGAGACAGTCCAGAGTTACAACTACCTAGGACATACTATAACCAATGATGGAAAATGCAAAACTGAAATAAACAAAAGAATAGGTATGGCAAAAAGTAATTTTAATGCCATGAAAAATATACTAACAACAAAACAAAAATCAACAGGGCTGAAACTAAGAATGGCAAAATGTTACATCTTCTCAATATTCCTGTATGGTGCAGAAACATGGACATTGGACAAGAAAACAGAACAGAAAATTGAAGCCTTGAAATGTGGATTTATAGAAGAATAGGTAGAATTGGATGGAAACAAAAGATAACAAACAATGAAGTTTTAAAACAACTGAAAATAAAAAGAGAACTGCTGAACACAATTAAGACAAGACAAATGAAATTTTTGGGGCATGTTAAAAGACACAACAGCCTACTAAAAGTAATATTGGAAGGAAAAATACAAGGCAAAAGAGGCAGAGGCAGACCAAGACTAACATGGACGAGTAACATCAAAAGATGGACAAGTCAATCTATGTCAGCCTGCACCATCAAAGCAAGAAACAGAGTAGAATGGCGATCCATGGTGGCCAACCTTCATTGCGGAGAGGGCACACAATGATGATGATGATGTGCTGGGAAGAGTTGGCATATAACACTTTTGTATGTTGAGAAGATTTTGATGTGTGTATGCTAAGAAGAATTGGCATATAACACTTGTATGTTGAAGAGATTTTGATGTGTGTATGGTTGGAAGAATTGGTTTATAACACTTTTGTATGTTGAAGAGATTTGGATGTGTGACACTGGTGTATGCTAGAGAGAGTTGGTATACAACACTTTTGTATGTTGAAGAGATTTTGATGTGTGACACTGGTGTATGCTAGAGAGAGTTGGTATATAACACTTTTGTATGTTGAAGAGATTTTGATGTGCGTATGCTAGGAAGAATTGGTTTATAACACTTTTGTATGTTGAAGAGATTTTGATGTGTGACACTTGTGTATGCTAGAGAGAGTTGGTATATAACACTGTGTGTGTGTGTTATCTTCATGGAAAGACAAAAGAGGAAATCAACTAAAGAATCAGTGACAAAAAAAAAAATCAGAATAGCTCAGGCCCAAACAGCATTTCAGAAAATGAAAAAATGTCTCATGCAACAAGTCTATGTCAATAGAAGTGAGAAACAGAGTTCATCTGGGTAATATAGAGCCAATTCCGACCTATGGCAGTGAATCATAGATAGTAGACAAACAAATGAAAAGATGATTAGAGGCCATAGAGATGGGATTTTTCTGAAGAACGTTGAAAGTTCCCTGGACAGTTAAAAAAAACCAAAGAGGACATTCTCAAAAAGGCCAACACAAAAAGGAAGCTATTAGAATAGAAAAGAAAAATACAACATTTTTCGGGTGCATGAGAAGAGTAAAGTTGGGAGTACTGTGCTACAACTGGCAAAATACAGGGAAACAGAGATCATGGATGACAAAGAGAGAAGATATTGGATAACTTGGTGCCATGGCATGGTAAACAGTCAACAACAAAGTTGATAATATGCACTGTGGATAGAAAATTGTGACAGGACTTGGTTGCCTATGCCAACCAGTATGGCACATGATGATGATCAGTAACAAACTACTGTGAAGTAATCATACATTTGTGCTTCCGAGTGGGGAATATGACATTTGTGTACACTCTGTAGTTATGTTGAGGCTGCAATAATATGGCTTTTGGAGATCATTGATTATTTTATGTAACACATTAGCGCACATTGTTTGTTTCCTGATATTTCATAAACAAGCTTTAAACAGCTAAATTAATGAAGACTTTTAATCTCTTAACTCCATATAGATTCATCCAGATAATGACATTATTGGCAATGACTTGTGGGATGAGCAAAGAGGTGGTGGAAAAACATTGTAAGTAAATTCTGTGTATGTTAGAGGTGGAATTTTGTTACTTGTCTGTAAGCTCGCTGGCAGGTCTAGCACTGAATGGGGCTTTACTCTGGACAAGGAGGACATCACCAAGTTTGTTCTTCACTCCTTAAGAGAAGAGTAGAAGAATGGGTGGACAATGATTGAAAGACTGGGGAGTCTAAAGGTGGAAAAGGAGCCTGGTCGATCCGGATTGCTTAGTGGGAAAAGCAGATGTATTTATAATGAACACCTTACAGGAACAATCAGTCTGTGTACACTTTGAGAAATGCTAGGATGGGTAGTGGAGCTGATATGGGGATGCCCCATCGGTAATGAAAATGATTCTATGAATAGATTAGAATAGCGAATCAAAATGTACTGCCTGTGACTGTCATTAATCCCTTGTTACTGACTCTGAAGACTCTAAAACCGCAAAAGTCCAGGAAAAAAATCCAGAATGATGGCTCTTAATACAAGTGAAGGCAAGATGTGTGGGACATATTTTCTGATAACTTAGCTTCAGAACCTTGAAAATGAATCTAGTGGAAACTATAGAATTAACATTAACAGCCGTTCAGTCCTTTTACCAACGACATTCATGGTACACAAGATGTACGTACACAGTAAAACCTTCCTCTCCTGTAGTTTTTAATTTGTTGGAATTTTAATAATAAATATACAAAGTACGTGAGTATTTGAAATAGAATCTGAAAGATACAACTAGAGAAATGATGCACATAGAGAAACCAATAAAAGGCCTATATCAAACCAGCCATCCTAAAGTAAGAACCAAAGTGGGGACAAAAGCACCTTTCAGTGCCAGAACTGAAACTCATAACTGACTGCTTTCACTAGGAACTGGTAATCAGGTCATAGTCCATCTCTTTGCAGTGCCCCCAATAACAAACTAATCTGACCAATGAGTTGGGATGAAGAGAGAAGACAACCCAGTACTTGTCACAGGGTGCAAATGTTGCAATTTGTTGTATATCACAACACAATAAATCTACACCCACTTGAAACATCCATAGAAAGGGAGTATTAGGTTGGTGAACACAGAGGAAGAAGACGATGAAGAATCAAAATTGACTAATGAGAGTGTTTACTATAAAGATGGGAGTTGGTACTTTCACTCCTATATAGGACTACATATGTAAATCTTAGCAAATATAACACTCTGAGTTCCTATTTGCAAACACCAAGTTATAATAACAAATTCACAAAATGAATAAAAACGCTATCTTAATTAACTGAATTGAGCTTGCAAGAAACATAATATGAAGACTAACACAGAAATACATCATGTGCAGAAATGAGAAAAATTGCAAATTATTATTGAGAACAAGTAGCTGGAAACAAAGTTTTAAACACTTTGGAGTCTTCTAACAGCAAATAGGAAAATCAAGACTAAAGCTGAGAACATGTGCTGCAAAGCAAACCAAATAATAGAAGAAATAATGCCCATAATAAAACATGGATACAAAAGTAGCAATATGCAACTCTTTGAAATATCTTCAAAGAATACATTAAGTGACAATAAAAGGCAAAATGAAAGCCAAAGAACAAAGATAGTAGAATTGGAATAACTTAGATGATTGTATAAAATTAAGCTAGATTAACTTTCCTATAAATTAGTTTGTTACTAAAACTGAGTGTTCACAGTTGGAGACCAAAACTAGGCAGTCATGACCTAATCAAACAGTTAAAACAAGAACGAAACAAATATATAAATCATTTCTCCTTACAATTAGCTTTACTGCAGCTTTGCATTTGTATGCATTTCTTTGCTTTGACCCTAAAACAAGAGACCAAAGTCTGATCATCTAATAGGAAGCAGGACATGCTTCTATCAATCAACTTGAAGTACTTGCATGAACAAAACTACAGGCACTGAAACTATCTTATGTATGTCATAGCTTACTATACTTTCCTTACATAACAGATATGCTATCCACTATCTTCACACACAATTACACATTGTCAACACTTTTTTTCTCACCAACTGAAACATAGATAAAAATATGCACCTTTATATGAGAAGCCATTTACTGTAGTGAATAAATAACTGAAAAGAGATTAATTCAGTGATCATTATTTTTTTTTATTATTTCACACTTTGTTTTTGTTTCTTTTTTCAGTGGTCAACATTTTTTGTACAGTGTGCTCATTTTCACTGGATTCGTGGTAACTTTTCTGCTGTTTGAACCATATCCCTTCTTTCTACCACAGGTAATTAATTTATGATTATATGTGATGTAGCTCTGCTCTCTGATTTTTTTTACTTAAGTTATTTATGGCCATAAGTTATTTATGGCCATAATTAGATTAGAGATGTGTCAAAACCTTTTTTTACTGTTGTTATTGATATTTCAGGCTATGAACTGTTGTTTTTTTAGGCGTATAAGTTAAAAAATATAAAGAGCCTCATCTTGCCTTGAGGGAATATGTTGTTAGTGTTCATATTTTTGGTAGGGTCGATCCCAACCGATGGCTTCCGGGTTCACCCAGCCTTTAATGGGTACCGGATTTTTTTTCTGGGAAAGTGAAGCGGCACGGGCATAATACCGACCACATTACCCCAAAAATCATGTGCTGAAGGTCTGTAAGTTTATGATTACTAACACCATATTCCATATACGCCACTTGACATGACGGGGGTACTTCGTTGTGCGAGGGGTTCATATTTTTTTTGTGGACCTTCAGCACATTATTTTTGGACTAATGTAGTCTGTATCATTCCTGTACCACTTTGCTTTCTCAGAAAAACATTCACAATCCTGTTTAAGGCTGGGTGAACCTGAAAACTGTCAATCAGGATCAAACCTGACCTCTTTTCCATAGTTCACTATCTTGTTGGGTTGTCCGAACGTGTGGGGACCTCGAAGCCTTGTTGGGAAAACCACCCAACTAGGCAACTGATGTTCGGACAACCCGTGTTCGATTCCCGCTAAAAGCAGTGTGAATTGTACTCATGGTTGGAACAAAATTACCTCCACTGTCAACCCAGCCACTGGCACATATGTGTGAAAACTCACATGCTAAGACGCCAATTCAAGTCTCATATTTTACCTTTACTATCTTGCTAGTTTGTCCTCACATTGTATTGCTAGGAGAATCAGTTGGTTTTTTACTCTCCTTGGTTGCTTTTCTATAATGGTGGATGCTTATGGCAAATTTAATTCTGCAAGGCTTTTCCAGTCCAAGAGAGCATGTGGATGGTTATGTTTCCTATAGAGTCACTAAGTTTGCATAGAGGATTGTTATATTGTTTTGTCAAATAGAGATCAGTTTTTCAAGGTCTTTGCTAGTGCTATGGAGTTTCATGCATCTATGCTGAAACCATATTCAGTGGTGTGCAGCCAGCTAATCAGCTTCTGCAAGCTCTGTGCACATCTTGAATGCAAGACCTACACTCTATTGTCTGTCACCAATTGGATTATGCACTCAGTTTCAACTAAGAAAAACTTGGTCACTCCACACTTGACTTGAGAGGGATTTTTTTTTTTGCATGTACACTGTACCTGAACATCACAATGACCACCAGTTGTGTATTGGACAATGTCAGGATTTGTTTTGAGTAATCATGATCTGCATTTATTAAATACAATGTTATGGTGAATACCTGACCAGCTTTCCAGCAGTTGATCCTATCAACTGACATAATATTACGATGCTAAAGAGATCAAGCTGCAATAAAAACAGTGGTATCTGCAGAGGTTTCATGTTCATTTATACTGTCAGTTCATACAATCTATCTCCATCTTATGTGATTTCTCTGAGCATAAAACATGTAACCTTTACCGACATGATGAGTCACTCATAAGTTAAGGGCTTAACTTAAAAACACATGTTGGGGGTTTAACCCGGCTGATGTTTCCCCCACGTGTTTGGTCGCTAAGGATCTTTTATGGTCTAACTATAAGTTTTGAATTGTTTACATTTAAAAAGTACTTATTTGTTATTATCCACCTCCTTGAATAGAAAACTTTACACAATTTTTTTTTAAATATAATCCGTTGGAAACACTTTTTTCGGTCACTTTAATCACATAAATTACACTCCGAAATTAAAACAACCACCATCTTGGTCAACTGGAAACAAAATTTGTGTTTTCCAGCAGCAAAGGCTAACAGAAGAGTTTGAGTACCTGGTTGCTTTCCCTATTTGATTCCTACTCATTTTGTCAGACTGGATAGTCAGTTTCCAGGAGAACCTCTAGGAGGTGGAGCAAGGTCTTGATCAGCTGTTGTTCACCAATCTAGATGCATGCAGTCAGCTGTGGGTCATTCACTAACCACCCACTGATTAGATATAACCTCCCACTGATTAGATATAACCTCCCACTGATTAGATGTAACCTCCCACTGATTAGATGTAACCTTCCACTGATTAGATATAACCTCCCACTGATTAGGTATAACCTCTCCTTGAGTAGATATAACCTCCCACTGATTAGATATAACCTCTCCCTGAGTAGATAAAACCTTGTAATATAGTTCGTTCACAAATTCGTGACCACAGAGTTGATCAATTATCTCTGCAACTGTTTGATGAATTTCTGCAATACTTTTTTTTTATGAAATCTTATTTTTTCACCGACCTTCAGATTTTATAACATTTAAGTACAAAGGTAGTCTGAATTTTGCACAAATTGTTTTTTGTTATATAATTTTAGGAAAATATCAAACCGTTTTCACGAAAAAGAATTCCAGAAATTCATCAAACAGTTTCCGAGATAATTAATAAACTCTGTGGGCACGAATTTGTGAACGAACTAAATAACCTCCCCCTGAGTAGATAAAACCTTGTACTAATAACCTCTCCCTCAGTAGATATAACTTGTTACTATTTGTGGTTGTATTTCTTAATGCCATATATGTAATGTCCCAACTATAGGCCTCTGCCAGCTTGTAAATTCAGCATAATTAAGACCTCTAAAATATCCACTGACTCGTGTCCCAGCAGTTTTTTCTGAATAATTAAGCAGTGACCAATTTAAACTTTTTTTTATTTTCAGATGCCCAAACAGCACCCTTTTAATAATTTGTACCTAGAGAAGGGAGGCAATCCAGCACTGGTGCAAGAAGTGAAACATTATACATTTGAGTCAGAAAACAGTGAATAGTTATTTGATGTCTTAATTGTGATAACTGCGGGCATGAACATGCTATTATGTCTTTATTATTTACAAGGTAGTTGCTTTCGAATGTGATTATAGCAGATCTGACTCAAAATTGAGATGAAAAATAATTAAGGTACAGTTATATTTTTCTTACGGAAACTAACAAAACAGAATATACATTTTGGTAAATAGGCCTTTTACTAAGATCAATGAGAAAAACAAATTATTTATTACCAAGAAATAAATAGAGAATAGACAGTCCAAATGCACAGAAATAAACTAATCGTTGCTTACCGTCAATTTTAATTTCAAATCTATTATTACTTTTTGTGTCAACACCAGAAGTATTTTAAAAAACTGATTTATAAAAAATAATATATTCATTGTATGTAACTAAAATTCATTCAGAATTAGTTTTATTTAATCTTCATCTTCATAAATGGGATATATTAGAAACCTGTTACATGATTGTAACATTATTAGTATGTTTATTTTCCCATAATTTATCACTTTTTTTTTTTTTTGTTGTAATATAAGAAAAGGAATAAAAGTGACAGCAGCAGTATATTATATATGTTTCATAGTGTGATATTCACAATAACAATTATTAAAATCGCCTAAATGCACTATATATCAATAACAGTAATGGAATATATTGGTTATTGTTGTATGCAGTTTAGACTAAACAATTATGTTTAGTTGTTGCCAATGTAACTCTTGACATTTTACGTATGAGGATGAACCAGTTGGTGTGTAATAAAAATTGTGCTAATATGTAAAATGCCTCATTTTGTTTTTATTCTTCAGTTCGGAAATAAACAAGATGACTCGTTCATACAATTTATTCAATGTTAGCTTTTAAGGGAATGTATTGTTTTACTGTAAATTTTGTTTCATTTTGCATGTTTTTATTAATTTTGTTTTAAGCATATTCATTTCTGATGGCTGATTCTAACAGAAGTCCATTCTTGTTTGTTTATATTTGTTCACCAGCTTTATATCTCTACTGAACTCCCGAGTGACTGAATTTTGTGTGAATATCACTTTTTCCTATTTTTCACACTGACCAGCAGCCATGTGCTGAGGTGTCCCTCACCAAACAGGCAGATATTCTCTGACTTCAGAAGTGCATTTATGATTTTTTTATGGTCAAGAGTTTTGGGTTGATATTTCCTAAGAATTTTTCCCCGCCAGCAGCCATTTTTGGCCTTCTCTTTTCAAATTCCACATGCCAGTAATTTTTTGTGTGTGAAGAGTGCACACAGGACCTTCTGTGTTTTGCCATCTGTGGTGGGACTCAAGCCTGGGACTTTCCTGTCACGAGGCCGATGTCTTACCTCTACACTACCAAGCCCCCATATTCCTTTGTTGAGTTGACACATACATTTTTTTTTTTTCCGTTCTCCAGCTTTTACCTCTGACGAAGTCCCTAGAGACTAGGAACTGAATCCGTTTTTCCCTGGCAGCCATGTGCACAGGGGTGTCCCTCACCACACAGGCAAATAACTCAGTCTTCTGAGGTACGCATATTTTTTCCGTCATTGAGTAATTGACGTTTCATGCCGGACCTCGCTGCTGAGACCAGGGGTGGTTGCCGCAGAAAGAAATCATAAATAATCAAATGATCTCAGCGGTCTTCTTCATCGTTAGTGAATTACTCAGAGACATGGTACCTCTTTGCAGCAGAGCTGGAAGCTGTCAGCGACCCACAGCTGAAAGCTTGTGCCAGGATCTGTGAACCAGATCCTTCCAGACCTTACTCCACCTCTTCGCAGTGCCTCTAAAAACAGACTAACCTGTCTGGCCAAGTGATTAGGGGTCTTAGAAGGAAGACAAACCAATACTCAAAAATGACAAGCTGAAGTCTGAGATGTTAACCAAAAGATGCAAATATCACTGTTTTGCTGCAAAGTGTAATACAACATATCATCATCAAGTACCGGGCCTGCTGGCGTAGGTGATCATGTCTCTCCACAACTTTTGATCTCGACAGTTATTTATCATTTCTGTTGTTGACCTCCTGCTAAGCCATTCTCTTAAGCTGTCTGGTATCTTTTCTCTCTGCTTCCCTCAATCTCTTCGTCCCTCAATTTTCCCAGTTGTCACAATATATTCCAGCTGTACTCGTCTCATTACATGGCCAAAAAATGATAATTGTTTCTTCCTAATATTGGAAATTAGCTCCCTTTTTGCTTTGGCCTCATTCTGAACATCTTCATTACTCTTCTTAGCTGTTCGTGGTATTCTCAACATTCTTCTGTAAAACCACATTGCTACAGTCTCCAGTGATTTTCTTGTCTGTTTTCCTTTTGTGATACAACATATACACGCCACTTAACATCCTTTTAGGGGCAGATAATGAAGAGTTGTATCCCTTTAGTCATCAGGCGAAAACAAGAAAGCAAGCATTGATTTAAGTGTTGCTAGTTAGTTAACAAATTCAAAACAAACGAGGAAATTAGAGAAATAGCCAATCAACTACTAACATCTTCAGTAATAAAGAAAAGACGATGGTCATATGTTGGACATGTGATGAGAAGAGATAATAACCGAATAGCAAAGCAAGCCCTCATGTGGGAAACAACAGGTAAGAGAAAAAGAGGAAGACACAGAGAGACACTGAGAAGAACATTGATGAGAGAGGCAAAAGCAGCAGGAATCGGCTCCCTCAATGAGATAGAGCTGCTTGCACAGAGCAGTGACAAATGGCGAGATTTGATAAAATATCTTTAAAAGAATTGAAAACTGCTAGAACAAAAATTCAGATAAAAGGAGTATCTTGGTCTACGCCCTATGGGCCGGCTACCGCTCGAGAGGTCAATAGATAGATAGTTACTCTTTGACCCAACCTTTGCTTGAGAGACATTTTGCTGTCATAAGCAATGAGCTCACAGATAAAAAGGAGTGTGTTATCATCACTCTTTGGTAGCATTACCATTCTTTAGAAATAAAAACTGGTATTATGTCCAGAAGGAGTTGTGTCTATTTCCTCCAAGAGAAGGTAACTGATGACACATTTCCCGCCAACATTCAGTACTAGACTGTGTTGTTCACAAAATGATCTGAAGTATACAGGTCTACATAATAGAGACAGGAGGAGTTCTACACTAAGACAATCTCTGTTCATCATAGAGTGCTCTATAGTAGCAGTCCTTATGTTTTGTTTAAATAAAAAAGTATTTTGTTAACTGTTTGGTCCCTATGCAGGGATCTTTGTCTATGACAATGTCATAGCATAGGTAACTATGAATGGGTCTTCAACAGTCCAGTATGATCATTTCAGGTTGTGGGACATCAAGTTCATTACCACACTGTGAACAGTATTGTTTTTCTAGCAATAAAGAGCAATTATATGTTTCTGCCAGAACTGAGACATATGTTGCAGGGGTTGGGTGGTTAATATATCTCCTGGGTTTATTAAGTTTTGTATGTAAACTATAAATTTGTAAAACTTCACAAGAGAAAAATAATATAGCACCTTTTTTAGACATGTAAAATACACCACTCTGACATCCGCGATAAAAATGCAGAGATCACAGTAGGAACAATGCTTTGTGAAAGATAATAACACAGGTATTATTTTATGTAAAAGTGAAAAAGTTGTATTGGATAGATTAGATCAAATAAGACATCGTAGCCAAACAACTCATCCATATTTACACTGACAACTCCCATGATGGAAGAAAACTGTATCAGGGCAGAACAGCGTGACAGTCAAAGGGGTATAATCGACAAAATGGGAAGTATCTAAAGTTGGGGTGATAATGGACACTTGGCCGGGTAAACTAAGGGGTTAGACATAATGAAGACAATTCATGTGAGGAGCATGGAGAATGAGGAAAAGTGAACAGAAACAGATGGGAGGATGAGATTATTAGTGTGAGGTGATTTGGAAGATCCATGTTTCTGGGTGGACGAGATTGTAAGCATATATCTGGGCAGTAATATAGATAAAGAGGGAGGAACAGAAAATGATTACCAAAATAAGAATATCAAAGGCAAGAGGAGCTTTGTTGCACTGGGAAACATATGGAAGTCCAAATAAACTAGGTTAAATACAAAAATAAAATTGTTTAACTCCAATGTTAAGTCAGTCCTATTATTAATATATGGCTGTGAAACATGGAGAACAATAAAAGGTAATTTCCTAGTTTGATCAGATATAGTATTTCAGTTTGGAAGAGTGATGTCCCCTAAAATATGTCTGCCAAAATACAGTGGTTCTACGCATTCTTGGCGTTGGGGTCATTACGGCGATTGGTAATCAACCGCACAATTCCCTTCGATCAGAAGATCATAATTAGGCCGAGTGGCGTCGTTTTTGTCACGCGTTATAATATATTTATAAATATTTAACACTAAAGCTAAACCTAACCCCTGGACCCAACGCCCAATCAACAGATACTCCGAAATGATTACATGCCAGCGTAATGACCCAACGCCAAGAATGCGTAGAACCACTGTATTTTGGCAGACATATTTTAGGGGACATCACTCTTCCAAACTGAGATACTATATCTGATCAAACTAGGAAATTACCCAATAAAATTGACAATCATGAAGATATAAGATATAGACTTTCATTAATTGATGCTAACACAGAATAAAAGGATGGAAATGCCAGGATAAAATCACTAACACTAACATAGAATTATGGAAATGTACCAGTCAAATACCAGTGGATGTTGTTGTTATTTATGGATCCAGCACCAGGGTTGCATATTCATGAACATCATCGAAATTGTTATCATATTGCTCCATTTTAGAGATTACGGTCTGGAATATACGATCGTCCATACTTAGTAAGTATCATACTTATGACGTATCACGCAAATACACTGTCAACGATAATTTTTTTTTTTTAAACAGGGGAAAAAATGTATTTATGTTTGGGAACACATCGTGTAAGTCTGTTGTTCCGTGATCGTTATTGTGTACACGTTAAATAGAACTGGTGACAATGATGAGCCTTGAGCCAACATCCATTTGTCCAGGGCTGCCACAAGGCTCATCGAGCCAACATCGAGCAGAGGCTACTTACTCTTCTGTTCCAGGGATTGGTCCTCGCACCAATCGAGTATGCCCTGGCAATTCTTACTGTTTAGACCTGGCACTGGTGTCTTCCACCCTCGCACCGGTTTGCAGGTGGAGTGCACTGGGATTCCACGGAAGTGATCACTATCCATGTGTCCTCCTAATTTAGAAAAGCAGAAATAAAAGCCAGAAAAGAAAGATCCACACATTCAACTACGAGAAAACAGACCAGGACGTCATTAGCAAAATCAGACATAGGAAACAGAGCGCCCCCTGTAGGAGGCAGGAGAGATGGACGCAGCCACCCTGGTGGAACGTAGAAGTCGAGGAAGCTTGGCGGAGCAAGAGACAAACGGCCAAGACATGGCAGAAAGCCAGAAGGTATGGTAGAACACAACCTGAGCTCTTGAAGCATCTGAAAGTAGAGGTCGACCAAAAATGATGCACTTTAAACTATGCGCTAAGGATGCCAAATGGGATGACTTCTGTAAAAAAAAAGTGTGCTCAGAAAAATCGCTAGCCACATTCTGGCTCCTTCATCAGTGCATGAATGGCACATCACAACACAGAGGTATACCAGACTTTCAGAGTACAGGTCGGATATGGCACAAATCTGATGAGAGCAATGGGAAGGCCCTGCTTACCCGCTACATTGAGCAGACGGACCAAAGAAATGAGGCTGTAAGAATGAGGATACGGGGATCGCTGTCAAAATTGTGTAAGGATGTAGGGCTGGAAGAAGATCTCACAATCACAACCGATACCATTCGCTGCTCCTGGTCCAGATGCTGTTCGGTATGATGACATAGGCGATTTAGCTGACAACGACTTGACATAACTGGCCAATGAGTTTAATGCCAGTATTCGGAGTGGCCAGATTAAGGAGGAGTTGCTATACAGCTACCTACTACCGCTACCGAAGTCAAACAAGGACCATTCTCAGATCAGTGCCTACAGAATCATCACAATGCAGAACACTGCGGGCAAGCTGCTGGAGAAAATAGTTGCCCGTGTCATCACCTGTCACCTTGAACAGAAACGCGTATTCCCACCCACACTCGGAGGTTATAGATATAACAAAGAGACATGGCTCAATGCGGCAGTCGTTGCCTATGACGTCTTCGAAGGCTTCCACAGACGAGAGGAGACATGTGCTGCTGCTATAGATCTGGAGGATGCATACAACAGGGTACCATTTGAATATCTCATGCATATGCTCCTCAAACTGGCGGTACACCCCTTCCTTATTAGATGGATCGCCGCGGCACTGTTTCAGATGAAGGTGATACTCAGATGTGGAAGTTGGTCTTCCGAGCCAACATCCATTTGTCCAGGGCTGCCACAAGGCTCACCATTGTCACCAGTTCTATTTAACGTGTACACAATAACGATCACGGAACAACAGCTGGATGGGAGGGGAAGAACTATGATTTGTGCTGATGATATTCTGGTATATCGACAGGGAAGAGACAGACGGGGAATCGCCTCCACAATGCAAGACGAACTCGATCGTATTTCTTCCTGGTGTGGGGTTTCAGGTGCCTTAGTTAATCCTAATAAAGCATCAGTTTCATGGTTCTCCCTTAACAATCATATCGTTAATACGACCACACCGGTAGTACGAATGGGAGCTAATGAGGTGACCAGGGACAAGTTGATGACATACCTCGGAGTTAAGTTTGATCGCAGCCTGTGTTTTCGGGACCACGTCAACCATGGGATAACAAAATCCCGCAAAGGATTAGCCGCTTTGAAGGTCATGGCAGCTGCCAACATCGAGCAGAGGCTACTTACTCTTCTGTTCCAGGGATTGGTCCTCGCACCAATCGAGTATGCCCTGGCAATTCTTACTGTCAGTACGACTCAAACTGATAAAAGTAAAAAGTACCCCCCGTCACGCCAAGTGGCGTATAGGGAAATATGGTGTTAGTGACCCTATATTTTACAGACCTTCAGCACATGATTTTTGGGGTAATGTGGTCGGTATTACGCCCGTGCTGCTTTTACTTTCCCAGAAAAAATCCGGTACCCATTTAAGGCTGGGTGAACCCGGAGCCGTCGGTTGGGATCGAACCCTACCCCTTTGTCCGTAGTAGTCCAGTTCACTAACCACTGAGCTATCGCGGCTCCTACTAATTTTTAGGGAATTAGTAAAACCCAGGTGTCCTCGCCAGGGTACGAACCCCGGCTGTTGCCGTGGTAAGCCAACCGCCTATCGATTGCGCTAACCGGACACCCTTGACTCAAACTGATAAGCTGGAGAAAATACAGAATGAAGCCATGCGCATTATCCTGGGATGTACGAGGGGCACTCCCTGTGTAGCAATGAGGTATCTTCTTGACTTTCCAACCATGGATGACAGAATCAAGATCTGGAGAGCACGAGCATACCTGAAGATTAGCACAGATACGGAGCATCCATTGCACCACGTGCTCAACACAGAGAAAGGTGCCAGGCTAAAAAGAGGCAAATCATGGGTGGGCCGAGCAGAAGAAGTCATCAAACAGGTCTGTGGGCTTACCAATATCAGCGTTGGCAAGGAGTGGATACCGGTGCCTACGTCATTAAAGGGGACTTTCTCATGTATTGTCACACTCGACAGGAAAAGTAGGGAACAGAACCCGGTCGTGGTTAATGCTGAGGTCAACGGTCTCATCTGCGATAACACCGATGAGAAAGATGCAGTCATCTATACAGACGGATCTGTAAGACGACACCAAAGAAGTGCATGGGCATTTACAGCACACTCGGCAGGCAGAATAGTCTACGAAGACAGTGGTGCATACGTCATGACCACGAGTAGCATGACAATGGAGGTGATGGCAGTGACCAAGGCATTCAAATGATTAGAGTCACAAGACTACATCCCCGCATGTATACTGAGTGATACGATGAGCATGATAAAAAAAGTGGAGGCGGGCTCTGTACGCATGCAATGGGTAGAGTCGTTGCAGAAATCCAAAATACGTAAGGTCACCTTTGTCTATGTCCCTGGACATGCGGGAGTACGGGGAAATGAAAGAGCGGACAGGTTGGCTAGCTGCACTGTCGTTGAGGACGGGCAACCAATGGATCGGGCGGACATCATCAATGCCCTCCGAGATGTGGTAAGAGCACATGACTTCGACAAACACAGATCCACGTCACTTCTTCGGATGAAAGAGATGGGAGTTAAGATGGGCACAGCCAGAAATAAGAAATATAGTGGGCGTGTAAGAAGACTTATCGACCAACATAGAACTGGAGTCGTCAGTCGCTGGTCATTGAGGGAATTGCTGAGGAGGGAATCTGAGCACCTATGGACATGTTCGGAGTGCAATGATGATGACCCGCAAATAACTGAAAAACTAAATCGTGTAAGGAGTCTTTCCCCGAAAGATTGATTGATGGATTGCCACGAGTTGATGCGAGCATGTTGCCCTTTGACTCATAAGTTGTGGCGGGTCGTAATGGCTTTCTTGACATTCCCGGTTCTTACTGGAGAGGTTGGATTTCGTCTGTCCCAGGCTATGCTGGGAAACTACTAGTCCAGCCCAGAGGTACTGCAATACTGGGTACTCTATATCAGTAACAGCCACCACTACGGGGAACACGACGATCCTAGATTCTGTTTGCCAGCCTGGTTTGACGCAAACTGTTTCCAGGGGAGACCACGAGGAGGTAGAACTGCTAGGTCTTGGGCAGCTGATGGTGCGCCGACCCTGCTATTGCGACCGCAGGTCGCAGGCGCTTATGCTCCCCCTTCCCCGAAAGATAGACGTGACATAAGCGAGTAGTCAAATTTACGAGTTTAGTACACCCTGCTCAATACGCGGAAAACAGGCGGTGAATATAATCGTCGAACTAACACCAACAAAGCTCAAATGCGTGCATTTTCTTGTACATACATCTGTTGAACATTTCTCTCTTTATTGATTTTCTTCGACCAAAATATTGTAGATGTAGTGACGCAATTACTTGTCACTAGTTTCACGACATTAATTTTACGACATAAGCGGCTGTGTTTGTGGTCGCGCATGTACGTAGCCTTGCATCATTGACACCGGTTCTTGTTGAGAGATCGAACTTTTGACTGACGTCTCTCTCTCTCGACAACCTTAACAAGGTATTTAACTAGTTAGGTTAAGACCTTGGTCTGATCAGTATTCAATGTATTATTGTATTAACGAACTTTGTTAACCTCAGACATGAGGATGTACTCAACTGTACACAGAGGTGAGATGCAGAGAATCAGAATGGCTCAGACTTCAGGGGAAAAGTAGCTTTCCAAAAAATGAGGAAGATACAAAAACTAAACTACTTTAGTCTTAATTATACACTTATATTATATATTATACTGTGGGCCTCAGTAGCCTAGTTGGGAAAACTACCCGACTGGACTACACGGACAAACTGTGTTCGATTCCTGCTGGGAGCAGTGCGAGTTGTACCTTGTACCCCCACGGTCGACCCAGCCGTTGGCAGAAGAGAAATATGGATCAGGGTATTACCCTGGGAAGGTGAGGAATGACTGGAATGTCGCCTCGCATCGTGAGTTTCGATGCTTGAGGCGACACTATCCAGAGATCTCCGAACATTTCTGGATAGGTGGCCGAGCACATATGGGTGGAAACTTGCGTGCTAAGACACAGGTTCAAGTCTCGTACTTTACCTTTACTTATTATACTATATATTAAACTAAGAATAGCAAAATGTTACATCTTCTCAATATTCCTATATGGTGCTGAAACATGGACATTAGACAAGAAAACAATACAGAGAATTGAAGCCTTTGAAATGTGCATATATAGAAGAATAGGGGTAGAATTGGATGGAAGGAAAAGAAAACAAACGATGAAGTCTTAAAACAACTAAAAATGAAAAGAGAACTACTAAACACTATTAGAACAAGACAAATGCGATTCTTGGGCCCTGTTAAAAGACACAACAGCCTACTTAAAGTAATCCTGGAGGGGAAAATACAAGGTAAAAGAGGCAGAGGCAGACCAAGACTAACATGGACGAGTAACATCAAAAGATGGACAAATCAGCCTATGACTACCTGCACCATCAAAGCAAGAGACAGAGCAGAATGGTGCTTCATGGTAGCCAACCTTCGTTGCTGAGAAGGCACTTGATGATGATGATTATTCTATGCAAACCATTTTTGACAATAGAAACAAGAAAAGGAGTTCTTAAATGTTATGTAGAGCCAGTCTTAACATATGGATGGACAATAGAAACAAGAAAAGGAGTTCTTAAATGTTATGTAGAGCCAGTCTTAACATATGGATGGACAATAGAAACAAGAAAAGGAGCTCTTAAATGTTATGTAGAGCCAGTCTTAACATATGGATGGACAATAGAAACAAGAAAAGGAGTTCTTAAATGTTATGTAGAGCCAGTCTTAACATACGGATGGACAATAGAAAGCATAAGAATGGTGGACAGAATAGTAGAATACATTAAAGATCTTTATGATGACGAACGGACAGGAGTAAATATTAAGAATAATGGGGAAGAACCATAAATACTCTTAAGTCTAAGTCTGAGCCAGGAGATAACCTATCACTTTGAAAGGTAAAGTGATATCTTTATCTAACCACTGTCAGAGGGTGCCATCTCTAGGTAAAAGAGACCTGGGGTAATTCTGCTGTTTTTACCTGTTATTATATATCTATGAGGAATTTCATTAGGGCATTGAGACATGTGCTGTTGCAATCAATCTTAAGGATGGCTACAACAGGTTACAGGGTATCTTTTATTTTCTTACTTGATGGATCTGCTGCATGCGATCCATCCAGTCCTCCTTACCTAGATAGTAGCTTCCCTTTTCCAGAGAAAGGTAATTTTTGAGTGCAGACTGAACCTACAATTATACATCCCGGCTACCACACGGCCCACCTCTTTATTCATTGCTTTTCAATATTCAATGCCTACACTATGAGAATAACAGGTGAGTGAACTGTAGGTCTAGGGACAATGTTTTGGTGTACCACCAAGGTAGATATAGGGAGCAGGTTACTCTTGACCTTCAGACCAAACTTTGTTGTTGCCTTTTTTAAATTTGTGCATTTAAAAAATGTGCCATGGTGTCAAATTTGTTCTAAAGCTAATTTGTCATTAGTTTTATCCTTTCTGTTCCTGGCTATTTTGCTTTCCATATTCCTAAAATATATATTTTGTAGTTTGCCATTTCTGTTGCTACTTGTGCAGCTTTTCCTTGTTCATTTAGGGTATATAAATTCCAGGTGCCAATTCTGGAGGATTTCCTGGTATGATGAGTCGACGACCCAAGCTCCTTGCTGCTTTTTCCAGACTGTGTCATACATCTCTTAGACAGAGAGCCCTTATCATTCCTGGATAGCGGATTTACTTTTTTTCTTTTCTTTGACTTGTCCATGTTTGTGAACTTTTCGCAGCACTTAATTTTTTTACAGCACAGGATAGCCAGTCCCATGTTGAACCCCCCTTAATCGCCTTTTACGAACATGCCTGGTAGGGAACAGCACAACAATTCTTTACTCCCCTTTCGGGCCCCGGCAGTGCACTGGCGAGGCAAATGATTACCGTGCCTAATTCCCGCAGCTCTGTGTAAACGCAAAGATTTGTAGCAAAAGTTCAGTGACAATATTATTTCTCCAAGTTACAAAAGGTGTTTGCAAGTTTTACGAATGTATCACCAAGACGTGACTCACAGTTAGGTTTTGTAATCTAGCGTTAAATAAAAATAGAGCCTTTGATATAGTTTGTTGTTTAAAAACTTTATGTTTTAATTTACTATTTTCCTTGGTCCTCCATCTTGTAATGGAAGTGGGATAGTTATTTGACTGTAATATTGTATCAATTATCTATGTTTATACATTTATTTTGTGGTCAGTTAAAGATGGAGAAAGGTGAGAAGGTGGACATAGTCTCTGAAAGAAAGAGCACAGCCAAGCTTGATGAGTTGCTGGAGATTGAGAAGAACATGCAGGCAAGATGGCAGCAAGAGAGAATCTTTGAACCAGATGCTCCTCTACCAGGATCAAAGGATGAAAAGTAAGTTCTTCATCTGAGTCACTCATACTGTTTATCTTGATCTGAGTCTCTCATACTTTGTTTATCTTGATCTGAGTCTCTCATACTTTGTTTATCTTGATCTGAGTCTCTCATACTTTGTTTATCTTGATCTGAGTCTCTCATACTTTGTTTATCTTGATCTGAGTCTCTCATACTTTGTTTATCTTGATCTGAGTCTCTCATACTTTGTTTATTTTGATATGAGTCTCTCATACTTTGTTTATCTTGATCTGAGTCTCTCATACTTTGTTTATCTTGATCTGAGTCTCTCATACTTTGTTTATCTTGATATGAGTCATTCATACATTATTTATCTTGATATGAGTCACTCATACTGTTTATCTTGATATGAGTCACTCATACTTTGTTTATCTTGATCTGAGTCACTCATACTTTGTTTATCTTGATCTGAGTGTCTCATACTTTGCTTATCTTGACCTGAGTCTCTCATACTTTGTTTATCTTGATATGAGGCTCTCATGCTTTGTTTATCTTGATCTGAGTCACTCATACCTTGTTTATCTTGATCTGTGTCATTCGTACATTGTTTAGGTTAGTTACAGCAGCTACTCATAAATGACATTTTTTGCATAAATTTTGTAAAGAATTTCTGATAAAAATGATTGATAAAGATTCAAAAGTGAAATAAGTCTAGTGGCAATGATTCACTGACATAAGATAGCTCATTGTTTCCCATCAGTTGACACTGAAGTTGAGTTAGGTGTTGAATAGTGAGTTATTGGCTTATTGAGTTGGAAAAATATGATTGAGAAATGGCCCATATTAGCTCCAAGAATTGGCTTTATGCTGTAAAGTTACAACACACTTATCTTAGCTCTGTGAGGTTACAACACACTTATCTTAACACTGTGAGGTTACAACACACTTATCTCAGCACTGCGAGGTTACAACACATTTCTTATCTTAGCACTGTGAAGTTGCAATACCCTTCTTATCTTAGCACTGCGAGGTTGCATCACTTGACATTTTAGTATTGTTAGGTAAAATCATTTCACATTTTAGTGCTAAAGTTTAAAACATTTCACATTTTAGTATTATGAAATATACTTGAAGCCATCAGAACACTCAAAAAAGAACAAAAAGGTACCCCACCAAAAAATAATCTTTGCAGACTGCAAGTCACTACTGGAGTCCCTGACAACCTCAAAATATCTTCCAACCCAATGATCAAGACATCACCTCAGAACTAAATGAGCTGCCACAGTCCATATAAGTGGCCTTGCAATGGATATCCTGTCACTGTGAAATTTGCTGGAAATGATAAAGCTGATACCTTCTCCAAAACTTTCAGCTTCAGTTGTGCAACAGATATGTTGATCTTCAATGTCAAACCTGGCCCATCTAAAAAGATATGCAACAAAATCCTGGCCAATCTAAATAGATATGCAACAAAAACCAGGTCCATATAAAAAGATATGCGACAAAAACCTGGCCCATCAAAAAAGATATACAACAAAAACTGTGGGGACAATTTAAAAACCTAGTGAGGACTGCAGACTTTGTCCTGGTAGCAGGGAAAGAGGCATAACATGATAAAAAACTGCTTGAGTGCAGAAAGAGAGAGAGAACTCTGAAGTTACAACACTTCACATAATAGTACTATTATGTAAAAACACTTCACATATTATTACTATTAGGTAAAAGCACTTCACATTTTTAGTACTATTAGGTAAAAGCACTTCACATATAGGGAGCAGCGATAGCTCAGTGGTTAGTGAACTGGACTACAAAGGACAAGAGGTAGGGTTCGATCCCAACCGACGGCTTCTGGTTCACCCAGCCTTTAATGGGTACCGGATTTTTTTCTGGGAAAGTAAAGCGGCATGGGCGTAATACCGACCACATTACCCAAAAAATCATGTGCCGAAGGTCTGTCAAATTCATGGTTACTAACATCATATTCCCTAGACGCCACTTGGCGTGACGGGGTACTTTACTTTTTTTTTTTTACTTCACATATTATTACTATTAGGTAAAAGCACTTCACATATTTTTACTATTAGGTAAAAGCACTTCACATTTTATTACTATTAGGTAAAAGCATTTCACATTTTATTACTATTAGGTAAAAGCACTTCACATATTTTTACTATTAGGTAAAAGCACTTCACATTTTATTACTATTAGGTAAAAGCACTTCACATATTATTACTATTAGGTAAAAGCACTTCACATATTTTTACTATTAGGTAAAAGCACTTCACATTTTATTACTATTAGGTAAAAGCACTTCACATATTTTTACTATTAGGTAAAAGCACTTCACATTTTATTACTATTAGGTAAAAACACTTCACATATTATTACTATTAGGTAAAAGCACTTCACATATTATTACTATTAGGTAAAAGCACTTCACATATTATTACTATTAGGTAAAAGCACTTCACATATTATTACTTTGAGGTAACTAAAACTTTAAAGTATGATAATTCTGACAAAATGCACAAAAGTGTATTTTGAAATTCTCTCTGTCTGATCATCCATCCATCATCTATTAAAATCCTTTCAAGCCAAACATGACACATGGGATAGACTTTCTAGATTCCGACTAGATGTCTGACAGTCTCTGTTATCAAGTGTTAGATCTTTTAAAGTTACCAATTAAAAATGTAAAGGTCAAAAGAGCATAAATTATAATTTGGATATCAGCATTTGTTGACCTTTAGAGTCAAATTACATTTTTTTTTGGTTGTCCCTAAAGGCAGGAGAAATACATGGTAACATTTCCATTCCCATACATGAATGGCAGAGCACATCTGGGCCATACATTCAGTTTGTCCAAATGTGAGGTAAGGCACTGATTTTTTTTCTAACCAAACTTGGTATAAGATATTTTAGCTTCATTTTAGTCATAGTTACTTGCTGGTGTTGTGGTTTACTCATTGGCATGTTTAATAAAAACTGTATTCAGTCTTACAAAAGTAAGTGTAAGTTTCAATAATGCTAAACAACATACAGGTTAATTGTGAAAATAGAATTATTGACAGATAAGTTGTGTCACTGAGGACAATTCTCAGAATAATTTCTTCTTTCTTCTTCTTTTCCTTGAACATAGGCCAACAAAGCAGACAGTGGCTGGTACACCTTGGCATATCTTATGTGGTTCATGGGAGCATCCAATGTCTGGCTCACACTATTCATTTCTGTCTACACTGTACTCTACCAGGTTGTTCTTGGTCTGCCTGTCTTTCTCCTTCCTTCCAGAGTCCATTGCATGACAACTCATGTGATTGTTATTGAATCTTTTCTGAACACATGACCTACCCAGTTCCATTTTCTCCCTGCCTTGTGCTTCTCCTGCGGTTGTACTTTTTGAGCTGTTCTTGGTAGCGATTTTGTTTGGCCAAAATGTTTTAAAAGTTTTCCTTAACCTAGTTGTGTGCGATGACAGTCTTGGCAGTTTCTTTTCTTTTGTTCTCAGGCATTTAGATCCATTTAGAAATACTGAAATTACACAAGTTTTGTAATTCCTTAGTTTGTTCTTCTTAGCTTTCATCCAATAAGTGGGCACAAATGTGTTATGTCAACAGTTTGTGGCAAACCTATGATTTCTGTGCCTTTAGCCCTATCACATCTGTCTTCGACATGAATAGGTTTGACTGTTTTTGACTTTTAACTGGTTCTTTAACGTGTGTGAGTACACATGTGACCTTCTGTTTTTAACTGTTATCTAAGAGGGCTTGAGATCTAATCTCACTCCCCAGAGACCAGAAAAAGATAAAGCCATGAGGAAATCATGAATTCAAATTGAACATTTCTCACAACCTATTTGAACCTGGGATCTTCATGTCCAGAAGTTGACATCTTACCTCAAGACCACTCAGTCTTCCAAAGCAAAATATGACATCTGCACCTTTCATCCCAGCATATCTGACTTCAACATGACATTTCTTGGTAGTGGGTTGCCTTCCCACTTGATCTTGGCTTACTTGGTGAAATTGTTACTAGAGCTACCTGGAGGGAGGTGGTTGAAGATCTTGATTACCAGGTGCTGGTGATACTGACTAAGTTGTTCGCAATGAGTCACTGACCACCTTTACTTCAGGTGCTCTTGGACATCTTGCCCCACTGTGTTGCTGATCTACAAGATACCTCAAGGCATGTAGGCACAGATTATTTTGTTCATCAATGGCCAAGCAAAAGAAGACAATAAATTGTATGTGTGTTGTGTAACTGATTGAATGCTACATTTCTTTATCTGTTATGTTTTATTTGTCGGACATTTCATCATCTAGCTTTTCCCTGTAAGAACTTGGCATCCATGAGAGCTTCTCTGAAGCTTTTTCTACCCTGCACAGAATGTCTATCATCTGCAGCAACTAATTTCAGCTTGTCTGTGACTTCTTGCACCTACTTTTACGATCTATCTTTTTCCTACACCTCCTTTCTTATCCTCCATGGTTATCTTCCTCTAACCATCGTGTCATATTATTTGCAAAAAATATTTTAATTTCCTGTATTAAGTTACTGTCTAGTTGACAGATCTTTGTCATGTATTAAGTTACTGTCTAGTTGACAGATCCTTGTCATGTATTAAGTTACTGTCTAGTTGACAGATCCTTGTCATGTATTAAGTTACTGTCTAGTTGACAGATCTTTGTCATGTATTAAGTTACTGTCTAGTTGACAGATCCTTGTCATGTATTAAGTTACTGTCTAGTTGACAGATCCTTGTCATGTATTAAGTTACTGTCTAGTTGACAGATCCTTGTCATGTATTAAGTTACTGTCTAGTTGACAGATCTTTGTCATGTATTAAGTTACTGTCTAGTTGACAGATCCTTGTCATGTATTAAGTTACTGTCTAGTTGACAGATCTTTGTCATGTATTAAGTTACTGTCTAGTTGACAGATCCTTGTCATGTATTAAGTTACTGTCTAGTTGACAGATCCTTGTCATGTATTAAGTTACTGTCTAGTTGACAGATCCTTGTCATGTATTAAGTTACTGTCTAGTTGACAGATACTTGTCATGTATTAAGTTACTGTCTAGTTGACATATCCTTGTCATGTATTAAGTTACTGTCTAGTTGACAGATCCTTGTCATGTATTAAGTTACTGTCTAGTTGACAGATCCTTGTCATGTATTAAGTTACTGTCTAGTTGACAGATCCTTGTCATGTATTAAGTTACTGTCTAGTTGACAGATACTTGTCATGTATTAAGTTACTGTCTAGTTGACATATCCTTGTCATGTATTAAGTTACTGTCTAGTTGACAGATCCTTGTCATGTATTAAGTTACTGTCTAGTTGACAGATCTTTGTCATGTATTAAGTTACTGTCTAGTTGACAGATCCTTGTCATGTATTAAGTTACTGTCTAGTTGACAGATCCTTGTCATGTATTAAGTTACTGTCTAGTTGACAGATACTTGTCATGTATTAAGTTACTGTCTAGTTGACATATCCTTGTCATGTATTAAGTTACTGTCTAGTTGACAGATCCTTGTCATGTATTAAGTTACTGTCTAGTTGACAGATCCATGTCATGTATTAAGTTACTGTCTAGTTGAGACATCCTTGTCATGTATTAAGTTACTGTCTAGTTGACAGATCCTTGTCATGTATTAAGTTACTGTCTAGTTGACAGATCCTTGTCATGTATTAAGTTACTGTCTAGTTGACAGATCCTTGTCATGTATTAAGTTACTGTCTAGTTGACAGATCCTTGTCATGTATTAAGTTACTGTCTAGTTGACAGATCCTTGTCATGTATTAAGTTACTGTCTAGTTGACAGATCCTTGTCATGTATTAAGTTACTGTCTAGTTGACAGATCCTTGTCATGTATTAAGTTACTGTCTAGTTGACAGATCCTTGTCATGTATTAAGTTACTGTCTAGTTGACAGATCCTTGTCATGTATTAAGTTACTGTCTAGTTGACAGATCCTTGTCATTGTACGATGGACAACTCCATAGTGCTTAGAACCCCTTTTCAGCATGTTCCCAAGTATGAACTTCATTCACCACACACCAGTGAAAGCTCTCTGAGAATGGTTTCAGCTCAGTTGCATGAACATGTAACACTGCCAAAGACCTTGACCTCAATTTCCTTAGTCTCCTCTTATGGCAGGTGTCAGTGGTTCTATTCTTTTCTTCCCAAACCATGATCATAGCCTCACAGGCATTGCTGTATGTTCCTTAACAAATTGTCTTGAATATTTATTATATTGTTGCAAATTGGACTTTCTTTTTTTCTTTTCTCCATTCATGGTGTTCTGGATATTTGCATTCAAAAGCATTAACAAATTAAGTTTTTTTCTGCATAACTTTGTTATTTTTGTAAAAATACAGGTTGTTAGGAACTTAAGTTTTGCTGTTATAGCAGATCCTTGCCATGCAATGTGCTGTTGTATGTTGTTTTATTCATTATCATAGTTATATTCAGTCTTCTGAGTGTGAAATTTGCTAATTTGAAATATAACGTTTCGGTAGTTTGCAGTTGGATTTCAACGAATGCTGGGCAAAAGGTGTCTATTTCCCTTTGGTATGCATTGCACTGGGATGCCAATTAAGGTAAGAGTTGCTTAGTGAATGTAAATACCTATTGTTGTTGACTGAGAATGAGGGGTGGTGGTTGGGTAATATGGTCAGCATTACGTCAGTGCCATATTTCTTCCCAAGAAAATTGCCCGGCACCCATTTAAGTCCCACTCATGTGTTACCAGGTCCTCATTATGGGGTAAGTGAAGAATAGTGACACTGTGACCTTCCAGGCATGTTGTAAGAGGTGACTAAGGAGATTGATTGATGGCTTGACGCGCTGTCATTGTTATGGAAACAGAGCCATAGATTTTAGAAGCAGTGATTTCTGCAATATATGCCATTTTGGCATGCAAGGTTTCTGTTTTTGAGATTGTAGTTCTGACCAATGTGCCACTTTCGGCTCAAAAGAACAATAAATAGATTTAAGTCTGGGAGAAGCTAGAGCAACCCAAACTTTTGTCCTGACTAGTCCATTAGTCACTGAGAGTGGAGCTGCTGGTGGAATCCTTGTATATGTAGTTGTGTGTAGTTTATATGGTAACAGTCATTAGTGTTACATGTAGTAGTAGTTGTCTGTAGTTTATATGGTAACTGTCATTAGTGTTACATGTAGTAGTAGCTGTCTATAGTTTATATGGTAACTGTCATTAGTGTTACATGTAGAAGTAGCTGTCTGTAGTTTATATGGTAACTGTCATTAGTGTTACATGTAGTAGTAGTTGTCTGTAGTTTATATGGTAACTGTCATTAGTGTTACATGTAGTAGTAGCTGTCTATAGTTTATATGGTAACTGTCATCAGTGTTACATGTAGTAGTAGCTGTCTATGGTTTATATGGTAACTGTCATTAGTGTTACATGTAGTAGTAGCTGTCTATAGTTTATATGGTAACTGTCATTAGTGTTACATGTAGTAGTAGCTGTCTATAGTTTATATGGTAACTGTCATTAGTGTTACATGTAGTAGTAGTTGTCTGTAGTTTATATGGTAACTGTCATTAGTGTTACATGTAGTAGTAGCTGTCTATAGTTTATATGGTAACTGTCATCAGTGTTACATGTAGTAGTAGCTGTCTATGGTTTATATGGTAACTGTCATTAGTGTTACATGTAGTAGTAGCTGTCTATAGTTTATATGGTAACTGTCATTAGTGTTACATGTAGTAGTAGCTGTCTATAGTTTATATGGTAACTGTCATTAGTGTTACATGTAGTAGTAGCTGTCTATAGTTTATATGGTAACTGTCATTAGTGTTACATGTAGTAGTAGCTGTCTATAGTTTATATGGTAACTGTCATTAGTGTTACATGTAGTAGTAGCTGTCTATAGTTTATATGGTAACTGTCATTAGTGTTACATGTAGTAGTAGCTGTCTATAGTTTATATGGTAACTGTCATTAGTGTTACATGTAGTAGTAGCTGTCTATAGTTTATATGGTAACTGTCATTAGTGTTACATGTAGTAGTAGCTGTCTATAGTTTATATGGTAACTGTCATTAGTGTTACATGTAGTAGTAGCTGTCTATAGTTTATATGGTAACTGTCATTAGTGTTACATGTAGTAGTAGCTGTCTATAGTTTATATGGTAACTGTCATTAGTGTTACATGTAGTAGTAGCTGTCTATAGTTTATATGGTAACTGTCATTAGTGTTACATGTAGTAGTAGCTGTCTGTAGTTTATATGGTAACTGTCATTAGTGTTACATGTAGTAGTAGCTGTCTGTAGTTTATATGGTAACTGTCATTAGTGTTACATGTAGTAGTAGTTGTCTGTAGTTTATATGGTAACTGTCATTAGTGTTACATGTAGTAGTAGCAGCTGTCTATAGTTTATATGGTAACTGTCATTAGTGTTACATGTAGTAGTAGCTGTCTATGGTTTAAACAGTGGATGTCTATAAACTATCTGTTTGTATAGCTGTCTGTAGTTCACAAAGTAGCTGTCATTATTGTCATTGTTTTTATAACATTTGTCTTCTAATAATTGGTCTAAACAATTCTGTGGTTTACAAATTTATTTTTTTTAAAAAATGTTAATTATAGAAATTAATCAACAGAAAACAATCCCTCTATTTTAACAATTTAAAATTCACAAAAGAAATGTTGATTTTTGTGTCAGAGACTATACTGTATCTTTCCCTGTTGATGATTTACAAAGTGTCAAATATTATATGCTGAAGACAGAATATACTGTTTTCTTTTGTTCAAAAAAAGAATATAAAAAGGAAATTAAAAAAAAAACCATAATTATGTTATTTCTGAGGTCAGGTCTGTTGATCATAAATTCACTGGTGTGCTTGAGGTTTTGCCTTTTGTGGTGCCCTGATTCTTGCCAAAACTGTCAGTGCTTTTGAAATTTGTATAAAATATTGTAATCTATTCTCAAATATTTTGCATGTATTTCTCTGTTATCATAATTGAGTTTGTTGTTGTATTGACTGCAGTGAAACTAGAACTTAATTCCCACCTAATTCTTGCAGGCCTGTGCAGACAAGTTGCAACGAGAAATGGAAGATTATGGATATCCACCACAGTTTCCTCAAGAAGAAGTCAAAGTTGAGCAAAAACAAAGTGAAAGTGAGATTGGTAAAGACAAATCAAAGTCAAAGAAGGTATGTGATGCTGATCAGATTCAACATATCTTGTAATATTTTATTCCTTTGTTTTTGTTTTTTTAGTTCACAAATTGGGGGGGGGGGTGTCTAGAGGTAAGATGTAGGCCACTGGACAAAATGCCTGTGGTTCGATTCCCGTCACAGGAAGTGGAATAAAAAAAATTAATTTTTGATTTGTTCATGGTTTTACCCTGATCTCTGGGTAGTGAGATCTAATGTATAGCCCTCTTGTATAAAGGTAAACAAACATGAGGTCCAGTGTGCATTCTGCTCATGTTAAAAAAAAACCCTTGGCAGTTTTAAATTGAAAAGAGTAGGCCGGAAATGGCCGCTGCCCAGGCAAAAATTAATAAGAAAAAATCTACCCAAAACATTAAAACTCTTGACGATAAAAATTATGATGGTACCTCTGAAGTCAGAGAATATTTGCCTGTATTCAGGGGGGGACACCTGAACTCATAACTGCCAGTGGGAAAAAAAACAAAAAAAAAGTTATATTTATGCAAAATTCAGTCCCTCGGGGCTTAGTTAGGGAAATAAATCTGGTGTACGCAAACAGAAACAAACAAACAGTTCACAAACATCTGGATACTTACTACTTTTCAGATAGACATGTTTTTGTTAATGTTTTTTCTGTGGCTAGAATAGCATTGTTATTGTTAGCTACACTATGTCTTGCTTGCTGGCGGCGCTCATTCAATGACTAAAGAAATACACCTCTTCATTATCTGCCATTTAAAGTTTGTTAAGTGGGCGTGTATGTGTTGTGTTGTGGTTTGCAGCAAAACTATGATATCTGCATTGTTCAACCCAACACACTATGTCTTAGAAAATTCAATTTGGATGACACTTTTCCCAAATTATCTGGCACAGAATTTAATCTTTCTTAAGTTCCATGCCTGCTGGCATAGCTTATCATATCTCTGCACAACCCTTTATCTGTAAAATTGTTTATTATTTCAGCTGTTGACACTTCTTACCTTATGTTATCCTTTCTGTCTTCTTCCCCTCTCCTCTCTCTCTCTCTCTTTCTCTCTCTCTCTCTCTCTCTCTCTCTCTCTCTCTTTCTCTCTCTCTCTCTCTCACTCACTCTCTCTTATTCTCTTGATTTATATAGCTGCCAAGATATGTTTTATGTTCCTTCTTGTGGGGTCAATAAGCTCATCCAGCAATTGAGCTAAGTTCAGTCAGCGACTGACAGCTAACTGCATGCATTAAGGTCGGCAAACAACAGAGCTGATCAAGACCTTGCTCCACCTCCCAATGGTGCTCCGGAAACAGACCATACAGTCTGGCCACATGAGTAGGAAACATAGAGGGAAGGCAACCAGTACTCAAAAATGTTGTTCTGAATTCGACTGAATTCTGAGTTAGACTGAAAGGTGCAAATAGTCCACAACATATCTACACCCACTTAATGTCCTTTTAATGATGAATGATGAAGAATATCCATTCCTTTAGTAGTCATCAGGTGAGCACCCGCCCGTGCGCTGCCAGGGCCCGAAAGGGGAGTAAAGAATAGCGTCGCTGTACCCTACCAGGCATGTTCGTAAGAGGTGAGAAAGGAGGGCTAGGCATGGGACTGGCTATCCCATACTGTAAAAAATAAGCCGAAAAAATTTCACAAACATGAACAAGTCAAAGAAAGATAAAGTTAATCCGTCAACCAGGAAAGAGAAGGGCTCTCTGTCTAAGAGACGTATGACGCAATCCGGAGAAAGCCATAAGGAGTCCGGGTTTCCGACTCACCCTTTGTCTACCAGGAAATCATCCAGAATTGGCACCTGGAATGTTCGTACCCTTAACGATCAGGGAAAAGCGGCACAAGTGGCAGCAGAAATGACCAACTACAAGATAGATATTCTGGGAATGTGTTAAACAAGATGGCTGGGAGCGGAGAGAATAAAATTGAATACAGGGGAGATGATTTTATCATCAGGACACCAGGAACCAGGAGCACAACATAGCGAAGGGGTAGCTATAATGCTATCAAAGAATGCACAGAAGACACTAATAGAATGGGAGGCAGTGGGACCAAGACTGGTGAGAGCAACATTTAGAACAACCAAAAACAAAATAAAATTACACATTATACAATGCTATGCGGGTGTCCGGTTAGCGCAATCGATAGGCGGTTGGCTTACCACGGCAACAGCCGGGGTTCGTACCCTGGCGAGGACACCTGGGTTTTACTAATTCCCTAAAAATTAGTACCTCTGAAGTCGGAGTAAATCTGCCTGCATGGCGAGGGGCATCCTGTAATGGGATAAAACAGACTTTACACGCAAAATTCAGTCCCACAAAATTGAGTGGGTGGGACTTCGTCAGAGGTCATAGCTGACGAAAGCGAACGAACGAACGAACAATGCTATGCACCAACCAACGATAAAGATGACTCAGTTAAAGATGATTTTTATAAACAGCTACAATGTCAGATGGATGCAAGACGAGCCAAGGATATTATAATCTTGATGGGAGACCTAAATGCTAAGGTAGGATCAGACAACAGAGGCTTCGAAGAGATTATGGGAAAACATGGACTTGGAGATATAAACGAGAATGGAGAGATATTTGTGAATTTCTGCGCCCTTAATCAAATGAGCCTAGGAGGAACAATATTCCAACATAAAAGAATACACAAAGCTACATGGGTGTCACCAGATCATAGAACGGAAAATCAAACTGATCACATATGTATTAATAATAAGTTTAAGTCATCCTTACAGGATGTAAAAGTATATAGAGGGGCAGATATAGCTTCTGATCATCATCTTCTGTTAGCCAAACTTAAAATTAAATTAAAAAGGTATACTACAACGAATAAGGGTAGAGAGTATTTCAATGTAGGGTTTCTTAAAGAACAAGGAATTAAAAATAAATTCGCAGTCACAATATCAAACAAATACCAAGTCCTCCAACAACTAGAAAATACAATAAATATAGAAGATCATTGGAAACAGGTAAAAAATATATGGAAAGAGACATGCAAAGAAACACTGGGGAAAAGAGAACGCCAGAATAAGGCATGGATGACAGCAGAGACCCTGGATAAAATTAAAGAAAGAAAGAACAAGAAAGCAGACATAAATAAAAGCAAAACAAGAAGTAATAAAGCCAAGACACAGGAAGCTTACACAGAGGTGAACAAAGAAGTGAGAAGATGCATTAAAAGGGATAAGAGGAAATATATAGATGAATTAGCTAAAGAGGCAGAAGAAGCAGCAAATAAAGGGAATATGAAAGAACTGTACAACAGCACAAAGAAATTAGGTGGAAAATACAAACAGATCAACGCCTTTATCAAAGATAAGAAAGGAAATCTGCTTAGTAATATAAGGGAACAAATGGAGAGATGGAAAGGGCACATTGAAGAACTTTTGAACAGACCCGGCTCAAATAATCCTCCAGATATACTACCAGCAGAAGAAGAGTTACACGTTAACTGCGGAAAACCAAGCAAAGAAGAAATAATGAAAGCCATCAAACTATTAAAAGATGGTAAAGCCACAGGACCAGATGAAATTCCTTCGGAAGCCATCAAAGCAGATATTATCACCTCTACCAAGATGTTACATGATCTATTGGATAAAATTTGGGAGAGGGAAGAAATACCTAAAGACTGGAGAGAAGGTTATATGATCAAACTACCAAAGAAAGGAAGTTTACAGGAGTGCACAAATTATAGGGGAATTATGCTACTATCAGTGCCAGGAAAAATATTAGGCAGAATCATTCTGGAGAGACTAAAAGAGGCTATAGAGAAACACTTGAGAGATGAACAAGCAGGTTTTAGGAAGAACAGATCATGTGCTGATCAAATAACTACTGTACGTATAATAGTTGAACAAAGTTTAGAACTAAAATCCCCACTTTATATTGGATTCATAGATTACGAAAAGGCATTTGATAGTTTAGACAGAAGAATGCTTTGGAAGTTGCTGAGTCATTATGGAATCCCCATAAAGTTTATTAACCTGATAAAAACAATGTATGAAGGAACAAAATGTAGTGTGGTGCATGAAGGACAGCTTACAGAAGCATTTGAAATAAGAACAGGAGTAAGGCAAGGATGCCTTCTGTCTCCATTTCTCTTTCTACTGGCCATAGATTGGATTATGAAAATAACTCAAAACAACAGAAATGGGATCCAGTGGTCACTGACCAAACAACTTGATGATTTAGACTTTGCTGATGACATAGCTCTCCTATCACACAGCCACCAACAGATGCAAGATAAAATGAGTATATTAGATGAGAGATCACAACAGCTAGGACTAAAGATTAATAGAGATAAGACCAACATTATGAGAATTAATGCAGTTGGCAATAACCAAATAAAACTAGGAGAAATACCTCTACTAGACGTACAATCTTATATATATCTGGGCAGTAATATAGATAAAGAGGGAGGAACAGAAAATGATACCAAAATAAGGATATCAAAAGCAAGAGGAGCTTTCATTGCACTGGGAAACATATGGAAATCCAAAGAAATTAGGCTAAATACAAAAATAAAAATGTTCAACTCCAATGTTAAGTCGGTTCTATTATATGGCTGTGAAACATGGAGAATAACAAAATTGACAATCACGAAGGTACAGACTTTCATTAATGGATGCTTGCGCAGAATAAAGGGATGGAAATGGCAGGACAAAGTCACTAACGTGGAATTATGGAAATGTACCGGTCAAATAGCAGTGGATAAAGAAATACAGCGAAGACGATGGCGATGGATAGGACACACACTACGGAAGCCAACTGAGAGTATTACACAACAGGCCCTTTTTTGGAATCCCCAGGGGAAAAGACAAAGAGGAAGATCAAGGAATTCTTGGAGAAGACAGATTGAAGCAGAGATGAAGATGATGGGGAAGACATGGAATGATCTTAAAAGAATTGCAAAAAACAGAACGACTTGGAAAGTGTTTGTTGAAGACCTATGCTCCACTGGGAGCTAAAAGGTAGAAGAGGTGAGCACCAATAATAACGTCAAATCTCTCTTCATCTCATTATATAACCAAAGAATGATCTTTTCTTCATTTTGACATTAGCAATAAGCTTTCTTTTTAATGTTCTTAATATATCCTGACTTGTCCTGTATCCTAACATTCCCTTCTTACCTAACCTGAGTTTCCACCATTTATTCAACAAGAAAAGTTCTATCAAAGCTTGTGTTCAAATTATTTGTTTTCTTTTCCACAGAGTAAAGTAGCTGCTAAGACTGGAGGCTTAAAGTACCAGTGGCAGATTATGGCGTCTATGGGGCTAACAGATGATGAGATTAAAGAGTTTGCAGACCCTGCTCATTGGCTGAAATACTTTCCACCTTACTGGATGTCCGACTTGAAGCGTATGGGAGCTAAGGTAAGACATTATGTGGCTTATGTTCAGAAGTCTTCTAGGGTGGCTGTCTAATTCAGATTCCACCTTCTGTCTAAAAATTCTTTCAAAATTGTTTATGAAATTGACTTCTGTTGTGGGTGTCCGGTTAGCGCAATCGATAGGCGGTTGGCTTACCACGGCAACAGCCGGGGTTCGTACCCTGGCGAGGACACCTGGGTTTTACTAATTCCCTAAAAATTAGTACCTCTGAAGTCGGAGTAAATCTGCCTGCATGGCGAGGGGCATCCTGTAATGGGATAAAACAGACTTTACACGCAAAATTCAGTCCCACAAAATTGAGTGGGTGGGACTTCGTCAGAGGTCAAAGCTGACGAAAGCGAACGAACGAACGAACGACTTCTGTTGTCTTATCTTGAAAAAGAAGGTGTTGGAAGTTCATCAGTCAAGTGCTGAGAATAAATGAAGAAAGACTTCCCCATCAGGCATTCATATGGAAACCATCTGATAAAAGACTTCTCCATCTGGTATTCATGTGGAAACCATCTGGTAAAAGACTTCCCCATCAGGCATTCATGTGGAAACCATTTGATAAAAGACTTCTCCATCTGGTATTCATATGGAAACCATCTGGTAAAAGACTTCTCCATCAGGCATTCATATGGAAACCATCTGGTAAAAGACTTCTCCATCAGGCATTCATATGGAAACCATCTGGTAAAAGACTTCTCCATCAGGCATTCATATGGAAACCATCTGGTAAAAGACTTCTCCATCAGGCATTCATATGGAAACCATCTGGTAAAAGACTTCTCCATCAGGCATTCATATGGAAACAACCTGGTAAAAGACTTCCCCATCAGGCATTCATATGGAAACCATCTGGTAAAAGACTTCCTCATCAGGCATTCATATGGAGACCATCTGGTAAAAGACTTCCCCATCAGGCATTCATATGGAAACCATCTGGTAAAAGACTTCCCCATCAGGCATTCATGTGGAGACCATCTGGTAAAAGACTTCCCCATCAGGCATTCATGTGGAAACCATCTGGTAAAAGACTTCTCCATCAGGCATTCATATGAAAACCATCTGGTAAAAGACTTCTCCATCAGGCATTCATATGGAAACAACCTGGTAAAAGACTTCTCCATCAGGCATTCATATGGAAACAACCTGGTAAAAGACTTCCCCATCAGGCATTCATATGGAAACCATCTGGTAAAAGACTTCCTCATCAGGCATTCATATGGAAACCATCTGGTAAAAGACTTCCCCATCAGGCATTCATATGGAAACCATCTGGTAAAAGACTTCCCCATCAGGCATTCATGATTCATGTGGAGACCATCTGGTAAAAGACTTCCCCATCAGGCATTCATGTGGAAACCATCTGGTAAAAGACTTCTCCATCAGGCATTCATGTGGAAACCATCTGGTAAAAGACTTCTCCATCAGGCATTCATATGGAAACCATCTGGTAAAAGACTTCTCCATCTGGCATTCATATGGAAACCATCTGGTAAAAGACTTCTCCATCTGGCATTCATATGGAAACCATCTGGTAAAAGACTTCTCCATCAGGCATTCATATGGAAACCATCTGGTAAAAGACTTCTCCATCAGGCATTCATATGGAAACCATCTGGTAAAAGACTTCTCCATCAGGCATTCATATGGAAACCATCTGGTAAAAGACTTCTCCATCAGGCATTCATATGGAAACCATCTGGTAAAAGACTTCTCCATCTGGCATTCATATGGAAACCATCTGGTAAAAGACTTCTCCATCAGGCATTCATATGGAAACCATCTGGTAAAAGACTTCTCCATCAGGCATTCATATGGAAACCATCTGGTAAAAGACTTCTCCATCAGGCATTCATATGGAAACAACCTGGTAAAAGACTTCCCCATCAGGCATTCATATGGAAACCATCTGGTAAAAGACTTCTCCATCAGGCATTCATATGGAAACCATCTGGTAAAAGACTTCTCCATCAGGCATTCATATGGAAACCATCTGATAAAAAAAGAAAACAAGTTGTACCAAGAGAATCACTATGCAGAACAATTATTAGGGAAGGTTCAACTATGGGACAAAGAAACAACCAAACCCTCAAGAACTAGCAGCAAATCGTCAATTGTGGGGAACTATGACTTCCACCCTATGTGCTATCTTCAACAAATGAGGATAATGAATAAAATGTCCTTTCCTTCCCCAAATGTGTAAAATGTAATTGTTAATGTATACTTAATCTCCAAGATACCTAACATACCTGGGCTGAAAGAGTTCATTGACTCATAGGTGATTGTTTCAGGACTGATAAAACAAAACTGATTAAGATCGAACTCCATAGCGTTCAGGGACACAGACAAACAAACAAATAACGATTGAAGGTGACAAGTAACCTGGTACCTAAAAGTGCCATGCCTAAGTTGCATGTATCAGACCAAAGGACACAGATATCACAAGTTACCATAAATCACAAAACAACACATCTATCACCATTTAATTAATTTTAAAAGGGGATGTAAAGAGGAGATGCAAATGTCAGTCCAGCTCAACTATCTTCAGCATGCACCTGCTTCTAACTCTAGTCCTTGTTCTTCCTTCTTTTCAGCTCCCTGGATAGCATAGATCTTTACAAACACTTTCCAAGCCATTCTGTTTCTTGCCATTCTTTTAAGATCATTCCATGTCTTCCCCGTCATCTTCATCTCTGTTTTCACCTGTCTTCTCCAAGAATATTTTGGTGTTCCTCTTTGTCTCTTCCCCTGGAGATTCCAAAAAAGGGCCCATTGTGTAATATTCTCAGTTGGCTTCCGCGGTACATGTCCTATCCAGCGCCATCGTCTTCAATGTATCATTTTGTCCACTGGTATTTGACTGGTACTTTCCCATATACTCTAGTTTAGTGATTTTTATCCTGCCATTTCCATCATTTTATTCTGCACAAGCATCCATTAATGAAGGTCTGCATCTCTGTGATTGTCATTTTTGTTCTCCATGTTTCACAGCCTTATAATAGGACTGATTTAACATTAGAGTTGAACATTTTTATTTTTGTATTTAACAATCACTAACTAGTATCATGTGAATGTCCACATGTCAGTACCAGCAGCTGATAACTCTGTGTGTGTGTTTTTTTTTTTAAATTTGTTGCCAAGGTTGACTGGAGAAGAAGTTTCATCACGACTGATGCCAACCCATACTTTGATACCTTCGTGAGGTGGAACTTTTTACGATTTAGGGATGGAAACAAGGTCAAGTTTGGCAAGAGGTGAGAATATTTAGGATCTCTTGGACGTTGTGTGGGAGATCTCTCAGATGTGTTGTTTGGGAGATGTCTCAGATATTCTTTGGGAGATCTCTCAAATACTGTGTGGGAGATCTCTCAGATATTCTTTGGGAGATCTCTCAGATGCTGTATGGGAGATCTCTCAGATGCTGTGTGGGAGATCTCTCAGATATTCTTTGGGAGATCTCTCAGATGCTGTGTGTGGAGATCTCTCAGATGTGTTGTCTGGGGGATCTCTCAGATATTCTTTGGGAGATCTCTCAGACATTCTTTGGGAGATCTCTCAGATGTGTTGTTTGGGGGATCTCTCAGATGTGTTCTTTGGGAGATCTCTCAGATGTTGTGTGGGAGATCTCTCAGATGCTGTGTGGGAGATCTCTCAGATGCTGTGTGGGAGATCTCTCAGATGTTGTATGGGAGAATCATGGAGTACATTATAGGAAGTCATGATAGAGCAATACTAATGGACTGATCTCCTGAGATCAAGAGGTCAGATTCGATCTCCTGAGAACAAGAGGTCAGATTCGATCTCCTGACTACCTGGTTTCACCCAGTCTTAAATAGATACTATATATTTTTTGTGGGAAAAAAATGATTGCTTAATGTAGTGCTGGCAATGTCCAAAAATGTTTTGTCGTGATATAGATTGCTGGTTGTGGACATCATGCCCCAATGACCCTTATATTAGGAGGAAGAAGAGTGAGTGAGGTATGTATCTGTCTATTTATTGACCTTTCGAGCCATAGCCGGCCCATAGGGCATATAACCTGATACTCTTTCTCGTACCTACATTTTTATTCTAGCAGTTTCCAATCCTTGTAAAGATCTTTTATCAAATCTCATCATTTGTCTCTGTTCTGTGCAAGAAACTCTATCTCATTGAGGGAGCCGATTCCTGCTGCTCATGCCTCTCTGATCAATGTTCTCAGTGTCTCTCTGTGTCAGCCTCTTTTCCTCTTACCTGTTGTTTCCCACATGATGGCTTGCTTTGTTATTCGGTTATTATCTCTCCTCATCACATGTTCAACACATGAACATCGTCTTTTCTTTATTACTGAAGTTATTAATGTTTGATTGGTGATTTCTCTAATTTCCTTGTTTGTTTTGAATTTGTTCCACGCTATACCAAGTATTTTCTAATTTACACATTCTGTACCATGTCTACATTTCATTAATAAAAGCGTTTTTACGATAGTGGCTCGTTAAACCTCTGATCAACGGTTATATACCAAGCGGGATAAAAACAAATCCTCCATTTTGGATCCAACCAGAAACATATGAGTGAGGTATGCTCGACTAATAAAATAAGTGTAAAGGTCACCTCCCCGACCCTTGCATATTTTTGGACAGTAAATACACTCTTGCACTAACCACTCATCCACCGAGATTCATGTGCTAATCAATTAGTCTAATAAAACAGTGCATAATTTGTCACAATGGTGATTACCTCATAAACTTCATGTTATGCATTGTAGTATTGTCAATCACATATCTTTACAACCAATCATCTACCTAATATTTGACTAATTTACTAGATCTTTTTTCTATAGTAAGCCATTTTCATTGTCCCTGGTTTTGCCAAGACCTCCTTTTTTGTAAACACATTTCAAGTGAACTTTGTTGGCTCATAAATGTTTAATTATGTACATTTCTGCTGTCCCTTATTATTTTTCATTTGTTTTTTTTTTTACATGACTGGTTTCAGTGTTTAAAACTTAATAACTTCAATATATTCATCTGATAGAATTCTTCTCTCCCTTGCTTGGTATTACTTTCATTACTTCAAACATACAATTTCCTTATCTTTGTTAGTATTACTTTCATTACTTCAAACTTACAATTTCCCTATCTTTGTTGGTATAACTTTCATTACTTCAAACTTACAATTTCCCTATCTTTGTTGGTATAACTTTCATTACTTCAAACTTACAATTTCCCTATCTTTGTTGGTATAACTTTCATTACTTCAAACATACAATTTCCTTATCTTTGTTGGTATTACTTTCATTACTTCAAACTTACAATTTCCCTATCTTTGTTGGTATTACTTTCATTACTTCAAACTTACAATTTCCCTATCTTTATTTGTATTACTTTCATTACTTCAAAGATACAATTTCCCTATCTTTATTGGTTTTACTTTGATTATTTCATGTACATAGTGTCTCACTTTTATTGTTTCAGTTACAAATTTTTTCCTCTCTCCCCCAAAATTTATTTTACTTTTATTGTTTCATTCACTCACCCATGCCCATCTATTGGATGAGTATTGATTGTTTCATCTCTCTCTCTCTCTCTCTCCTATAATTGTTTTATTTTTATTGCTTTGACTATTCAGATTTCCCCCACTATCTATCTCTACCTATTGACCTTTCGAGCCGTAGCTGGCCCATAGGGCGTAGACCAAGATACTCCTCCTCTTATCAAAATTTTTATTCTTGCAGTTTTCAATTCTTTTAAAGATATTTTATCAAATCTCGCCATTTGCCTCTGTTCTGTGCATGCAGCTCTATCTCATTGAGGGAGCCGATTCCTGCTGCTCTTGCCTCTCTCATTAATGTTCTTCTCAGTGTCTCTCTGGGTCAGCCTCTTTTCCTCTTACCTGTTGTTTCCCACATGAGGGCTTGCTTTGCTATTCGGTTATTATCTCTTCTCATCACATGTCCAACATATGACCATCGTCTTTTCTTTATTACTGAAGATATTAGTGGTTGATTGGCGATTTCTCTAATTTCCCTGTTTGTTTTGAATTCGTTCCACGCTATACCAAGTATTTTCCTTAGATATTTATTTTCAAATGCGTTCAACTTTGTTTCTAGGTCTCTTGTTGTTTTCCAGCTTTCACACGCATACATAAGGGTTAATAGTACGTTTGATTTTAATAGTCTAAGTTTTGTGTTTGTGCTGATGAGTTTTAATTTCCACAACTTTTCAAGGCTTCTGAAAGACATTGCTGCTTTTTGCTATTCTTATTCTAATTTCTTTACTTGTATCCCCTTCTCAATCAAAGTGAATTCCAAGATAGATAAAGTGATTGATCTCTTCCACTGGTTTGTTTTCCATGTATATTTTGTCTGTTGGAATTAAGCTTTTCATGACTTTAGTCTTTTCATGATTGATCTCAAGCCCAATTTTGGTGGCTATTGATGGTAATTCATTTGTGTTTTCCTGCATCGTTTTTATCTGACTGCTGATGAGAACTATGTCATCAGCAAAGTCGAGGTCCTCCAAATGGTCTCCTTGTATCCATTTGATGCCTTTATTACCAGTGCAGCATTTCTTCATTATGAAGTCCATAACAACTCCAAATAAGAAAGGCGATAAAATACATCCTTGTTTAACCCCAGTTTCTATTGGGAAACATTCGCTCAGTCCTTCCTCTGTTCGAACTGCACATGTGTAACCATCATACATGTAATAAATTGTCATTTCCACCACTCCCATAACATATATTACTTTTGCCATTTCAAACATCTATCTATCTATCTATTGTCCTTTCGAGCCGAAGACTGCACATAGGGCAGAACCACAATCTCAAAAACAGAAACCTTGCGTGCCAAAGTGGCACATATTGCAGAGATCACTGCTCTAAAATATATGGCGCTGTTTCCATAACAATATTTTTTACAATGACAGCTTGTCAAGCCATCGATCAAGTACAATAATATTTAAAATAATTAAAATAATATTTAATTTTCCACCACCTGTTATGGAAATTTAACTCAGAACTTTCAACACCCCCCATTTCAAACATTCACAACATATGTTACTTTTGCCATTTTAAACAAGAAAACATATATTACTTTTGCCATTTCAAACATGCACAACATATATTACTTTTGCCATTTCAGACATGCACAACATATATTGCTTTTGCCATTTCAAACATGCACAACATATATTACTTTTGCCATTTCAGACATGCACAACATATATTACTTTTGCCATTTCAAACATGCACAAAATATATTACTTTTGCCATTTCAAACATGCACATGTTTTCATTTCTTTTAAGAACAGATATTACCTTCATTGTTTCAGGTACACAATCTTTTCACCAAAAGACAACCAACCTTGTATGGACCATGACAGAAGCTCAGGAGAAGTGAGCTCTTGATTTTCTTCCTTTATTCATAAATTTGAGAAATGTTTGAGATACTTGCAGCTATACTTATGACTCATTTGTGAATTTTGTTGTGCTTTTCGATTGTTTAGCATTATATACAGTTTCATGGTGGTTCACATTTAACAGTTAAGTGTTCTCTTCTTCTTAGCTTGACCTGTTAAGTGGACATATGTGCATATCACTAGGTTATGGCAAACCCATGATATCTGCGCATTTCATCTAACACACCTGTCTTCAACGTAGGTAGATTTGATAAAAAAAAATTGTCCCTGGATAGCTAAATTTTTTGGCCTATTATTTTCAACATTTAACTGCCAAGGGTTCGTTGACATGCACAAGAGTGTACTTGGGACCCCCTGTTTTTTCACCTTTATCCAAGAGGGCAAGACATTGGATATCACTCCATAGAGACCAAGAAGGATAAAGGCATGAAGAAACCACAGACTCTGTTTTGAAAAATTACCACCTCCTCTGGCATGATTTGAACATGGGCCTTTCCTGTCTAGAGGCAAACATCTTACCCCGAGACCCCTATTTCCCAGTTAATTAAATAATTTTAATTTAAATGCTTAATATGAGCACACTGTCATTGATTTTTAAGCTCTGTAGTCTGGTGATATAATTAACACAGTTATTAGAAAGTAAAATTAAATATAAACTAAAAGAAAATTAATTAAAAATAAAATTAACATAGTTATTAAAGAGTTAAATTAAATATAAACTATACAAAAATTCATTAAAAATATAATTAACATAGGTATTAAAAAGTAAAATTAACATATAGTTTATTCTAGTCTAACCCAGCTGAAAAGATAGAATGGGTACCTGACTTTGCCAAGCTGAGAGAAGGTTTAATCAGTGAGATGGAGTACTTACCCTCATCTAAAATTACTGTGGTCTTGTACAGAGAAGTTTAATACTTCACTCTCCTAAACATTTTAGAACTTCACTCTCCTAAACATTTTAGAACTTCACTCTCCTAAATATTTTAGATCTTCACTCTCCTAAACATTTTATAACTTCACTCTCCTAAACATTTCAGAACTTCACTCTCCTAAACATTTCAGAACTTCACTCTCCTAAACATTGTATATTACACAACATCTTTTATTTTAATTTTAAATTTTCAACACAATACAAATACTGTCATAAAGTAATAGTTAAATTCTATAGGCTATATGGGTATGTTATTACAAAATTGTTACATTCTTCAATTTATGCTCTCATTAACAGGGTGTTGGGCCACAAGAGTATACACTGATCAAGATTAAGGTGAAGGAACCTTACCCAGCCAAGCTGCAGTAAGTTGGTCAAAAGTTGTATTGTTGGTTGCTTTGTTTAACCTTAGGTTAGGTTATGATCTATTTCTATCTATTGACCTTTCGAGCCGTAGCCAACCCATAGGGCATAGACCCAAACACTCTTTCTCTTATCTAAATTTTTATTCTAGCAGTTTTCAATCCTTGTAAAGATCTTTTATAAAATCTCGCCATTTGTCTCTGTTCTGTGCAAGCAACTCTATCTCATTGAGGGAGCCGATTCCTGCTACTCTTGCCTCTCTGATCAATGTTCTTCTCAGTGTCTCTCTGGGTCGGCCTTTTTTCCTCTTACCTGTTGTTTCCCACATGAGGACTTGCTTTGTTATTTGGTTATTATCTCTCCTCATCACATGTCCAACATATGACCATCGTCTTTTCTTGATTATTGAAGATATTAGTGGTTGATTGGTGATTTCTCTAATTTCCTCGATTATTTTGAATTCGTTCCACACTATACCAATTATTTTCCTTAGACATTTATTATTGAATGCATTCAACTTTGTTTCTGTATCTCTTGTCAAGTTATGATACCTCATTTCAAATCACGTATTTTACATACTGCCGTAAAATGTATTTCTTTGTAGGGTGTAACTTGGACAAAAGTGCATTTATTAACATTATTTTTACAAATCTTGGGAGAGATAACACTTTTGAAGAAATACAGTTAAAAAAAAAATAATTCAAACAATAAAGGAGTACAGCCAGAACAAGTGTGAAGTGACAAAAGTCATCTGATGCAAAAAATGTAAATAATACATATTTTTATTGGTTACTACTACTTTTATATGACTCTCCCCTGGCTGCATTTAAAAAAATAAAAACACGTTTGGTTGCAGTGACACGTCACAGGTGACACGTCACAGGTGACTGGTTTGAATGTTTAGGAAGGTACGTGGTGGAAAAAAAGCAGCTGTGAATGGCAAATTGTAGATTAAAAAAATATTTTGAATTTTTGGAAAGTGTTTTTGACGACTCTGGTAGACTTTTGTTATTATAACACTTGAACAGATTAGTACCGTATATGGGTATAGGTATTATCATTCTAAGATGGTATATTGTGGGATAACTTGTCCATCCATGTTATGCAGAGATAGTTATTCCCTAATTAAATCATTGATTCATCTGATCATTTATACCACCAGCAGTTTACTTAAATTGCTTGGGATGACTGCCTCTGGGTACTACTTGTTGAGATTTGCCTGGTCGGTGTGAGTGGTTGCCTTTTTCTTTAGCGATGTTATTATGCCTGTGCCGCTTTACTTTCCCAGAAAAATCTGGTACCACTTTTTTTTTTTTTTCTTTGGCGTTCGCCAGCTTTGACCTCTGACGACGTCCCATAGAGACTAGGAACTGAATTTTGTGCGTTAATCCATTTTTCCCTGGCAGCCGTGTACACAAGGGTCTCTCGCCGCACAGGCAGATAACTCCGTCTTCAGAGGTACTCATATTTTTTCTGTCCATGAGTAATTGACGTTTCAAACCGGGCCTCGCTGCTGAGACCAGGGGTGGTTGCCGCAGAGAGAAATCACAGATAACATTCCCAACTAGTGCAGCCGGGATTTGAACCCACAACCTCTCTATCTCTAGGCCGGTGTCTTGCCTCGAGACCAACCAGTCCCCTGGTACCTATTTAAGGCTGGGTGAACCTGGAAGCCGTCGTTCAGGATTGAACCCTCTTGTCCTTAGTGGTCCATAACACTAACCACTGAGCTTACGCGGCTCCCATAATCAGACATGATACAGGGAAATTTGTTTTTTTTTTTAAATCAAATGTTTATTTGTTGTTGTTGTTGTTGTTGTATATTCTAACTATGGTGTTCATGATTTAATTCAACAAACGTGACATCTGTTTGTGTGCTTGGTTCAGGTCTTTGAAAAATCGGAAAGTGTACCTCGTTGCAGCCACCCTGCGACCTGAAACCATGTTCGGACAGACAAACTGTTGGGTGAGGCCTGACATGAAGTATGTGGCAGTTCTGACCAAAAATGGGGATGTGTTTATTTCAACTCGCCGGGCAGCCAGAAACATGTGTTATCAGGATATGACCCCAGAGAACGGCAAGATCGAAGTTCTTGTAGAGCTGATTGGCCAGGTTTGTTATATTTATTAACAGTTCATTCTGTGAATGATTCATCATCACGTGCCATACCTGTTGGTGTAGGCGATCATGTCCTTCCCCAATCTTCTATCTGCAGTGAATTGTATCAGTTCTGTTGTTGACTGTCTTCCATGCCATGAAACCAAGCTATCAAGTATTTTCTCTATTTGTCGTCCGCAATCTCTCTTTCCTTTTATTTTGCCAGTTGTAACCAAGTATTCCAACTTTCCTCTTCTCATGATGTGCCCGAAAAATGTTGATTGTTTCTTTCTGATGTTTTTTAAGAGCTCTCTTTTTGTGTTGGCCTCTCTGAGAACTTCCTCATTGGTCTTTTTAGCTGTCCAGGGAACTTTCAGCATTCTTCTGAGAAATCCCATCTCTGTGGCCTCTAATCGTCTTTTCATTTGTTTGTCTACTGTCCATGATTCGCTTCCATAGGTCAGAATTGGTTCTATATAGCACAGATGAACTCTCTTTCTCATTTCTATTGACATAGATTTGTTGCATAAGATATTTTTCATTTTCTGAAATGATATTTTGGCCTGAGCTATTCTACTTTTTATTTCCGTATTGCATCTTCCATCCGATGTGATTATTGTGTCCAAATATTTGACTGTGAAAGATTAAGCTTAAAAAAGATTGAGAATTGGAGGGGGGGGGGGGGGGGGTAGGTGGTATGGAAGTGAAACACTGTCCTCTAGATAAGGAGGACTTCATTTCAAATCCTGCCATGGACAGAGAAATGGATTATTGGCATTATCTTTTCCAACCTATCTTTTGGGACATTGCATATTGACAAGAAAAAGAAAATTTTGCTTTCCAAAAATGAGGAAAATACTATGCAATCCATTTTTGACAATAGAAACAAGAAAAAGAGTTCTTAAATGTTACGTAGAGCCAGTCTTAATATACGGATGTGAATCATGGACAATAGGACAACAGACAAGAAAATCACTGGAGTCTGTAGAAATGTGGTTTTACAGAAGAATGTTGAGAATACCATGGACAGCTAAGAAGAGTAATGAAGAGGTTCTGAGAAAGGTCAAAGCAAAAAGAGAGCTAATTTCCAATGTTAGGAAGAGACAATCATCATTTTTTGGCCATGTAATGAGAAGAGAACAACTTGAATATATTGTAACAACTGGAAAAATTGAAGGACGAAGAGATAAGAGGGAAGCAAAGAGAAAAATAACACAGTTTAAGAGAATGGCTTGGCAGAAGGTCAAGAACAGAAATGATAAATAGCTGCCGAGATCGAATGTTGTGGAGAGACATGATCACCATCGCCACTAGGCCGGGTACTTGATGATGATATTGACAAGAGACAAAATACTAACAACGCTAGAGGATTTATTAAAAACACAACCCTCTGTGGTAGGTTTTAAAACTCAGGCTCTTCATGCCATATACTACCATTGTAGACTACCCAGTTCCCACAAAATGTATCTGTCATTTCGGCATTTAGCCTATTTCTGGGATTTGTCCAAGGGGATCTGTAGGGCTGTGGGATAAAGGCAACATGCCCGGTGCAGTCACCATAAGGTATTTGGGCCAGAGTTTTTATTCTGCCCTTGATCGAAGAAACTTTTTTACCATACCAGATTTGAACTGTCCACCTTCCTTGGAAAATGACAATGGATTTAACTCACTTAACCATCTACATCACCTGAAGATATGCTTTCTGTCATTACAGAAATTTGGCAAACATTACACTACCCTGTTCATTTTTTATGAGACATATTTGTGTGTTTTTTATGCTTATATAAAATGCTTATCTACTGCTGTAATTCCACATTGATTACTATTTACTTGTCTGAAGTTTCCAAGTTTGATTTAAACAAATAATGCACATGCGTTCACATTTATTTTATTGAAAGTTAATAATTTTGTCATGTTCTTTAGGATATTTTGGGTATTCCTTTGGAATCTCCTCTGACCTCGTACAAGACAGTCTACACTCTGCCTATGCTGACGATCAAGGAGGATAAAGGTTTGCGGACTGTCACACTCTGCACTTTTGTATTTGCTCATTAGTTATACATTGTGTTCCCTTCAGCAACACTTAGTTTCCAATTTAGGACACAACCAGATTTGTCATTTTTTAAAGTGGGAAACCTTTGTGCTCTGGTGTGTTGTTCAATTGAAAATTGGAAAAGTTGTATTGACTAGATTGTGACATCAATCTTGTGAGTCATGTCTGTACGACACCTTCGTAAAATTATGTACACTAAATTTACATTTGGAGGTAGGAAAATCAAATTTTTTAAAAACTTTTGCTACACAGCTTTTGTGTTTACCCTAGAAGAGACATAGGAATCAGTTACAGTAATAATTTCTTGGCTTAGGTTAAATTAATGGCCCAAAATTTGAACTCATGTTGCTGTGGCTAACGGAGGTCTTACATTGTCTGCATGTTAGCCATCAGTCCAACCTGTATGTTTGCCTACCTCTTAGCAACATTTACTGTCTGCCCCATGTTACGAAGATTTACTGATGTCTCGCCAGAACCTGCAGAGATTTCCCTCATCATAAGGGGGAAAAAAGAATTTCTAAAAAATTGGCAAAATTTATATTTAAAAAAAAACAGCCCTATTTCTACGACAGTTTCATACTTTTTACACAATAGCTTTGTACTTTCGACGAAGTGCACGTGATGTTTGATTCAACAGAAAAGGAAACAAATACAACATTCAGGGGTCACTGGAAGTAATTAGAAAGGTTTAGGGGGGGGAGAAATGCTTGTTTGCAGCAAATTGTCAAATTAAAAAAACAATTGTATTTTGAAGTCATCTTTTTTACGAAAGCATTGCAACCCAGGGTTAACAACAAGGGGTAAATCATTCATTGCTCATATTAATGATCGTGACTTTGCATTTCAAACAGGTACAGGTGTGGTGACCAGTGTCCCCTCTGATTCCCCTGATGATTATGCTGCCATTAGGGACCTGAAGAATAAACCTGTAAGTTCTTGCAAACATTGTTTCTGTCAGTCTCACTGTTACTCATAATGTCAGCTTTGTTATAGAAAAATAATATCTGACTGTCCACTGAACTTAAATAAATGTTAGAGGATTAATATGTGTATTGTACATGTATTTATTTGTATATGTTAGAAATATCATTTTAGTACTGAATATACAGAGAGAGTGAGGAGCTGCGATAGCTCAGTGGTTAGTAAATTGGACTACAAAGGACAAAAGGCTTCTGGGTTCACCAGCCTTAAATGGGTAGATTTTTTCTGGGAAAGTAAAGCAGCACGGGCATAATACTGACCACATTACCCCAAAAATCATATGCCGAAGGTCTTTTAAAATTATGGTCAATAACACCATATTCTCTATACGTCTCTTGGCATGATGGGGCTCTTTACTTTACTTTTATACAGAGAGGGACGGAGTGTGTGTGTGCGCACACACTTAATATATTTATATATGCATACTAAGTACAACAGAATCACTGTCACAACAACATAAGAATTCTGGGAAATAACAATCACATCAAATTAGTTAGCAGGTGATGTGATAGATAGTTTTGACAACTAAAGCAGATCTCAGAATAGTGGAGAGCTGTTTAAAAGAAAAAGAAAAGTACAATATTTTAACCCCATCACTATCAGACTCTATAATGAAAATAAGTACCACCCGGTACCAAAGAAAAAAATTAGGGCAATAAATAACATATATTCTTTAGAGAGGCATATCTCTGGATATACTGCACCTACATGCTTAAGTTATATAAGTTTGTTGAAGCAAAATGGATGAGGAATTTGAATATGTAAATGTTATGTGTGTGTGGTGATTTTTTAATAAGTAAATTAAAAAAAGTTTTTCCTGATTCCCATTCTATCAGTGCTTTCTGTACTTACTTTGATAACAATATAGCCACCCCTTCATTATGTTGTGCTCCAGGTTCCTGGTGTCCTAATGATAAAATCATCTCTCTTACCCTTTCTGTTCTTAACCATCTTGTTTTGCACATTCCAAGAATATCTATTTTGTAGTTTGCCATTTCTGTTGCTACTTGTGCAGCTTTTCCTTGTTCATTTAAAGTACATACATTCCAGGTGCCAATTCTGGAGGATTTCCTGTTAGACATAAGTCAGTGACCTGGACTCCTCATGGCTTTTCCCAGATTTTGTCATACATCTTTTAGACAGAGAGCCCTTATCTTTTCTGGATAATGGATTACATTTTTTCTTATCTTTGACTTGTCCATGTTTGGGAAGTTTTTGCAGCTTATTTCTTTTACAGAACGGGACAGCCAGTCCCTTGCCCAACACTCCTTAGTCGCCTCTTATGAACATGCCTGTTAGGGAATAGTGCTACAATTCTTTACTCCCCTTCCAGACTCCAGCAGCACACGAGCATCTTTCCTCAGTGCTTCTTATCAATTCTATTGTTGACTGTTTTGCACACCAAAATATCTAGTATTTTCTCTCTCTTGTTGTCCTTGATCTCTCCTCCATTGTATTTTGCCTGTTGTAATCAAGTACTCCAAGCTGCTAGCTTTTGACTATCTATCTATCTATTGTCCTTTCGAGCCGAAGACGGCATATAGGGCAGAACCACAATCTCAAAAACCGAAACCGTGCATGCCCAAACAGCACATATTGCAGAGATCACTGCTCTAAAATCTATGGCTCTATTTCCATGACACTACTTTTTTACAATGACAGCTTGTCAAGCCATCAATCAACCTCCTTAGTTGCCTCTTACGACATGCCTGGAAGGTCACAGAATTACTATTCTTTGCTTCCCTCATAATGAGGCCCCGGTAACACACGGGAAAGCTTTTGACTAGGAGGTGTTAATTGAAAGATATGGTGTACTCGTGGATAGATTTTGTGTTTTTTGAAGAAGATTGATCCCATTTATCACACAAGAAGCATATTTGTTTTCCTAGAGTTAACTTGCTCATCAATTAACTTTGCAAGCACGAGTTTAACTTGAATGCTTGCATTTTGTTTCTTCAACAGCAACTGAGGGAAAAATATGGAATTAAAGATGATATGGTTTTACCTTTTGAGCCAGTAAGTAAAAGAAAGCCTTGTCAGGAGATCTCTTTGTAAATGTTAATGCCGCAGTAAACATTCATTGAGTAAAACTGAACTTTCATAATTGTAAATGTCTCATTAATCTATGAACCAATCATTCACAAGTGTCTCATTAATCTATAAACCAATCATCCACAAATGTCTCATTAATCTATAAACCAATCATCCACAAATGTCTCATTAATCTATAAACCAATCATTCTCAAGTGTCAGATTAATGGAATAACCAATCATCCACAAATGTCTCATTAATCTATAAACCAATCATCCACAAATGTCTCATTAATCTATAAACCAATCATTCTTAAGTGTCAGATTAATGGAATAACCAATCATCCACAAATGTCTCATTAATCTATAAACCAATCATCCACAAATGTCTCATTAATCTATAAACCAATCATCCACAAATATCTCATTAATCTATAAACCACAAATATCTCAATCTATAAAAGGGGATGGGTGTGAGGGGGGCAAGACACTCACCATCTTCCAGGCTGAGAGCAGACAGTGACTCGGAGCTGACCGCATGCACCAGGATCACAAACTTCAGAGCTGATCCAGAGCTTACTGCACCGCCCAGGGGTGCCCATAGAAACAAGGCTAACCAGTTATCCCTGGCCAAATGAACAGAGATAAATTAGGGAAGGCCACTCTGAAATGCCAGGTTGTTTCAGGCTGAATGGTGTCAATATCACTGCTTGCTGTGAGCTAGCCACACAATACATCTATATCCGTTTGACGCTCTTTTAAGGGCGGGCAACAAAGAGGAATAGTTTATGGGTAAACATCAGCAGAAGATGGTGAGTCTATAAACCAAAAGTCTAGATACATTCAAATGTTTGCTATAATGCATTCACAAATGTTTGCTATAATGCATTCACAAATGTTTGCTATAATGCATTCACAAATGTTTACTATAATGCATTCACAAATGTTTGCTATAATGGATTCACAAGTGTTTGCTATAATGCATTCACAAATGTTTGCTATAATGCATTCACAAATGTTTGCTATAATGCATTCACAAGTGTTTGCTATAATGCATTCACATATGTTTGCTATAATGCATTCACAAATGTTTGCTATAATGCATTCACAAATGTATGCTATAATGCATTCACAAGTGTTTGCTATAATGCATTCACAAGTGTTTGCTATAATGCATTCACAAGTGTGTGCTATAATGCATTCACAAATGTGTGCTATAATTCATTCACAAATGTTTGTGGTTGTTTAAAATGAATATCTCAGCATTGGTGAAGTAAAAATTGTTGAAAATATATATTTTATATCATCATCATCAGTCCTATGTCACAATTTTTTCCTTCCTGTCAGATAATTAGGAAAAATTTTTGTTTCCATGAGATATAGAAATATATAACAGTTCTCACTAGGTTGCTATTGAGTTTTACAAACCATATTTAGATGCCCTGAAAATATAAGTTTATTATGTGCAAGTTTGTTAGGATTTTCTTAAAAAGAACCTATGCGTTGTTTTGAATGGCCAGGTGGTTGTTAACACAATATGGTATGTTATTTGGTTATGGAAGGCCCCGGTATCACTGCAAACGAATTAAAATCCATAATTGCTCAACCGCTCATGCCAGCGTAATCATCCGAATTAATATCTCATCTCCCAAACAAAGAAAGGTAACTGTAGTCCCCATCATAGTAGTCTCAGCACACGCCAAAAGACATAAGGCAAAACCGCGCAGAAAGTGAACACAGCCAACTGTTCCCTGTCATATGATATCAGCATTCATCGTAAACAATTGGAATATCGAAACATGATCAAAACGGATGAGACACACAGCTCACAGTGTACACAAAGCACTTAACTCAGTAGCTCCTGCTACAAGCCGGACTTGGAATATGAGGAAACTGCAACAAGGAACACTTTTCATGCATAGCCTTCAATTGTTCCCGCCTCCTATCCACCATATACCGGAAGATCACGTCCTCTTGAAAATGATGATCGTCGTATTTTTTTTAAAAATGTATAGCGCTTGATGATGTTAGGCCATCGTTGTTGACTCCAATTCCAAACATATAGACACACAGTTAGTTATCAGATTATCCCCGCAGCGCATCAAACAACAGACTGTAAGATTAGCATACGGCCGGTCTAGAGATGTATGATGAGCCATTATGATGACATAGCACACAAAAATTCGTACACGCAACAATTTTGCTCCCTTTAGAGTCATGATTACTCTAGTGAAAGCAGCCTATGACGAACAAAACACGGTGCAAATTTCCTAAAGAGATAAAGCTGTGGATGACGAAGTAGTTTACATGGAAATAACTTGAGTCAAGGAATTCCAACAACAGTCATGACCAGCACCAATGTGACGTAAAGCGCAGATCAAGTCTAGATGGTGATTTGTCAAAAATGGACTATGGCCAGCGTACGACTTAGCTTTAGCGGCACTGATGTAATAGTAACCAAGCGAGGATTACAATATATTTCAATATCTCGAAGAAGAAAAATATCTTACCTAATTACCTGACATGGGGAGAAAAATTGTGACATAAGATTGATAATGATATAAATATAAATATGTATTTTCAACAATTTTTACTTCACCAGTGCTGAGATATAAATGTTTAAACAGCAGAAAACATTTTGTGAACACACTATAGTCATTTTTACATACTCATCAGACTCTTTTATTTCACTGTTAAAAATATCAAATAATTTACTAAATTGAAATTATATTTTTCTACTGACCTCCTGGGCATATAATTTATGATTAAGGTTGATTTCATTTTTTGTTTACTAGATTCCAATCATAGATGTCCCAGGCTACGGCAATCTGTGTGCAGTGACAGCTTGCGACAGGTTCAAAATTGTCAGCCAGAACGACCGAGACAAACTAACTGAAGCAAAAGAAGATACATACAAGAAAGGTTTCTATGAAGGTGTAAGTACCAAGTTCTTTCATATTTTTCTAAATGAGTCACATTATATCATCAAGTACTTTGCCTGCTGGGGTAGGTGATCATGTCTCTCCACAACCTTCGATCTCAACAGCTATTTATCATTTCTGCTGTTGACCTTCTGCCAAGCTCTTAAGCTGGTATCTTTTCTCTTTGCTTCCCTCAATCTCTTCGTCCCTCAATTTTCCCAGTTTTTCAATATATTCCAACTGTTCCCTTCTCATTACATGGCCAAAAAATGATGATTGTTTCTTACTAATATTGGATATTAGCAAGTCACATATATATGTCTATTATTATGTGGATATTTCTCACTCAATCACAGTCTGCATATAATGCAACCCACTGCTGTTGTTTGTTTTGAATCAGCCTTCTTTTACCCAGCTTGCCGAAGATGGAGTGTGTCAACCATGGCGCACGTTTAGGGGAAAGATCAGGACAGACATACTTATACAAGTACTGGCCATACAACCAGCTTATCATGTGTCAGGATCACAAGACTTGAATGCTTTATAAGAATCATCACCTCTCCTAGCCAACCACACATGAAGCTGATTTCATTCAGTTTTTTGGGACAACCACTGTCAGGATCACAATTATTTTTGGGTTTACGTCCCTCATTATTTCAGTTTCCCCGACCTGCTCCTGCCATTTAGCCACAGTCAGCATTTTCTCTTTTGATGGTTTCTGTAAAATTTTTTTTATTGGATAAAGTTGTTGGATTGAAGCCCAACCCTCATATCTGAACAGGCAATTTCTTCATAAAAGGTAATTATGGACTTGTCCGAAGAGCAATGAGGATGACCTATCGACTAAACTAGACTAATATAAGGTAATGTTGTTATGTGAAAGTAGGTCAATGATAAGGTGTTTATTTACAGTTTAAATTAATTAAATTGGGCATCAGGTTTAATTTCTAACACTGTCTTTTCTGGTCGCTCCAAGCGCTTTTCTCAGACATTTCACTTCTGTAGCATAATTCTTAGATATTTAAACTTCATATTCCTATAGTTCACCATGTAATGGAGTTACCTTTAACATTATGATTTTATCATGGTATTTTTCTGTAATGTGTATTTCAAAGGGAAACAAAATTGAGAACTAATAGATCTAGGGAATATTTTGACTGAATAATAAAGGAAATAGAGAATTATTTGTAGACATGTACATTAGGTTCTTATGTGGCATTGATGATAAAGTACTGTCCTCATATTAAGGAGTATCTGGTGTGAACTCATTTGATGTTATTAGGTGATCCCCCAGAGTGCAAGTCCTGCCAAAGATGGACAATAAAACATTGGTCCTATGTTGAACACTTCAAAGAAAAGTTGAACAATTGAGATAAACCGGCTTACACCTCTGTTTGGGTACAGTTTTCAAAACAATAAACACAGCTAACCATGTCACTCGTAGAATATGTAAAAGTGGTCATGAAAGTTATGAGAACTAACATCATGATAGCCATAATCTGTGACGTCTGACCAACTGATCTCATCTATGGCTGTAAACAATAACTACAGGACGCAGTTGGAGTAAAACACCATCTGTTAATGCATTTATCCTATTTCTGGTGTCTCCTGAAAGGCTTTATGTTGCTGGAGAATGTAGGTCACATGTGCAGAGCTATCTCAGCATGATGCACAAGTTGCAGGTTGAACTTCATTCCTAACTTAAAAACATCTTGAGCCAATTAGAAATCTTTATCCACCTTTTGAATTGTTTGTAGAAAAGAGTAGTGGAAAAGGGGAAATCAATTTTATTCAGGCTTGGTTAAAGGAAATGTTAACATTCTTTTTTTTTTTACTTAATCCTTTACAGCTATTAGCTGCAACAGTAAACATTCTTTGACTTAATCCTTTACAGCTATTAGCTGCAACTGTAAACATTCTTTGACTTAATCTTTTACAGCTATTAGCTGCAACTGTAAACATTCTTTGACTTAATCCTTTACAGCTGTGAGCTGGAACAGTAAACATTCTTTCTTTGACTTAATCCTTTACAGCTGTGAGCTGGAACTGTAAACATTCTTTTTTTCCCCTACAGGTGATGCTTGTGAAAGGTTATGAAGGTCAGAAAGTGCAGGATGTGAAGAAAGTCATTCAAGATTTGATGATTACCAATGTATGTTTTTTTAATTATTTACTGTATAGTAGCTAGTATAGTTCAATTCATTCATTCATTTCCATTGCAGGCCAAAGATGGCACATATAACAGAAGTCATAGTTTCTCCACGATAGACAATTTGCTGCTATAGTCCATTCAGAAATTCATAATCACACCTGAATTAGTTTTGCGTGATAACCGCTTGTTATTTTGGTTTAAAATTTTGCATGCAATCTTAGAATATTGATGACGCAAAGATTTTGGTATTTTTTATTCCACAAACACAACAGATTTTGCACATCAGCGAATTCCTTTGATCTTTTATGACGATATCACACAAGTTAATTCAAATTTTAGAGTTTACAGTAATCGTGTTAAATTTTCCAGTTTACTTCAATTCTTGTCAGAGGTGTATCTACATAGTGCTTAATTGTGGGTGTTGTTCGTTATGTGTATTTGCAAACATGAATTCAATTGGTTACATTTAGTCTTGTCCTTCGGTCACCATTAGACCCCAGAATGTCCTAACTGCAGCTGGAATTGAATTCATCTTAATTTTAATCATTCCGAATCTGACGATTCCAAGAGGTTGATAATCATTACTGGCTGGACAAATAGTAATCCATCTCGTTTCCAGTACTCATCTTCCACCCGCACCACATGTTCAACACACTTCTTCCAGAACGGAATGTCTATTTTTGAGAGAGACTCGCGTGTCAGAACTTCAACATCACACATTTTAAACGTCCTGTTCTGTTCTGCAACTTGTCCTTTGACGTGAGCCCAGACAAGTTAGATTGGATTAAGGTACGCATGATATGCAGGGAGTCGAAGAGAGGTGTCGCCGTATTTCTCAATGATTTTGTCAACGTGGTACACCTTTTTCTTATTCGTATTCTTCACAAGTTGTAACAATTCGGGTTTTAAATATGTGTCGTCAAATTTGACATTTTCATTCGCAAGCCATGTCCTAATTTGCTCTTTTGTATTTGATGCAGTAGGCACTTTGTCTTCCTCTGATACGACATTGTGGTATGATGCATTATCCATGACTATGCATGAAGGTCTCTCCAGGATTGGTAAAAGATCGTTCTCCAACCAGTGCCTGAAAATGTTTCCATTCATTTCAGTATGGTAGTCCCTACCTTCAGTACTTTTTGATTGAAAAATAAGTCCCGCATCATGGACAAGGCCGTTTTCAGTGCTTCCAGCACTTTTTGTCTGTAGTGTTGTATCTATTAGTGGTTGGGCCCTTTTGAGGCTGATCCCTGGCACTGCACCTGCCTGTGTGTCCATCACAGGGCGAGTACCACATGGATTCACAGTTATAGACATACTTCCCATTGATGTGAGTGCGTGGCATCCTGGTTGTTGTGCGGCTTTTGGCTGGTTACCTCAGTCTTCAGCACTTATACTTGCTAGAGCAGATTGTGGTTTTGCTCGAGTGTAGGAAGGCCTGGCCAGTCATGGTTTTCAGTCTCTGGTGACTGTTAAGCTCCATCCCCACGACAAGGAGTGGGCCTTGATGGGATTTCTTATTATAAAGCTCGGCACGTTTTCTTCTTTCGTTCTGTCTCTTATCTTATCATTTGAAGTGTATTCTCTCTAGCTTATATTTGAGATTCTTCTGAAATGATTGTTTTCAAAAGTATTTAATTTCCTGGGGTAGGGGTAAAAAAAATGGCACAAGAGTGAGAACAGACAACATCATAGAATTTTAAAGGTGCTGAAATATTGTGCATGTTTGAGGTTATGTTTGGTCAAAATTGGCATCATGGTGATAAGTGTTTAATTACCAGGCCTTGATTAAATCAAGCAGAGAAGATTATCAGGTCGCACAGTTCTAGCCTTAGAGTGATTTCTTTTGAAACCTCATTACTGGATGACCACAGAAAGTACAGTATAGGCACGTATTTATTTTTAATATAATTTTTGTGCAGCTAGAATTCATCATTATTTCTTTAGTACTGTGCCACCATTACTCTCAGTGCTGGGACACCCTTTTTGGATTTAATAAAAATTTGATCAATTCATGGGGCAGAGTGACAGTTTAACTTTCTTGACCAGAACCAGAATTTTTATGTTGATGAAAAGAACCATCAACTTTTTTAGAGTGCGAGATTGATTAAGAGTCAGTCTCATGTCATGGTTGACCAAATGGCACTCAGTAACATTCAAGTTTAATGTGAAAAGTATGAATGTTGATGGCTTCAAGCTGAAATGAAGACAAAAATTCAAGCACATGTTATATGTAGGTCTATGTATATGACTTATAAACCACTTGTCAGAGCATTGAGTGTTGTCGTTCCTTGCCATTATTATCTTTCTTGTTCATTGTTTTATTCAAACAAGATTGTCATGTAATTATGTAATACATTCTATTTTCATAAGATTGTCCTGTGACAATGTAATACATTCTATTTTCATACGTCTATCCTGTGGCAATGTAATTACATTCTATTTTCATAAGTCTGTCCTGTGACAATGTAATATATTCTATTTTCAAAAGATTGTTCTGTGACGATGTAATACATTCTATTTTCATAAGACAATCCTGTGTCAATCAATACATTCTATTTTCATATGATTGTCCTGTAACGATGTAATACATTCTATTTTCATATGATTGTCCTGTAACTATATAATACATTCTATTTTTATATGATTGTCCTGTAACGATGCAATACATTCTATTTTCATATGATTGTCCTATAATGATGTAATACATTCTATTTTCAGAATGAGGCCGTTGTGTACAAAGAGCCAGAAAAGCTGGTAGTATCCAGATCTGGAGATGAGTGTGTGGTTGCTTTATGTGACCAATGGTTAGTCTCTCTTCATTCTTGTAGCTTTTTGTTCAATCAGTAATCAGTCAAGCAATCAGTCAGTCAGTCAATCTATCAGTTCTTCAAAGCCCTATTAGGTTACGTCTTGGAGCATAGGCAATGGACAAGGTCTCTCAATTGAGCCCTAATCATGGAAATTTGTTATATTTGCGGTCATGGCCAATGTTGTTGAGGGTTTCCATGATTTCTCCTCCGTATATTTCTGGGCCTTTCCTGTTTTCGCTTTTCATTTGTGTTCCATGGCATTGCTTGTCTGTCTAGTTATGCTGGCATCATGTTTTACTTAGTGTGTGTCCATCTGTACCTATTTTCTGTTCAGAATTGTTTGCTCATTCCTAGACCCTAGTCATTTATCTTCATTTCTGATTTTTCTTGTAACTTTTACTAAAAACATTAAATCATCATCAGTTTTTCTTGTAACTTTAACTAAAGGCATGTATCATCATCAATTTTTTTTGTAACTTTTGCTAAAGGCATTAAATCATCATCAATTTTTTTTGTAACTTTTGCTAAAGGCATTAAATCATCATCAGTTTTTCTTGTAACTTTTACTAAAGGCATGAATCATCATTAATATTTCTTTTCGCTTTCCTGAGATTTAAAATTTCAATAAACTAAATTACTGTCCTCTTTACTGCATTATTCCATTTCTGGAGTGTGTCATGGGGACATGTTTGACCAGAAAATAAAAGCTGCTTGTCCTGAGCAGTTGCCACAAGGTTTTTGGGTCTGAGTTTTTATTTCACCACCAGTAGAAAAAAAAATGGGTGACCCTGTCAGGATCCAAACTTCATTCTCCCTGTGTGACCTAAAAGTTATCTTTATAATTTGCATTGAAGAACATGAGCTTCGCTATTTATAGTTAACTGGCATGATTGGTTTGGTGGTACATAGCTGGTCAAGAACTTCACCTTCTGTAGGAGTGTCCTGGAAAAGTCTGCATCAACCAAGATTAGTCAGTGGTGAAGTCTGTTGATATAGAAAACCTAGTGCTGCAGTAAATCTTGGATGAACAAGCTTCAACATCTCCAACAGAACTTCAACAATCCAGAAAGTCCTTGCAGTCTGTCACTACATAAACTTCTTGGGCCTAAGAGCTACCAGCATGTGTTGTTTCCATAACATTAAATCAGTCATTTCAATCTTGCCATAATTTCATCTTTTGTGTTCCATTTTCTATGCTCTGCAAATTTAACAAAGAAATGAGATGCCTCCATGAGCTACAGTCATCAGCAAAAGGTCCTCATAGTTGCTTCATATCTCTCTATCTTGCTTTTCTTGAACCAGACATTATTCTCCTTCAGCATTGAAGTCTTGTGATCTTGCAAACTTGATTCTTTGTCCTGTTTCATGATGGAGGGATAAGAACAACATTATGACAGACAATGAGCTGGTTACACAGTCAATACTCATTTATGTCCTGATTTTTCCTTTAAACCTGGGTCATGGCTAATATACTCCATCTTTGGCATGCTGGATCTTGGTTTGATGTAGTAGTTTTCCTTCTCATACTTTGGATGCCAGCTGGGCTGTTGGGCCCAAACTGCCCTTGAGCAAAGATATACAATTTTAGATCTACACAATTCACGTGTTTAACTCTTTCCCTACGATCCGCCACATGGTGCGCCATTTCCATTTCGGTTGCCTACGTTCATCCGCATAGTGCGCCACGCTAAATTTTATTAGTGTGAACACCATCAGACCCTATTCGTTTTACATGTCTTGTATCATCGTGATATTGGTGAAATCTAATACCTTGTTCAATTATCTAAACATTCATATATAATGTGTTATATGTTAGATAAATATGTAGATTGATTCTTAAAACCATGAACAATTTTGTTTCTAAAATCTCTTCCGTTGCGTCAATAAAAAGCTTCCGTACGGAAAGAGTTAAGGGACATGTTCTAGAATCTGTGTACTTGCTTGACATTGACACAGTGAGCCCATAATCGTTTACAGCTTGAGAGATTTACAATATCTTGTTCAGTCTAAAAGAAGAATGTGGTCTTTGAATTATTAAACAATATATGGCAACTTGACAGATGGTCAGTAGCAATCAATCATGATTTTTCACCTGTTTGATAATATTTGTTTTTTTATGCTGGTTGTTGTTTTACTGAACAGCTTCTCTTGTGGCTGAATCTTTCAATATTGGATAACAGATCAGACTGCAGAGTGAACAAGATGCATTTGTAGTGTCTGGCCTCATCTCCTTTCTCCAGCACCATTTGTCTTCTGAATTTGACATCAACATTTACTCAAATGTTGCTGTCCCGTTTTTTTTAATTTTTGTCCTCCATAAGCTACAATCTGATGCCAGACTTTGCCAGTTTCTTTCACTGATAGAGAATTCACTGATAGAGATTTCATTGAACAAAGTCCTGCAAACATAAGTTTACCCCAGCACATGCCTGCCCTTTGGTCTCTTTCCATCCCTAAGTTCGCCATATGAGAATTTGATCTTATTAAACTACCTTTTGACTAATAAATGCAGTTTTTTATATACTTGTCAACTGTTTTTAAGATGAGTTCTAAGGTGGCTTGCCAAAAGACAAGTTGGAAAATCAATTTTTATTGTGTTGTGTTTGTTAGTAACACTTATTGTGTACTTTATTATTATCTTTATTTTTTTCTGGATTTATTTCTGGCATTCACTCAATGACTGCTAAAGGAGTTGATTTGTCCTAGTTATCATCCATTCTTAGAAAATGAAGTTAAGCTTGCCTAGAAATGTTGTGTTGAGGTATACAGTAGAACTGTGATATGAAAACCTTTCGGCCCACAAATAAGACTTCAGCACAGCTTTATTGACTACCTGGCTGCCTTTCCTCTTCAATCCCTACTAACTTGACCAGACTAGACAGATTGGTCTGTTTCTAGAGGCACTGCGAAGAGGTGGAGTAGGGTATAGAAGGTTCTGGTTCACGGATCCTGGCGGAAACCACCAGCTGAGTCGCTGACAGCTACCAGCATTGCTACTGTCTGGCGCCTTGTCTCCCTTTGTTATTTAAAAAGAAATATATGTTTTGTTGATATGCTTTAGTTTTACATTTTTAAACTTCCCTGGCAGGTTTCTAGATTATGGCGAGCCAGTCTGGCGTGCTCAAGCAGAGAAGTGCCTGGCATCTATGAACACATTCTCTGATGATGTCAGACACAACTTCCTATCCACACTTGAATGGCTGCATGAGCATGCCTGTTCTCGCAGCTATGGTCTTGGAACAAAGATGCCTTGGGATCCCCAGTACTTGATTGAGAGCCTGTCAGATTCCACAATTTATATGGCTTACTATACCGTAGATCACCTGCTCCAAGGAAAATGGGATGGGAGTGTTGCAGGTCCTGCAAACATTAAGTAAGAAGATCAAATCTTAAATTGGTGATATCTTTAGCCTCTTTCTTTCTCTCTGTCTCTCTCTCTCTTTTTGAAGTCTTATTTATAGAACTATGTACAAATTGACTGCAAGAATTTTTTTTTTTTTTTTTTGTCTTATTACCTCTCTTCTATATTTATTTTCTTTTTTTTTCCCCCACAATAAAATTTCTTCTTTCTAAACTCTCTCCCCCTTCCCTTATCCACTTACCTCTTTCTGCATGCTACATCACATCCTGCACCACCCTATGCCCTTCTCAATTCTTTTTGTATAAACTTATTCCTACTTTTACATTTAGATATTTTATATAGTTTCTTGTAAACATTTTTTACGGGAGAGTTCCTTCCTCCTTTTACACATGCTTTTTACATATAATACATGTAAAAAATGATTTTCCACTTTGATTAGTGACCGACCGCCAACAAAAATCAGCTGATAGAAATGGCATTGATTAGTATTGATTTTAATGCTAGAATCCTATTGATGATGGTTGAAAAAGCCATTAAGTTAACTTTTTTTTTTTTTTTTTAACAAAATGGTTATTTGAACAATTTAAAACTTGATTTAGAAAAAAAAATAGTTGGACGCTTCTAATCAATAAATTAATAAGATTTCAGTGAGGAAATCAATACATCTTGAATGTTGATGACAAAAGATAAGTTATTATTATACTTTCAATAAAACTTTATTTTGCCGTTTTTCTTTCTACATGTCTTGTAAAATTTTGTTAGTTGGTGAAATCTAATTCCTTATTTAATTATCTGAAAATTCATATACAATATGTTATGTATTAATAAAGATAAAAAATGTAGTTTGACATATAAAGCCATACGGTCCATTAAAAATGGTATCTCTGAAATCTCTTGCTGCATTGATAAAATAACCTTACGTACTGAACGAGCTAAACTCACATTTGATATTTGCTGTACTATTTTTAACTCAACAATTTTTATTTTTACAGCTTTTCTTCAAGGATTTAATATCTCTTCCTGTATCTTTGAATATATTACATATATTGTTGTCATAATATTTCAGGAGCATGGCTAACTGAAATTTGCAATGATTTTTATTATTTTATTTTTTAGTATTACAATTTTTGTTTATGTAAAACATTCTAGAAGCAGTAATTTAGTCTTTTAGTATGAAACATGATCAAATCTAAACTCACGTTAATCGTTTCAATTTTTCAAAATCAATATGTCTGCCTTTCTGTTTTTATAATACCTGTTCAAATCAAAGGCAACACCTACAATAGAAATTCAAAACTCTTCATACCTGATGATTCTTTCTGTTAATCGCTAGAATGTAAACAGACCCACAGTGATCCTTCTGGCTGAGCTTCTTAAATCTTTACCAGATATCTGATGCCTGCTGTTGTTACTCATATCAATATTCTTAGTACTTCTCTAGGTCAGCCTCTTTTTCATTTGCAGCTGTTTCGCATTTGAAGAATTGCTTTGAAGTTCTCTTACCTCATCTCATCATGTGGTTGACATATGTCCACCTTCTTCTCTTGGTTATGGATGTTATTGCTGGATGCATGGTCATTTCTCTTATTTTTGCACTAGTCTTGAGTACATTTCATAGTTAGCAAAAGTATTTTCCTGTGACCTCTGTTTCCTAATCCATGAAACTAATGGTTAAACCTTCACATCTATTACTATAACTGTAGATAGTTCTCTAACCTTCACATCTATTACTATAACTGTAGATAGTTCTGAAACCTTCACATCTATTACTATAACTGTAGATAGTTCTCTCAAACCTTCACATCTATTACCATAACTGTAGATAGTTCTTTCAAACCTTCATATCTATTTCCATAACTGTAGATAGTTCTCTCAAACCTTCACATCTATTTCCATAACTGTAGATAGTTCTCTCAAACCTTTACATCTATTTCCATAATTTTAGATAGTTCTCTCAAACCTTCATATCTATTACCATAACTTTAGATAATTCTCTCAAACCTTCATATCTATTACCATAACTGTAGATAGTTCTCTCAAACCTTCATATCTATTACCATAACTTTAGATAGTTCTCTCAAACCTTCAAATCTATTACCATAACTTTAGATAGTTCTCTCAAACTTTCATATCTATTACCATAACTTTAGATAATTCTCAAACCCTATCTCCACCCAGACCCTAACATTCTCAACAACCCTCTCTTCTCTAGACCTGAGCAGCTAACACCTGAAGTGTGGGACTATATCTACTACAAATCCAAACCATACCCAGCTGGATGTGACATCCCCAAAGCAACTCTGGATAAACTTCGTCATGAGTTTGCCTACTGGTACCCTGTTGATGTTCGGATGTCTGGTAAAGACTTGATACCCAACCACCTGACCTACTTCATATATTGCCACTGTGCCATGTGGCCAGATGACAGGTAGGAATTTATTTAAATTCTCTGTAGCAATGGTCTTTAAACAAGATCAACATTGAAAAATAAAGAGCCTGATTAAGTGTTAAATTCTGATGATCAGTTTTGTTTTCTGCTGCGGTGTTTTGGGGAAGGTTTCATTTCTTTTAAAAATAAACAGTTTATCTACAAAGATATATTTTTACAGAAACTATGTTTGACATTTGATTTGAGTAACTGATGTATTTTCATCCACAATTTTTGCTACTGCTAAATGTGGTCACTTATGACAAATCAGAAGTGATTATTAGCAGACAACTTATGCAAAGTAAGAGAGAAGGCTAAATGCATTCCATATGCAATGCCAGTGCTGTATTCTTGATATCACTTGGAAGGATAGCGTGAGAAACTTCCTCACTCACACAGGCCTACTGAACATCTACATGCTGCACAGGAAATGTAGGTTATGCTGACTTGGCTACTTAAACCATCTGAAAGATGGCAGCATACCAAAAGATATACTTTATGAACAACTAGCAGATGGCAGCATACCAAAAGATATACTTTATGAACAACTAGCAGATGGCAGAACTAGGGTCCATTTTGTTATTGTTTTATTCAGTTAAGATTGTACTGTAAAGATGTAATACATTCTATTTTCAGAATCCTTGTGTGAATAGTTCCATATGGGTTTTTTTTTTTAGTCATACCAAATACTAAAATGTTTTATTTTTAAGTTTCTCATGTATAGATGTATGTGTTTAACCCTAGATAATGATACCTTTATACCTATCTGTGAGTCATGTTTTCACGATTTGTTTGTCAAAATGTTGAACTCCCTTTGAAGTTTTGACAAATAATATTTTCTTTGAGCTTTTGCTAGAGCTTTGCATTTACCTAAGAATAGCTGCAGGAATTGGATGCAGTAATCATTTGTCGGCTTAGGTTGATTTATGGCCTGGAACTAGAATGTGCAGTGCTATCAGGCGGTGCTTTGTTTATTGACACACTGGCCATTAGTTCAGCTTTTATCTTAGCGTCATTCATTGCTACAAAGGTTTGTGTCTACCTAAGAAGAGTGTGGGAATTGGATGCGGTTATTATTTGCTGGTTTAGGCCCGAAATTGGAACATTTAGTGTTATTAGACATGCTTTGTTTATTGACACGTTGCCTGTCAGTCCAGCTTTTATCTTAGTGTTGTTGTTGCCTATCCCGTGTTTACAAAGGTTTGTTTGATGTCTAACTGGTGGCCAAAGAGATTGTCAGCAACACTAATTATTGCCCTTATGGCCAAATTTGAGAGTGTTGAAGGTTCCCTGGACAGCTAAAAAGACCAATGAGGAAGTTCACAAAGAGGCCAACACAAAAAGGCAGCCCTAAAAAAATATCAGAAAGAAGCAATCAACATTTTTCGGGCACATCATGAGAAGAGGAAAGTTCGAATACTTAGTTACAACTGGCAAAATGAAAGGAAAGAGAGATCACAGACGACAAAGAGAGAAAATACTGGATAGCTTGGTTTCATGGCATAGAAAACAGTCAACAACAGAACTGATACGATGCACTGTAGATAGAAGATTGTGGAAGAACATGATCGCCTACGCCAACCGGTATGGCACATGATGATGATGGTGGTGGTGGCCAAATTTATTTTTTAAAAAAGAAAAAAAAAAACACCACTTTTACGTTACATTAACAGTTTTTGTAAAGTGTGTGTGTTGTTTGAAATAAAAATCTGCCCGCAATGGCTTGGCAGGGGTCACCGGCAGAAATAAGGAAGATATATGGAGGGGACAAAATTTTGCATGCAGCAAACTGTTGAATTCTGGTATCAGAATCTTATAAACAAATGAAAAACACTGCCCTGAATAAGAGAGTCTCCAGTTCATCTTTTCTCTTTACAGCTCTAAATGGCCAAGGGCAGTGCGTGCTAATGGGCATCTGCTAATCAATTCTGAAAAGGTACCTATGTCATTTCATCATCATTTCTCTTATTTACATATTCTACATTTATGTTGCTGTAAAAGTTAATGATTATTACAACAGAACTGATACGATGCACTTGTAGATAGGAGATTGTGGAAGGACATGATCGCCTACACCAACCGGTATGGCACATGATGATGAAAAGTTAATGAGCATCTGTGTACGCTGCAGTCTGGAAGAGTGCAAGGAAAATAATAATAAGTTTTACCAGAAACAAACTCTCTCTTTGTTATTGTAATTAGTAACCCACCATAGGTGTTAAAAGTCAAATGTAGTAGCAATAAAGAAGTTAGATGTTACAACAAAAGAGAAATTAGATGGTGCAACAAAAGAGAAGTTATATGTAGCAACAAAAGAGAAGGTAGATGTTGCAATAAAAGAGAAGTTATATGTAGCAACAAAAGAGAAGGTAGATGTTGCAACAAAAGAGAAGTTATATGTAGCAACAAAAGAGAAGGTAGATGTTGCAATAAAAGAGAAGTTATATGTAGCAACAAAAGAGAAGGTAGATGTTGCAATAAAAGAGAAGGTTGATGTAGCAACAAAAGAGAAGTTATATGTAGCAACAAAAGAGAAGGTAGATGTAGCTGCAAAAGAGAAATTAGTTGTAGCAACAAAAAAGAATTTAGATGTTGCAACAAAAGAGAAGTTGGATGTAGCAACAAAAGAGAAATTAGATGCAGCAACAAAAGATGGAAAGAAAGGAATTCCAAAAAGATGGAATAGCGACACATCACACAAGGTACAATTTATGAAACAATATTGCAAAGTTGTGACAAGAACATTCTATTTTTTCTTACTGCTGTAAATGACTAAGGAACAGAGCAGAACTCTCTTTAACAGGGAGAGAAACTTTGGTTGGCATTAAATCCACAGACTCCCCAGCAATATATTACGTTGTGTTGAATCAAAGAGAGCTTATGCCCACTATTTCTTCATCTTGCTACGGAAGGTAGGCTGGTGGACTAACAAGTGAAACATCCATTATTATTGAAACATTGACTCTTAAGTAGCAATAACAAATTCCAAACAGACACTAAAAGGAATACTGAGGTGAGAGGCAACAGCAGCAGGCATAAGCTCTGTTGCTAAGATTGAACAGTTCATCCAGAATAGAGTCGTGTGGTGAGACACAATGTGGGTCCTGTGTAATGTCTGATGCTTGATTAAAAATATCGGTGGACACAGAGTCTAGAATTTCTGCCCTATGTGTTGTCTTTGGCTCGAAAGAACAATAGATAGATAGATGTGGCCTCTGGATCAGTAAACATATAAATAAATACACTTAACAGTTAGGCACTGTATTTCACAACAGGTGTCCGTTTCAATATTTATTTCTCAAAACATCAATCTTTAACAGTCTGCATAATAAATACATGAGCTTATTCTCTTTGTGTAGAAGTTTTGCCATTTTTTAGAATTTTGTGACCATAAAATATTTCAGTAAAAGCATTTAGCAATTTTGTAATGAAGAAAGTATATATATAGAAACTGTTTTGAATATTTGATATCAGTTTTATGACAAGGAAAAGATACATGAAAGCTTTAGTCATCATCATCATCGCGTGCCTTCTCCGCAACGAAGGTTGGCTTCCATGGATCGCCATTCTACTCTGTTTCTTGCTTTGATGGTGCAGGCTGACATAGATTGACTTGTCCATCTTTTGATGTTACTCGTCCATGTTAGTCTTGGTCTGCCTCTGCCTCTTTTACCTTGTATTTTTCCTTCCAATATTACTTTTAGTAGGCTGTTGTGTCTTTTAACATGCCCCAAAAATTTCATTTGTCTTGTCTTAATTGTATTTAGTAGTTCTCTTTTTATTTTCAGTTGTTTTAAAACTTCGTTTGTTATCTTTTGTTTCCATCCAATTCTACCTATTCTTCTATAAATCCACATTTCAAAGGCTTCAATTTTCTGTTCTGTTTTCTTGTCTAATGTCCATGTTTCTGCACCATACAGGAATATTGAGAAGACGTAACATTTTGCCATTCTTAGTTTCAGCCCTGCTAATATTTGTTTTGTTGTTAGTATATTTTAAAGCTTTAGTAATAAGGTTATATTCGTTAATACTTTCAGATGTCAAAATCAACAGGAAATTTTTGCACACTCCAAGAAGCAATTGAGAAGTTTTCTGCTGATGGTAAATATATTTATACAAATATTCAACTTTCCCTTCTTGTCTAGTTTTAAAGGTTTGTGCTGTGAAATATAATGTCAAATGTTGTGGGTTGTTTCATTGTTATTTAATTGCAACTTTTGTTTTTGTAGTTTGCTCATTCAGAAGGGTCCCGGGCATAAGACAGTCCCTGGGCTAATAGTGGTCAGCAACTCATAGCTGGCTTTTTTGTCAGATCAGTAATAGCAAACAGCAGCTGATCAAAATTCTGTTTCCTGGTATCCAAAAGTGCTGTGCTGAAGTTTTAGGCTGAAATATGCAGATATCACAGCTTGCTCTACACCATAACACAACATATCTACGCCTGACTATATCTACTTATATATAAACTCAGAATTCCTGGCACATGTTAATTTATGACCTGAGTATAGTCCGTCAGTATATTCGGCTACTTCAGAGTGTTATTCGCTGCATTTCTCTAGTTACAAAGGGTTGTTTGATATTGGCCGATGACCGAAGAAATTTCATTTCTTGAAAATTAGTGAATATGTTTTTAACATTATATGAGATCGTATCACACAAAATCAGAAAAAAACCAACAATGGTAACAAATCAAACAAAGTGGTAATTAGGAAGGAAAATTGGGAGGATGTGTGTTTGAATAAGTCAAAATGTCAAATTTTGAAGAATTTGTGTTTTGATAATGTAATTTTTATTACTGTATCATAATCCAGGGTTAATCCTTTAAGTGCAGATAATGAAGTTGAGTAATCGTCACATTAAAAAAAAATTGTTTGAGGCTAATTCAGATAAAGTGTCCCTTTATTTTATAATTAATAATGCCATGAATTTACAAATTTATTGACAATAACGTCTTTGTATGTTTTGAATTGAAAATCACCAAAGATTTTTAATTAATAAATTTTATTTTGTATTGAATGATGTATTTATAAAACTGATCCATTCCATTCATAGAACTAGCCATTTCCAACATCTTCTTTTCACTTCTTGATTGATGTTTAATGCCTGATCTTCTGGCAATTTTGTTTGTAATGTTTTGATCCAAACGGATGTTTAAAACCTTTTTAAGACAGTGACCTTTGAATACTCTAAGTCATTGCTATCGTACAGTTCATTCTCTATTCTCTGCTGCACATAGCAGGATGGATCATTTTATTTGTAAATTCTACGCTTGGTGCTGAGATGGAAACTAGTTGAATGTCTGGGCTGACGTGCCTATTCTAAAAGAGATCCCTTTCTCAGTATCACTATTTGATGAAACAAAGCTTCCCAGGTATTTAAAGTGATCCACTCCTTCTAGTCCCACTCCTCTGAATGTAACTTTCTTTGCACTTTTGGCATATATCCTCAGAATGTTAGTTTTCTCTGCATTTATTTTCTATTCTATTGTGTTAGCAAACTGATCCTGTCTGAGTAGATTTAAATCAATAAAACAACAGCTAAACATGAAAGTGTTCAAATCACTATTAAGCGAGTAACTCAAATTGTTTCTCTTTACTTTTCAGGAATGCGAATGTCCTTAGCAGATGCTGGTGATCACATCGAAGATGCAAACTTTGTTGAGAAGATGGCTGAAGCTGGGCTTTTGAGGCTGTACTCTCTGCTGGAGTGGGTCCGGGAGATGTTAGCTAACAAAGACAGTCTTAGAAGTGGTCCAGAAAGCAGTTACACGTTCAACGATAGGGTCTTTATCAGGTGTGTGCTTGTGGCTTATTTAAATGCAAAAATCATTTATTTGATTTTTTTTTAGATTGTACATGAAGATTTCAGCATTAATTTTTTGTTTGTTCGCCAGTTTTCACCTCTGATGAAGTTCCTAGAACTAGGAACTGAATTTGCGTGTTAATCCATTTTTTCCTGGCAGCCATGTGCACAGGTGTCCTACACAACACAGGCAGATAACTTCTTCTTTGGAGGTACTCATATTTTTTTCAGTCGATGAGTAATTGACGTTTCAAGCCAGACCTCACTACTTAGATCAGGGGTGGTTGAGTAGAGAGAAATTACAAATAAAAATCCCAGCTGGTACAGCCAAGATTTGAACTCACAACCTCTCTGTCTCGAGACAGGTGTCTTGCCTTGAGCAAATGTCTCCCAACCAGTCTCCCTATGCATCTTTTATTGATTGTATTGGATGTTTTGAAGTATGCTTTCTTTGAACCTATTAATATTGGTGTTAAAAGGTTTACACAGAAGGAGAAGGATGTCTTGAGCCTTTATAATTCAGGCAGTTATTCTGACACAGTCCGTGCTTCAAGAGATTGGAAATGGATGCCAGAGAAATGCAAAGAGAATATTAAGAACCCTCAAAACATCAACTAGTGTTGATCTTCTAATAGTTTACCCATAACAGCTGTTGTTGAGTGGCTTTTGACACTGACCATTCGTGATGACCACACCCATGGTTTATCAGACCTGACATCATGCTCCAGTATCACTCAGTAGATGTTCAACTTAGTTTTCGAAGTTAGGTTTTATGTTCATCAATGAATCTATAAGCCTAGAGATATAGAGACATTCAGTGCATCCAGCAGGCTGTTGGTGGCACCCGAATGAGTTTGCCATGACTACAGTACCTACAAGCAGATCATTGTCTGTAACAAATGCCCCATATTGATGTGACAGTCCATATTTTCTGACCCCTGCCCCTGGTAGGAACAAAATCCACAGACACCTCAGCATACAAAATACAAACCATTGAGTGGTTTTTGAAAAAAGAGCCCCAAAATAAATGCAACTTAATCTTGATACTGAAGAAAACTTGAAAGAAAAGAGTATCTGGGTCTATGACCTATGGGCTGGCTACGGCTCGAAAGGTCATTAGATAGACAGAATCTTGATACTGAAGGAAACTTGAAGGAAAAGAGTATCTGGGTCTATGACATATGGGCTGGCTACGGCTCGAAAGGTCAGTAGATAGATAGAATCTTGATACTGAAGGAAACTTGAAGGAAAAGAGTATCTGGGTCTATGACCTATGTGGGTTGGCTACGGCTCGAAAGGTCAGTAGATAGACAGAATCTTGATACTGAAGGAAACTTGAAGGAAAAGAGTATCTGGGTCTATGACCTATGTGGGTTGGCTACGGCTCGAAAGGTCAGTAGATAGACAGAATCTTGATACTGAAGGAAACTTGAAACCATTCATGAGATGATTAACAACAGTAACAAAGAAGAAGAAATACATTTGTTTCTCAGTGAACCCTAGGGTTCATCAGCACGTATACTCAAGCTTCTGAATGTCCACGTTAGAGTCTCACTGATGTGCAAGATCAATCACTGTTCTTGTTTATATGACCATTATCAATGTACTCAGGTTGTATAATAATAATATACATTAACATATTATTAATATAATAATTAACATTGTTATATATTTTGAACACACAGAAATGTCTCAACATAATGTAGAAACTTTGTAGCACAGGAGAGATTTCCCAAGTTATTTGATTACAGTTAACAAGTTAATATTACTCCAGTGTTTGTAGGTATTTTACCTTATTTCCTGGCAAGGTTTTCATCCGTTTTATTTTCCTAATGCTCAGTTGTTATTTACCATATGCCATGTGTACTACAGGTTTTCCTTGTGTCTCTGATAGGATGAGATGCACATGACCTTGCCCACCAGATTTCTAGAAATATCATAAACTATGAACCATCGCCACATCCAAATAATCCAGCCTCCATTTGACTAAGAATAAACTCTTATGTGATCAAATCTTTGCCACAGGAGACAGTCCATTTATCAGAAGTCGTTCCCCTTGTTGTAAAATGTTGCTCTACTTTCTTGCTCGACTGACCTCCCAGATTGTGTAACCAACAACTAATTCTTTATTTTTGTTTCTTTGAAGTGAAATCAACAAATCTATAGCAGAGACCAAGGTCAACTTTGAAGAGTACCTATTCCGAGCAGCTTTACGAACTGGCTTCTTTGAGTTGCAGGTTGGTGTGTGTCTGTAATTCTGTCATCTTTGGCAAGACTTCACTATGTTTTCAGACAAGTGTTATTTACAACAGAACTAACCTGAAGTATTTGAAATCTGAGTGAGCTAGTGCTCTGCTTCACTATACAGCTTTCATCTACGTTGCCTTTGTAAGATTATAAACATCAAATCTCAGGACAAAGTAACTAACTCTAATGTCTTACAACCTGCTAAACTCCCATCGATCATAGCAACACTTAGGATTCGTAGACTCCGTGGCTGGGCCATGTAAGAAGAATGGTAAACAGTCATATTCCCAAACATATATTGTATGGTGAACTTAAGGATGGAAAGAGACCAAAGGGCAGACCAGTGCTGAGATATAAGGATGTTTGCAGGGCTTCATAGAGGAATTTTTTATCAGTGAAAGAAACTGGGACAATGTGACTGCGGATCGTAGTGCATGGAGAGCAAAAATAAAAAAATGGCACAGCAACTTTCAAGACAGTGCTGATATCAAATTCAGAAGACAAAAGCGCAAGAGAAAAGAGACAAGGCCAGGTACCACAAATACACCTTGCTCGTTCTGTGGATGGATTTGTCTGTCCAGGATTGGCAAATTCAGCCATGAGAGAAGCTGTTCAGTAAAGCATCACCCAGTATGAGACACTAATGCTTTACCAAACTACTGACTTATCATGATTGCTTGCTATCAACCATCTGTCAAGACGCTAAAGGCCATACTTCACTATATCAAACCTTATTTAATATAATTTTATTTTCATCAACCTTTTTCTTAAAAATAATTCTTTCATTTCTCTTTTTCCACTGTCAATTCTTAATCTCTAAATATTGACTATGCTTTCTTCTTAATTTGTCGCTTAAATAGCTTACAGAATTCTGTTTTGTTATCATTGATCATTCTCATTGTCTTTGCCCATAATAAAATTGGAACTCCATGCATTAGAGCTAAAAGCTAAATTTTGCTCTTTGTAGTCATTACTCTTGTCAAGTTAAAGTCTACGCTCATTGCATTGGTTTTGTTGGCAGACAAAGCGAGACAGATACAGAGAGGTGGAGACGAATGGTATGCATCGAGACTTGGTGTTCAGGTTCATTGAGATTCAGGCTCTACTACTGGCCCCGATATGCCCACATTTAACGGAGTATATCTGGGGACTGCTTGAAAAGGTAATGATAGGTTATATGTTGTCATCGCACTCTTACACTTCAGCTGCTTTATGTTTCAAGCTGCCTTACATGTAAAGCTATTTTACTTTTTTAAATAAAAACATTTTGTGCAACAAGTCTATGTCAGTAGAAGTGGAAAGGAGAGTTCATTGGTGTTTTGTAGAGCCAAATCTGGCCTACCGAAGTGAATCTTGGACAGCTGACAAACAAATGAAGAGATGATTAGAGGCCACAGAGATTGCGAGTTCCCTGGACAGCTAAAAGACCAATGAGGAAATTCTCAAAGAGGCCAACACAGAAAGGGAGCTCCTAAGAAACATCAGAAACATTTTTCGGACACATCATGAGAAGAGGAAAGTTGGAATACTTGGTTACTACTGGCAAAATATAGGGACGGAGAGATCACGGATGACAAAGAGAGAAGATACTAGATGGTTTGGTGTCATGGCACGAAAAACAGTCAACAACAGAATTGATGCGATACATGGATAGAAAATTGTGGAAGGACATGTTCGCCTACATTAACTGTTATGGCACATGATGATCATGATTTTACTTTTAATTATAAAGTCAGTGACAAAGTGAAATGGATTGTTTTACAATAAGGTAAAAATGATTGGAATTCTCAGTAGGTTTTTTTTAAAATTGGGGTTAATTAAAATCTTGAATCTAGAAAATAATTTAACATTTGGCATTCAGCATTAGCTTCCAGTCTCTTGGGTAACCTCTGTCAGACTCCAGAAATGGGATATTGCCATATTGGACAGCTTTTTCTTGACCTTTAATAATGTTAAATTAGCTTTGGTGGTAGGTTTTATAGACTGTTGCAAGACTTCAGTCTTATCACCTCCGTCTTCAGCGGTCAGCTATTGCTATACATTTAGACGAACAAAATGGTGCGTTGGACATCACTGATTCCCCATAACTTGTCATGTAGGGTTGTTTCTGTGGGCCATATTTGTGTTCTTAGAGTGTTGCAGTCCTCTAGTATATGCTCTGGAGTTTGTTTGAATGCTCCGCAGTCACATGTTACAAAGCCACTGAGTCCTATCTTGTGTAGATTTTTCTGAGGCTGCAATGACCTGTTCTGAGTCTGAATATCTTGGTCTGCTCATGTCTGCTAAATTTGTTTAGGCTGTCATGTTCTGGCTCATATTTTCCATGCAACTCCCTCCATTCTGTTTTCCTAGCTTGCTTCATGATTGTTTTTATTTCTTTGAGGCTCTGGGGTTGTTTGAGCTGTTGAAGGATTCCACTTGCTTTTGTGAGCTCATCTGCTTTCTCATTTCCAGGAATGTCACAATGTGCTGGTATCCACTGCAGGGCTAGTTTTGTCTTTTCTGAAACTGAACATATGTTGTTCTTTATTTCTTGAATAAGTCTGTCCTGTTTTTGGCTTGACATTGCTTGAATGAATGTCTTTGCATGAGAATGGTAGTTTTTGGAATTGTGACCTCTTGTGTGTTGAAAGTTTCTATGGCTGTGTGGAACTGTGACCTCTTGTGTGTTGAAAGTTTCTATGGCTGTGTGGAACTGTGACCTCTTGTGTGTTGAAAGTTTCTATGGCTGTGTGGAACTGTGACCTCTTGTGTGTTGAAAGTTTCTATGGCTGTGTGGACTTGTGACCTCTTGTGTGTTGAAAGTTTCTATGGCTGTGTGGAATGTCATTGCCTCTGCTCTAAAATCTGTGCACCTTTTTTGAGCTGGAAGAGAATGTCTTTCTGTCTTTCCACCTTTCTCTGGCTGGAAGAGAGTGTGTTCCTGTCTTTTCACCTTTTTTGAGCTGGAAGAGAATGTCTTTCTGTCTTTCCACCTTTCTCTGGCTGGAAGAGAGTGTGTTCCAGTCTTTCCACCTTTTTCCAAGTGGAAGAGAGTGTGTTGCTGTCTTTCCACCTTTCTCCAAGTGGAATAGAGTGTGTTCCTGTCTTTCCACCTTTCTCTGGATAGCGTCTTATCACCAACACCAGATGAAGTCCCATGTTCAAGCAAGTAAACACCTTAGCTTCTTGGCAGACCCATCTAGATCATGACTCCAAACTTTCTCACTCTCTAGTTGTACTTCTGATCATGGAAGCTCATGACACATCCAGTATCTTGCAAATAAAGCCACCTTAATCCTAGATTATGGTGCCTATCTATAACTCACCCAGTTACGACACAGTAGTAACAATTACTAACACTTAAATGTAACATTAGGTGCGTTAAAAATACTAATTTCTCTGATCTCTTGACACAGTCTCATGTGTTCACACTAGGCAAAACACTGGGACTCAAAATTCCTGGCTCAGTTTAATTTATGACCTGAGTTTCACCTCAAGGATCGAACGTGTTATAATGTCTATCTGTAAAGTCATCATGAGTCCGTCAGTATGTTTAGTGACCGCATAGCATTATTCGCTGTGTTTCCTGAGTCAGAAAGGGTTGTTGGATGTTTGCCGATGACCACAGCAAAAAAAAAACAAAAAAAAAAAAAAAAAAAAAAAAAAAACAAACAAATTGCCAATTTCTTGAAAATTATTTTTTTTTTCACAAAAAAAACGATATTTAAAAAAAAAATTTAATTTCTCTGGAAACAAATTAAACACTCAGTGGTCGCCAAAAGTGATAATTGGAAAGATACACTGGGGGGGGGGGGGGGGTGTAATGTTTGAATTTTGGATTTAATGTTTGCTTTTTGAGAGCAAAGAGAAAAAAAAAATACATGTTTTTAACTAAAAAGATGAAGGTAGAGTGGAACTCTATACAGAACTTTGCAGCAGGAGGCAATCTGATCATCAGAAGTGAACCCCCATCAAGCTGCAAGTGTTTGAGCCCTTTAGCTTCTTAACACTCTAGTGAGGTGGACCTGCCTGGATCATGACTCCCGGGCATTGACCTCCTGCTTCATTGTGCTTGAAAGCTCACAGTATGTTTAAAAAATGCTGATATTTTGCTGTAATCATATGAAAGTATATATGTAATGAAACATTCTGTTCTTTGACTTTACAGAAAGAAAGCATCATGTGGGCATCCTGGCCTGAAGCTGGACCTGTAGATGAGCACCTTATCCAATCTTTTAACTACCTGACTGACAGTGCTCATGAGTTCAGACTCAGGAAGAAGGCAGTGCTGACTCCAGGCAAAGGAAAGGTTGACAAACTTTTCATTTTTACTAAACTAAACATTGATAGATTTGTTACTCTGTTTACATGCAAAGTTTATTGTTTTCTCTGTTTCTTTTACTACATAGCATATGTTTGTTTGTTTGTTTGTTGTTAGGATCATCATCACTGCACACCAGACAAATCCATGGGTGTTCCGATATTCTCCTAAAGAATCTAGAAAAGTAAAGAAGCTATGGAAGGCATGGTACTAGAAAGACAAGGGAGAGGTAAAAGAAGATGATATTATGGAAGGCATGGTACTAGAAAGACAAGGGAGAGGTAAAAGAAGATGATATTATGGAAGGCATGTTACTAGAAAGACAAGGGAGAGGTAAAAGAAGATGATATTATGGAAGGCATGGTACTAGAAAGACAAGGGAGAGGTAAAAGAAGATGATATTATGGAAGGCATGTTACTAGAAAGACAAGGGAGAGGTAAAAGAAGATGATATTATGGAAGGCACGGTACTAGAAAGACAAGGGAGAGGCAAAAGAAGATGATATTATGGAAGGCATGGTACTAGAAAGACAAGGGAGAGGCAAAAGAAGATGATATTATGGAAGGCACGGTACTAGAAAGACAAGGGAGAGGCAAAAGAAGATGATATTATGGAAGGCATGGTACTAGAAAGACAAGGGAGAGGCAAAAGAAGATGATATTATGGAAGGCACGGTACTAGAAAGACAAGGGAGAGGCAAAAGAAGATGATATTATGGACGGCATGGTACTAGAAAGACAAGGGAGAGGCAAAAGAAGATGATATTATAGAAGGCATGGTACTAGAAAGACAAGGGAGAGGCAAAAGAAGATGATATTATGGAAGGCATGGTACTAGAAAGACAAGGGAGAGGCAAAAGAAGATGATATTATGGAAGGCATGGTACTAGAAAGACAAGGGAGAGGCAAAAGAAGATGATATTATGGAAGGCATGGTACTAGAAAGACAAGGGAGAGGTAAAAGAAGATGATATTATGGAAGGCATGGTACTAGAAAGACAAGGGAGAGGTAAAAGAAGATGATATTATGGACGGCATGGTACTAGAAAGACAAGGGAGAGGCAAAAGAAGATGATATTATAGAAGGCATGTTACTAGAAAGACAAGGGAGAGGCAAAAGAAGATGATATTATGGAAGGCATGGTACTAGAAAGACAAGGGAGAGGCAAAAGAAGATGGTATTATAGAAGGCATGGTACTAGAAAGACAAGGGAGAGGTAAAAGAAGATGATATTATGGACGGCATGGTACTAGAAAGACAAGGGAGAGGTAAAAGAAGATGATATATTTTCGAAGGCATGGTACTAGAAAGACAAGGGAGAGGCAAATAAGATGATATTATGGAAGGCATGTTACTAGAAAGACAAGGGAGAGGCAAAAGAAGATGATATTATGGAAGGCATGGTACTAGAAAGACAAGGGAGAGGTAAAAGAAGATGATATTATGGAAGGCATGGTACTAGAAAGACAAGGTAGAGGTAAAAAAAGATGATATTATGGAAGGCATGGTACTAGAAAGACAAGGGAGAGGTAAAAAAAGGTGGATGTAAGATGTCATAGATTATCTCATGCAGGTCAAAGAAAACTAGTTTGTACCTGATCATGACTGGGTCAGTTGACATATCAAATTTATATCTTAATCTGTAATGAGTTTTAAATTATTTTAGGAAATCCTCTTGTAGCTTGCCTAATTTTACAAAACATGCTATACTCTTTCAACAGCGGGTGGTGGCTGTGCCCACTCACGCTGTCATCTGGGTTGCCAAGACCTACCCTCCCTGGCAGAACCTGGTGCTGACAACACTACAAAAGTTGTACCAGGTTTGTGTGATTATCGGCCTCATAAATTCTTGTCTAAATAAACTATTTTTATCTTTCTTTGGGACATGTATTACCATTGCTGGTGTAAGTTGGGGGACTGACAACACAGGATCAGGGGGATAATGGCCGCTTGGTTAAAGCAGTCGCTACGACATGTCAGACTCAGGATTTTTTATTTCACTCTCAATAGAAAAAATTCTTTCTGTCTACCGCGGGTTTCAAACACTGTATGCCTGCTTTTTCAGCCAGCGAAACAGTGGATTTTACCGCATGGCCATGCGCTTCTCAATAAATAAATAAATAGCTCTAAATAAACAGTTTTAACATTTTACCAGAATTAAATTTTCTTATCATAATGATCTGTGCCTAACAAACCAATGCAATGAGATATCAATTCTTTCAGTTTAAACAATTTTTCTGTCGTGAATATTAGACACCTGTGATAGTTTTGGTGTTATAGTCCATACATGATGGTCTGTTGAGAGATAGAGGAGCTTTCAGCTCATTTGGGTTTGCTGGATTCAGCATAAGTTATTGAGTTATTTGTGGGTTATCATCATGCTCCGAACTAACCCATAAGTACTCAGATCTCCTCCTCAGCATGTCTTGCAGCTACTGACAACTCCCGCTGTTTTGGTTGATAAATCCTTTAATTGTCCACGAAGTCTTTTGTTTTTGGCTGTGCCCATCTTAACTCCCTTCTCCTTTATCCGAAGAAGAGACATGGCTCATACTTGTCAAAGTCCTCTGCCCTTCCTGCATCTCAGAGGGTGTTAATGATGTCTGCCTGATCTATTGGTTGACCATCTTAAACAACAGCACAGCTTCCCAGCCTATCCGCTCTTTCATTTTTGGACGTAGACAAAAGTGACTCAGTGCATTGCTGACTTCTGTAATGATTCAACTTCCTGCTTACAGAGCCTGATTCAGCAGGAGAGATGTCAAACTGTGAATACATTTCCTCTTCACATTAAATAGTTCTATATGCCTTAGAGTTGTACACATATCAATGCCAGAGGTATACAGAGATAAATACCAGAGTTGTACACATATCAATGCCAGAGTTATACAGTGATAAATACCAGAGTTGTACACCTATCAATGCCATAGTTATACAGAGATAAATACCAGAGTTGTACACATATCAATGCCAGAGTTATACAGAGATAAATACCAGAGTTGTACACATATCAATGCCAGAGTTATACAGTGATAAATACCAGAGTTGTACACCTATCAATGCCATAGTTATACAGTGATAAATACCAGAGTTGTACACCTATCAATGCCAGAGTTATACAATGATAAATACCAGAGTTGTACACCTATCAATGCCAGAGTTATACAGTGATAAATACCAGAGTTGTACACCTATCAATGCCAGAGTTATACAGTGATAAATACCAGAGTTGTACACCTATCAATGCCAGAGTTATACAGTGATAAATACCAGAGTTGTACACCTATCAATGCCAGAGTTATACAGTGATAAATACCAGAGTTGTACAGAGATAAATGCCAGAGTTGTACACCTATAAATGCCAGAGTTGTACAGAGATAAATGCCATTTTCACACTTTTGGTTTCTGGATATTCTTCCCCAGCTTTCATTCAATCACAAACTCCTAGAGTAATGCAATTAAAATGAGATGAACTTCTGTTCCAAGCTATCAGACATCTTCTGCACACGTTTTTAGAGTAACATAAAGTGTTGATTCTATGAATCCTGCTCTTGATTGAATAATTAAAGCTGATCAATAGACTCTTTATCACCAGATTGAAAGGGTTAATTTAAAATACCACAAAGAGTTTAAAAATACACACAACAGTGAACCTTTTTTTTTTTTACTTTGGCTGTCATGTTGCCAGTAGCTATTGTCTTCCTGTTCTTTGAAACATGTAAACATATCTGGTATGTTCCCACATAATAATAAAGAATGACCAAGTTTGTGATGCCTTGTGTCTTCATCTCCAGGCCCATAATGGATTCCCAGACAACAAGATCATATCTCAGGAGCTCAACAGCAAACCAGAACTCAAGAAGTACATTAAGAAGCTCATGCCATTTGTTCAGCTAGCGAAGGTAGGAAGTCTTTATTTGTGCTGCTCGTTTGTTCAGTTAGTGAAGATAGGAAGTCTTTATTCGTGGTGCTTGTTTGTTCAGTTAGTGAAGGTAAGAAGTCTTTATTTGTGGTGCGCGTTTGTTCAGTTAGTGAAGGTAGGAAGTCTTTATTTGTGGTGCTCATTTGTTCAGTTAGTGAAGGTAAGAAGTCTTTATTTGTGGTGCGCGTTTGTTCAGTTAGTGGAAGTAGGTCTTTATTTGTGGTGTTCATTTGTTCAGTTAGTGAAGGTAGGAAGTCTTTATTTGTGCTGCTCATTTGTTCAGTTAGTGAAGGTAGGAAGTCTTTATTTGTGCTGCTTGTTTGTTCAGTTAGTGAAGGTAGGAAGTCTTTATTTGTGCTGCTCATTTGTTCAGTTAGTGAAGGTAAGAAGTCTTTATTTGTGGTGCTCGTTTGTTCAGTTAGTGAAGGTAAGAAGTCTTTATTTGTGGTGCTCGTTTGTTCAGTTAGTGAAGGTAGGAAGTCTTTATTTGTGCTACTCATTTGTTCAGTTAGTGAAGGTAAGAAGTCTTTATTTGTGGTGCTCGTTTGTTCAGTTAGTGAAGGTAGGAAGTCTTTATTTGTGGTGCTCGTTTGTTCAGTTAGTGAAGGTAGGAAGTGTTTATTTGTGCTGCTCGTTTGTTCAGTTAGTGGAAGTAGGTCTTTATTTGTGGTGCTCGTTTGTTCAGTTAGTGAAGGTAAGGAAGTCTTTATTTGTGGTGCTCGTTTGTTCAGTTAGTGAAGGTAGGAAGTCTTTATTTGTGGTGCTCGTTTGTTCAGTTAGTGAAGGTAAGAAGTCTTTATTTGAGCTGCTCATTTGTTCAGTTAGTGAAGGTAAGGAAGTCTTTATTTGTGCTGCTCATTTGTTCAGTTAGTGAAGGTAAGGAAGTCTTTATTTGAGCTGCTCATTTGTTCAGTTAGTGAAGGTAGGGAAGTCTTTATTTGTGCTGCTCATTTGTTCAGTTAGTGAAGGTAAGGAAGTCTTTATTTGAGCTGCTCATTTGTTCAGTTAGTGAAGGTAAGGAAGTCTTTATTTGTGCTGCTCATTTGTTCAGTTAGTGAAGGTAAGAAGTCTTTATTTGTGCTGCTCATTTGTTCAGTTAGTGAAGGTAAGAAGTCTTTATTTGTGGTGCTCATTTGTTCAGTTAGTGAAGGTAAGAAGTCTTTATTTGTGGTGCTCGTTTGTTCAGTTAGTGAAGGTAAGAAGTCTTTATTTGTGCTGCTCATTTGTTCAGTTAGTGAAGGTAAGAAGTCTTTATTTGTGGTGCTCGTTTGTTCAGTTAGTGAAGGTAAGAAGTCTTTATTTGTGCTGCTCATTTGTTCAGTTAGTGAAGGTAAGAAGTCTTTATTTGTGGTGCTCGTTTGTTCAGTTAGTGAAGGTAGGAAGTCTTTATTTGTGCTACTCATTTGTTCAGTTAGTGAAGGTAAGAAGTCTTTATTTGTGGTGCTCATTTGTTCAGTTAGTGAAGGTAAGAAGTCTTTATTTGTGGTGCTCATTTGTTCAGTTAGTGAAGGTAAGGAAGTCTTTATTTGTGGTGCTCGTTTGTTCAGTTAGTGAAGGTAGGAAGTCTTTATTTGTGGTGCTCGTTTGTTCAGTTAGTGAAGGTAAGAAGTCTTTATTTGAGCTGCTCATTTGTTCAGTTAGTGAAGGTAAGGAAGTCTTTATTTGTGCTGCTCATTTGTTCAGTTAGTGAAGGTAAGGAAGTCTTTATTTGAGCTGCTCATTTGTTCAGTTAGTGAAGGTAGGGAAGTCTTTATTTGTGCTGCTCATTTGTTCAGTTAGTGAAGGTAAGGAAGTCTTTATTTGAGCTGCTCATTTGTTCAGTTAGTGAAGGTAAGGAAGTCTTTATTTGTGCTGCTCATTTGTTCAGTTAGTGAAGGTAAGAAGTCTTTATTTGTGCTGCTCATTTGTTCAGTTAGTGAAGGTAAGAAGTCTTTATTTGTGGTGCTCATTTGTTCAGTTAGTGAAGGTAAGAAGTCTTTATTTGTGGTGCTCGTTTGTTCAGTTAGTGAAGGTAAGAAGTCTTTATTTGTGCTGCTCATTTGTTCAGTTAGTGAAGGTAAGAAGTCTTTATTTGTGGTGCTCGTTTGTTCAGTTAGTGAAGGTAAGAAGTCTTTATTTGTGCTGCTCATTTGTTCAGTTAGTGAAGGTAAGAAGTCTTTATTTGTGGTGCTCGTTTGTTCAGTTAGTGAAGGTAGGAAGTCTTTATTTGTGCTACTCATTTGTTCAGTTAGTGAAGGTAAGAAGTCTTTATTTGTGGTGCTCATTTGTTCAGTTAGTGAAGGTAAGAAGTCTTTATTTGTGGTGCTCATTTGTTCAGTTAGTGAAGGTAAGAAGTCTTTATTTGTGCTGCTCATTTGTTCAGTTAGTGAAGGTAAGAAGTCTTTATTTGTGCTGCTCATTTGTTCAGTTAGTGAAGGTAGGAAGTCTTTATTTGTGGTGCTCGTTTGTTCAGTTAGTGAAGGTAGGAAGTCTTTATTTGAGCTGCTCATTTGTTCAGTTAGTGAAGGTAGGAAGTCTTTATTTGTGGTGCTCATTTGTTCAGTTAGTGGAAGTAGGTCTTTATTTGTGGTGCTCATTTATTCAGTTAGTGGAAGTAGGTCTTTATTTGTGGTGCTCATTTATTCAGTTAGTGAAGGTAGGAAGTCTTTATTTGTGGTGCTCATTTATTCAGTTAGTGAAGGTAGGAAGTCTTTATTTGAGCTGCTCATTTGTTCAGTTAGTGAAGGTAAGAAGTCTTTATTTGTGCTGCTTATTTGTTCAGTTAGTGAAGGTAAGAAGTCTTTATTTGTGCTGCTCATTTGTTCAGTTAGTGAAGGTAAGAAGTCTTTATTTGTGCTGCTCATTTGTTCAGTTAGTGAAGGTAGGAAGTCTTTATTTGTGGTGCTCGTTTGTTCAGTTAGTGGAAGTAGGTCTTTATTTGTGGTGCTCATTTATTCAGTTAGTGAAGGTAGGAAGTCTTTATTTGTGGTGCTCATTTGTTCAGTTAGTGGAAGTAGGTCTTTATTTGTGGTGCTCATTTATTCAGTTAGTGAAGGTAGGAAGTCTTTATTTGTGGTGCTCATTTGTTCAGTTAGTGAAGGTAAGAAGTCTTTATTTGTGGTGCTCATTTGTTCAGTTAGTGAAGGTAAGAAGTCTTTATTTGTGGTGCTCATTTGTTCAGTTAGTGAAGGTAAGAAGTCTTTATTTGTGGTGCTCGTTTGTTCAGTTAGTGAAGGTAAGAAGTCTTTATTTGTGGTGCTCGTTTGTTCAGTTAGTGAAGGTAAGAAGTCTTTATTTATGGTGCTCATTTGTTCAGTTAGTGAAGGTAAGAAGTCTTTATTTGTGGTGCTCGTTTGTTCAGTTAGTGAAGGTAAGAAGTCTTTATTTGTGGTGCTCGTTTGTTCAGTTAGTGAAGGTAGGAAGTCTTTATTTGTGGTGCTCATTTGTTCAGTTAGTGAAGGTAGGAAGTCTTTATTTGTGGTGCTCATTTGTTCAGTTAGTGAAGGTAAGAAGTCTTTATTTGTGGTGCTCGTTTGTTCAGTTAGTGAAGGTAAGAAGTCTTTATTTGTGCTACTCATTTGTTCAGTTAGTGAAGGTAGAAAGTCTTTATTTGTGCTGCTCGTTTGTTCTGTTAGTGAAGGTAAGAAGTCTTTATTTGTGGTGCTCGTTTGTTCAGTTAGTGAAGGTAGGAAGTCTTTATTTGAGCTGCTCATTTGTTCAGTTAGTGAAGGTAAGAAGTCTTTATTTGTGGTGCTCATTTGTTCAGTTAGTGAAGGTAAGAAGTCTTTATTTGTGGTGCTCGTTTGTTCAGTTAGTGAAGGTAAGAAGTCTTTATTTGTGGTGCTCGTTTGTTCAGTTAGTGAAGGTAGGAAGTCTTTATTTGTGGTGCTCATTTGTTCAGTTAGTGAAGGTAGGAAGTCTTTATTTGTGGTGCTCATTTGTTCAGTTAGTGAAGGTAAGAAGTCTTTATTTGTGGTGCTCGTTTGTTCAGTTAGTGAAGGTAAGAAGTCTTTATTTGTGCTACTCATTTGTTCAGTTAGTGAAGGTAGGAAGTCTTTATTTGAGCTGCTCATTTGTTCAGTTAGTGAAGGTAAGAAGTCTTTATTTGTGGTGCTCATTTGTTCAGTTAGTGAAGGTAAGAAGTCTTTATTTGTGGTGCTCATTTGTTCAGTTAGTGAAGGTAGGAAGTCTTTATTTGTGGTGCTCGTTTGTTTAGTTAGTGAAGGTAAGAAGTCTTTATTTGTGGTGCTCATTTGTTCAGTTAGTGAAGGTAAGAAGTCTTTATTTGTGCTGCTCGTTTGTTCAGTTAGTGAAGGTAGGAAGTCTTTATTTGTGCTACTCATTTGTTCAGTTAGTGAAGGTAGGAAGTCTTTATTTGAGCTGCTCATTTGTTCAGTTAGTGAAGGTAAGAAGTCTTTATTTGTGCTGCTCATTTGTTCAGTTAGTGAAGGTAGGAAGTCTTTATTTGTGGTGCTCATTTGTTCAGTTAGTGAAGGTAAGAAGTCTTTATTTGTGCTACTCATTTGTTCAGTTAGTGAAGGTAGGAAGTCTTTATTTGAGCTGCTCATTTGTTCAGTTAGTGAAGGTAGGAAGTCTTTATTTGAGCTGCTCATTTGTTCAGTTAGTGAAGGTAAGAAGTCTTTATTTGAGCTGCTCATTTGTTCAGTTAGTGAAGGTAAGAAGTCTTTATTTGAGCTGCTCATTTGTTCAGTTAGTGAAGGTAAGAAGTCTTTATTTGTGCTACTCATTTGTTCAGTTAGTGAAGGTAGGAAGTCTTTATTTGAGCTGCTCATTTGTTCAGTTAGTGAAGGTAAGAAGTCTTTATTTGAGCTGCTCATTTGTTCAGTGTGGTAGAGACAGAAACATTAGCATGAGATTGAAAATCAAATTGGTGAGTTGCTGTAACATCAATATTCTGAAATGCCCATGAGTGATTGTCACTTAAAGTGCATTGTTAAAAGGGAATAGCATCCATAGAATTGAAATGTTAAAGACACATCTTAGGTACATCTTACAAATGCCTTATCTATAGATTGTTGTAGATATGATATTGGCTAAAATAATGACCATTGTCCGTAAAATAAAAATTTGATAGTGATACGGTGTGGTTAGTTAATGTTATAGAACATGTTAGATTCTTGAGGACAATGATCACCTAAATACTTACAATGCGTTAAGGAAAAAAAAACACGGTTCTTGATTTCATGATGAGTTTATTGTCATCATAGACCCTCATTAACAATCAGTAGTTATCCATCTACACCATTAAACTGCAGAGTCTTTCTTAGATTCGACTAACGACACTGTATACTTTGGGAGCTTCTATCATCTGATTTTCAGAAATGTATTACATGTTAAATAACTGGATGTTAGATGTTAGCCATTCCTGTTTCGATAGAGGCAACAGCCGTTGGTGACATCAGTAACTGGTAAATGGTACAGTCGTCACCTATTTTCTCTCAATCTCTAAGATCTTTGCTAGTGGAAATTATCAATCTGGACTGGCGCAGCGTGTCCTGCTCAGAAACTGTCCATCTGTTATCACCATTCTCATAACTGGTCTACAAGTCTGGGAGCTCATTTCAGTGTATCTTTTGGTTAGATACTAGCCTTGGATCTTTCCTCTTCCCAAAAGGGAAGAGAATGTAGTGACGTCCATTTCTGCCAGCAATAAGTTTTCTAAAATCAGCTGATTTTCTGCAGAAGGTGTCATCATGTAAAACCATTCTCTCCACTTGCCCACCCTAACAGTACCCACACCACTTCTCTTCCTTCTATTAGCAGACAGCTTCAAAGTATTTGGCCTTGAACAACTCTCATGCCCCTATTGACTGACTTTCCAGGGGAGACAAGTAACAATAAATGAATATTATTATGGAGGGGAAACTTCCAATGTGAAAGATGAGCCAATCATTTCAGGGCAAGAGGTATGTTTACAAAACTTGGACAAAAAAAGTTTGAGGAGTATGGGTTCGATCCTGCTTAGGACTGTCTATTGTTCTTTGTTTTTTTTCTGTTATTGATTATTTGTGAATTTTTTTCCAAGACTAACTTTCCCCACCTCATATTCAGCATGTACCAAATTGTTACATATTGCTGCGCTATAGTTCGGACTTGGTCACTGTCCAATGGATTGCAGTTACACTGTTACAATGGTTCAGCCACATACCTTGATAAATAAGTTGAGCAAAGATCATGCTTCAGGTAATAATCAACTGTCAATAAAAAATTATATATATAAAATAGATGGAAAAACAACATAAAGTAGTGAACATGCGGCCATGACTAACTTTATAATCACATAAATATAGAATAAGGTACACATTAGAAAAAGGCTGAAGAAAATTATAGCCATAATCAAAACATCACATCACAACACTTTAGAAGGTTAAAGATCTGGCAAGACAAGTGTTGTGGATACACTCAACTACTCGTAGCATTTTAGCTATAATCTCAGAACATTTGCAACATTTATGGGTGATGATGCCCTGGGTCTTCCGCATTCCATTTATTCTTAAAATTGGTATTTTATTATAAGCCATGATATCCTCAATACAGTTATTTTCAGCAAGCCACAAAAGACATGCATACTTTGTTTCTTGTGTTAAAAAAGACTGAGCAGCTTTGACCATGCTCAGAATGCGGTGAGATAATTTTTTTAATTGAGGGGTTATTTTATTTTGGATATTAAAAGAATATCATTATTTTTTCTTCAGGAAAATGTGGAGAAGAATGGTGTGAAGGCCCTGGCCTTGACGTCTGATATTGATGAAATAGAGGTCTTGAATCTGAACCTCCAGTACCTGGCCAATACTGTTGAGGTGAGTGGCTCGCAGGGCATTCATTGGATGTCGTTGTTGTTGATCTGGTTTATGTATAGCATGTTGAATTTGCAGCAGGATTTTTTTGGAGCTAATTATAATAATTTGTTTAATACTTCTACTGTTATGGTGGGTAGCAAAGCAACCTGCAATGGCAGGATCAGCAATTCATAGCTCATCAAAACCTTACTTCATTTGCCAGGTGGTCTTTTGATATAGAAGACCTAATATTGCAAAGATATCTGTTGATATATAGAAGACTTAGTATTGGAGAGATGAGGATTGTTGATATAGAAGACCTAGTATTGCAGCATCTCCAGGATGGACAAGACTCATGATCCTCTGCAGAACCTGGGAAATTAGGAAAGCTAGTGCAGCCTCTGGCCTTATATCAACATCAACTGCCTTGGTAACCCATAAACTAGATAAGGAAAGAGATCACAGAATGGCTGCCGAAAAAACCAGTAGCAGAGGTACTAGAACTGGGCAATTGGGATTATATTTAAATGGTTCAGCGGTCCTTGTCACTGGCTAGCATTACAGCTGATGTAAAAATATTCCTGGCAGTGTAGAAGTTCTCAGAGCAGCTGAGAAAACATATCGTGTGTGTTTTTATAACCAGCAAGTTACAAGGTAGCATTTGCTTTCATTTGTTTTAATAGATGGAAGCACCATTAGGTCTGTCTGGAATGCAATGATTTCACTTTTTGTCATCCAACTGAAATTTAGTGCAAGGAAACTTTCTATAGAGCTTTGCAAAGGCAGACAATAATCATCAGTAGTGGTCTCCTTTTGTCAAGCAAGTGTTTCTGCCCTTTAGTCTCTTGACATTCTAAGGAGGGAAGGCCTACCTGGATCACGGCTTCCATTTGTTATATGAAACTTCCTGATTGAATATACTATAAGAGTATATATACTGGCACCCCATATTCTTTCATAATTTGATGGAAACAGGATTTATTTAATATTATGAGTTCCAGCTGCTTAAATGTGTGCATGTTTGTTTGCATACGCCAGCTCTATTTCGCTAGTGAAGTTCAGAAGGGCTGAATTTTGTGTGAATATCACTTTTTCCTATTTTTTCGCAGCAGGATTTTCCTATTTTAACACTCCTACAGGAATGTGTTCCGGTGTCCAATGCTGTACAGGCAGATATTCTCTAACTTCAGAGATACTCATTTCTTTTAGCATCAAGAGTTATAATATTTTTAGGTAAATTTTTCCAAGAAATATTTTCTGGGCCTACTATTTTCAATTTCCAACTGCTAAAGGTTCTTTAATGTGCACAGTATGTGTGAACATGGGACCTACTCTTGTCATCTATGAGGGCTAGACATTGGATCTCATTAATCAGAGATGGGGGGGGGGGGGGGGAGGTAAAACCTTGTAAAAAACCACTGATTTGAAATTTAAAATTCTCACTACCTGTAGTGGGATTTGAACCTGGGACCTTCTTGCTCAGAGGCTAGCATTTTACCTCTAGACCACCCAGCTTGTGTGTATGGGGGCTTGATCCAGCAATTTCACTGAGTGCAGTCAGCAACCCACATCTGACTGCTTGTGTTAGGATTGGTGAACAAGAGCTGATGACTACCAAAGGAATTGATTGTCCTCTTCATCTTCTGTCTTTAAAAGAACACAAAGTGGGCATAGATACGTTGTGTTGTAGTTTGCTGTAGAATTGTGATATTTGTATGCGACTTTCGGCCCAATACATCCAACTTCCGTATGTTATTTTTGAGTACCGAGTTTATTTCCCTCTTCGATCTCTACTTGGCCAGACCTTTAGTAGAAGTAAGGTCTGAATGATTCTGGTTCACCAATCCTGGCGCAAGTCATCAGCTATGCCAGCCTCTAGCTCCACTACTGTCAGGCGCACCTTTGCCTCCATGCTTTGAGTCTAAAAAGATCTTCAATGGGAAAAAGATACAAACAAAACAAATTACAAATGTCTTATTAAAGTTAGTACTTGCAACAATGAGCCAGAATTAAAAGTATTGTCTGTCCATGCAAAAAAGCAAGAGGTCAAATGTAAATGGCTCCACATGATTTGTTTCGTGTCTGTTCCAGGTGTATCTGTCAGAGCTTTTTAAATGTAAGGATTCTGTATACGTTGTCCACCCTATGTTGATAGAGCTCTCAGTTTGATAAAAGCGATAATAGAAATATGTTCAGATAATAGAAATATGTTCAGATAATAGAAATATGTTCAGATAATAGAAATATGTTCAGATAATAGAAAAGGTAACTTGCATTTTAAATAAATAGGTAAACGTCAGTTTCTGAGCATAAATGGAATTGGTCAGTGATATCAGCTTGTAACTTATATAAGAGTTCAGTCATAATTATTGCTTTTGTGTGTGTGGTTTTTGAAGATATCTGATTGATTATTTTAGGTGGAGGGTTTACAGGTGAAGTCCTCCGACTTGGCAGAGGACAAAGTCAGGGAAGAATGCTGCCCTGGGAAGCCTTTCATTACATTTCTGACTGAGGTAAGCCCAGTTCTAGAGGTTGCTGTCTCCCACATGTCACAGTGATTAAGGAACTCTTCTTGTGTTCACAGTTTGGTGTTTCATATGGTCAGACAAGTGCATGTGATATTTGTAGTCGTGGACCCCCAGGATTTCAACTCACAATTTTTTTTTTTTTTTTTTTAAAACTCACGATTTAAAACCCACAAGTGCATCAACCATTTTATTTGTGCTTTCATTCTCTCTTTCCATTTAGCTACAAAATAAACTATTCTTCTATTGTTATTGTATTCTATTATTCTATTGGGTATTGTTATTTTTCATTATGTTTGTTTTATCCCTGTTGATATAGTCCTATTTTTTCAGCCATGGATGATAGGGTATCTGTGATATTTTGCATCATGTTGAAACCATTTAATTCCATTATTTCCTTTACAACATTTACTCATTATGTAATCAGCGGTAATTCCAAATAGCAATGGTTATGGTATATTCTAAAATATTCTTGAGACACCTGTTTCAATTCAAAACCAATCACTCATTCCCCCCTCTGTGTGAACAGTGCAAGTATAGCATCACATGTGATGTTGATCATTTTTGGTGGTATTCCACAATATTTCAAGATATCCCACAACCTATACTTGCTGTCAAACACTTTTTTTTAAAAATCAATGAACATGCAGATTAATGAGTGTTGTTTCTCTGCATGTTCTTTTAGTATTATCCTTAGAGTGAATATTTGGTCAAGACAGCTTCTCTCCTTTCTGAATCATGCTTGTTCTTTGTGCATAATATTATCTACAGCATCTTTTATTTTGTTCAGCATGATTCTACAGAAAACTTTGGACTTCATTCAATTTAACATCTCATCGAATATCCAAACACAAAGAAAAGCAGCTGCAGTCCCCATTGTTGCATACATAGCACACGTCAAAAGACATAAGTTATAGCACTGACAGTGAACGCAACTGAACTGTCCTTCGTCATACAATATCATTATTCATCATAAGCAATCTGAATATAGAAACACCATCTGATGAAACACACAGCTCATGGTGTGCACAGAGCACTAATCTCTGTAGCTCCTGCAGCAAGCTGGACTTGGAATATGAGGAAACTGCAACAAGGAACCTTTTCAGACAGTGCCTCAATGGTTCAGTGCTGGCCCGGATGTATATTGACCAACTATAATATTGTTTCAAGTCTCTCTCTCTATCTGTGATCAAGACTCAATCAGAGTAGGATCCCAGACACTCACATGAAGACAGCTGTCCGTTTAAGTGAATTGATCGACCCGACAGACAGAACATCATAATTAGAGTCTGTTAGATTCACTCTGATTGAATACCTGTTAAAAGGTTGCACTGTGTTCTGCGCCAGTGGCCCAGTGCATCCGATTTCAGCCAGCACTTTACTCAGGTATTGTTTTCCTTAGCCTTTGATTGTCCCCAATCTTCCTGCAAGGCAGCAGATTGTCTTTTCTGTAGGGGGATTCTGCCCTTAGATTGTCGGCCCACCCAGGTTTACGATCACCATCTGCCCAAGCCACTAGAGGTGACTAACACATACATGCACACACAAAGATATGAGATGTAACTAACACTGACATGCACACGATGATATGAGGCATGACTAACACTGACACACACCAAGATATAAGATATGACTAACAGACACACACACACACACACTAAGATATGAGATGTGACTAACACAGACACATTCTAAAATATGAGATATGACTAACACAGATACACACACTAAGATATGAGATGTGACTAACACAGACACACACTAAAATATGAGATATGACTAACACAGATACACACACTAAGATATGAGATATGACTAAACACAGTCATGCACACACAAATATATGAGACATGACTAACATAAATATGCACTCACAAAGATAGGAGATGTGACTAACATAGACATGCACACACAAAGATATGAGATATGACTAAACACAAACACACAAAGATATGAGACATGACTAATATAGACAGACACACGTTAAGATATGAGATGTGACTAGCATGGACATAACACAAATATATGAGACATAACTACATAGACATGCACACACAAAGGTATGAGATGTGACTAACATAGACATGCACACAAAGATATGAGATATGACCCACACAGACATGCATGCACAAAGATATGACACATGACTAACACAGATACACACTAATATATGTGATATGACTAAACACAGACACACACAAAGATATCAGACATGATTAACACTGACACACACCAAGATATGAGTCATGACCAGCACAAAAACACACTAAGATATGAGCCATGGCTAGCACAGAAACACATTAAGATATGAGCCATGGCTAGCACGGACACAAACCATGACATGAACCTTGGTCAACACAGACACCCATTAAGATATGAGCCATGGCTAGCACGGATATTCACCAAGATATGAATCATGGCCAGCCCAGACACACACCAAGATATGAGCCATTGCCAGCACATACACCCACCAAGATATCAGCCATGGCTATCACAGACTCCCACTAAGATATGAGCTACGACTAGCACGGATATACACCGAGAATTGAGCCATGGCTGTCACAGACACCCACCACATTAAGAACCATGGCTATCACATACACACACACAAAGATATGAGCCATGGTTAGCACAGACAACCACCAAGATATAAGCCACGACTAACATATACACTTGATAACGTCCACCAAAGTTTGTCTGAGGTTCTTGGTAAAGTTTCTACTGACGACCACGAAGATCCAAAACTTGCAGGCATGGTGGGCGTGGCTGAAGTTCTGGAAGATCAGCCGGAAAAGACCTTCAGAGAATGTCAATTTCATGTCCCCTGAGTTTTGAGTCCGCATCAGATAGTAGTCTGGCCACGTGGCTGAGTGTGTTCATGATGATGTAAGATGAGAGACAAGGCAAAGAGCATCCTAGCCACATGAACCTGGACGCTAGCTCGCACTGAGCTCCACCTAGGAGCGTTGATCGGTTTCAGCTCAGAAACTTCCAGCATCTGCAGGCCTCTGAGCTTCTTCCACTGGGACTCGTGTATGATGGACAGAACGAACGTGAAGAGCATGGCAGTAATGACGATCAACGGTAGTAGCAACGTTACTACCGAGTCAATGTAGGTTATTATGTGCAAGAACATCAGCCTTGAACTTGGCAAACATTTCTCAAGACCTATCTCGTTTGGCGTTACCCTAGCAGCAACAGCAATGGCCATATGCAGCAACAACGACAAGACTAGAATGCACATGATCACGATACTGGCGCGTCACTTTGTGCACATAACCACAAAGCTTGTTGGATGACATATGGTGGTGTAATTCTCCACTGTTATGCACACAATGTACCATACAGACAGAAAGCTAAATACGTAGGTGGCAAAAAATGAGACTTTGACACATCCCGTTCAGTTGATTGACTTTGTAGCCAATGGTCTCTATCCACACAAACAGTAGGCCAACCAGAACACCCGTGTCAGAGATCAGCAATACAAAAATGTAAATGCTGGAAGAAAAGTTCCTGAGTTCTCGTCGAAGAAGATCCAAGAAGAATCTTCATAAATGAATGACGTCATATCCTGGAGCGATCTTTTCTTTCCACCAAAGATGAATATGGCTTGTATCTCACACGCTACTTGATGATGTCCAAATTTGTAGATTTTGATAAATTAAAGACGTATGTGATTTGAGTAGCACGCAAACAATGAATAGAATAGTTGAGTTCTTGGCTCTTGTGTCTTGAATAAAACAGAACGTGACAACCTTAAGTATGGAATTTATCTGACAAGTATTTTAAACTAAAAGTTCTACCAGATATATACGAATATATGATGAAACATGTAATTTACTATTTGGATAGTTTGTCAAAGAAGGTGTTGATCTCCTCCTGCGTTAGTGGACACATGGTTGTTTACTAATTTGGTTCATTTAGACAGTGTCCACAAGAGTCAGAGTGAAATGAATCTCCATTGTCGCCAACCCTCGATGCAGGGAGAAAGCACGACAAGATTGTGTTCTGAGCTTATACTCCAGGCATTGTGCTAGTCAAAGCTAAACTATAACGGCCGCCGTTGAGAATGAACGAAATTCTGCTAATTCAGCTCTTGGCTTTGTTCAAACGCAAACAAGCGTCATCTTGGTGCGTCTATTGTTTCATATTGTTTCAAGTAAGCATTTATTAAAGAGTTAATATGGAGGAGATTAGTTTTGGGAGGAAAGGGGAGGGCGGGCGAATGCCAGGAAGCTCATCTCAATACAAGTTGGATGGGGCAACTGGCAGGGTCATGGGTGTTGTAGGAATCTCTACTTGGCATCTGAACGATCTTCATATCCGGTCGAGATATCTTTCCATCTGTTGAAAGATTAGATCTACATATCTGTTAGACTAAGAATGGCAAAATGTTACATCTTCTCAATATTCATGTATGGTGCAGAAACATGGACATTAGACAAGAAAACAGAACAGAAAATTGAAGCCTTTGAAATGTGGATTTATAGAAGAATAGGTAGAATTGGATGGAAACAAAAGATAACAAACGATAAAGTTTTAAAACAACTGAAAATAAAAAGAGTACAACTAAATACAATTAAGACAAGACAAATGAAATTTTTGGGGCATGTTAAAAGACACAACAGCCTACTAAAAGTAATATTGGAAGGAAAAATACAAGGTAAAAGAGGCAAAGGCAGACCAAGACTAACATGGACGAGTAACATCAAAAGATGGTCAAGTCAATCTATGACAGCCTGCACCATCAAAGCAAGAAACAGAGTAGAATGGCTATCCATGGTGGCCAACCTTCGTTGCGGAGAAGGCACACGATGATGATAATGATCTGTTGAGAAATCTTTAAATCTGATTGAGATATCTATAATGAGATCTGAATGTCTGTTTATAGATCTTCTTATCTGTTTAGAGTGAATGATTCAATATAAAAAACACTGTGTACACATTGTTGTGTCCTGCAGCCTTCAGTGCAGGTCTGCCTGATCAACCCTCAGCCATTCAGCGGGCTCTTTGAAGCAAAGCTGAGTATATATGATGGGGACAATCTCTACAAGGTGACAGGCCGTATTGCCAAGACTGAGAGATCCAAAATTAAAGGTGAGAATATTGATATCAAGAATTGTTATTATCTGTATCTCTGGTCTCTACATCTCTCTAGTGCTTATCATTTTAGCAGCTTACATTCCTTCCTATTATATTGTGCTGTTCAATATAATTACATTTTGAACTAATTTACCATCCATTTAATTTGATTCCTTTTGAGTTTTATGTGTCAGATGACAGTCAAAGATAGTGCCCAGATAGTTTGTTTTTTGTTCAAAAGTAAATTTTGTGTAATTTTCTTCATTTATTTTAATCAACCACTTTGGCCATTTTTCCTGTAAAGATTGGGTCTGCTATATTCAGGTACTCTTTCTTCCTTTCAGCTCCCTGTGGAGCATAGGTCTTCAACAAACACTTTCCAAGCTGTCCTGTTTCTTGCAAGATCATTCCATGTCTTCCCCATCATTTTCATCTCAGCTTCGTCCCATTTATCTATATTTGGTTTGTCTGAAGTATTGTCTATATCTGCAATTTAAATTCACAGTTATAGACATACTTCTCATTGGTGTGTGTGGCATCCTGATTGCTGTGGTGCGCCTTTTGGCTGGTTGCCTCCATCCTCAGTACTTATTCTTGCTAGAGCAGACTGTGGTCTTGCTAGGGTGTAGGATGGCCTGGCCAGTCTTGGTTTTCAGTCCCTGGTGACTGTTAAGCCCCATTCCCAAAGAGCAGACCTTGATAGGGTGCTTCCACCTGTCTTCTCCAAGAATATTTTGGTCTTCTTTCTCTTAGGATTCCAAAAAAAGGATTTAGGTACTTGCTGTTGTAATATATTTCTCAGACACTCACCTATGTGTGAAATTGTCGACTCTAAGGATATTTTCTATTGTGATGTTTATGTATATAATAAACATTAATAACATAACTTTTTCAGGGACAACTTGATATATGTTAATCAATCTGAATAAAAAAAAAACATTTATAATTTTTTTAATTCTGAGAAATAATTAGTGAGAAGAGTGGCTGAGCCAAGCCAAGACAATCACACTTGTAGAAGTCAAGCAAAGCCTAACCTTCACAACCAAATAGAATTTTTCAGACAAACCAAACAAAGAGAGCAGAAATTGTAATTCTTCACTGACCATTTTCTACAAACTTCGGGCACCAACTGAACAAATTTCACAAAGAAATGCAAAGTAACTCACTTTTCTCTGTCGCTGGGGTCACACTTCAATAAATAAATCAAGAAGGCATCATTGCGAATGAATTTTGTAGTTGAGAACATTCCGTGCTCCAGTGAACAAACTCTGTGAGAGCCAAACTGCAGGCACTGACAACACCATATGGAAACAGTCAACACCTATTACTATTCTGTTCTATCCTATCCAAGAAGGCAGTTTCATTGCAGTTAGGATTTCCCCATATCCGCTCCACTTGTCACAGCATTTCCTAAAATGCATTGGGAAATTTCAGTGACAAGGTTGTCCCATGCATGTCCTACTCGACTGTACTGGGGATGATTCCAAACCTCGTTAGTTGCCTCTTGCGACGTGTGGCAGGTCACAGTGATATTCTATTCTTCCCTTGCCGTGAGGGCCTCAGCAGCTAGTACTATACTGCTCACCTATCAGATCTGCTATGTAAGCTCCTTCCAATTCATCCTATCATTAGCAACACACTATATAACAGCAACTCATCTGAGGCATAGTAAATAAAAAAATAAAAAGTAAAGAGCTCCATCAAGCCAAGTGGCGTTTAGAGAATATGGTGTTAGTGACCATAAATTTTACAGACCTTCAGCACATGATTTTTGGGGTAATGTGGTCGGTATTACGCCCGTGTCGCTTTACTTTCCCAGAAAAAAAATCCGGTACCCATTTGAGGCTGGGTGTACCCGGAAGCCGTCAGTTGGGATCAAACCCTACCTCTTGTCCTTTGTAGTCCAGTTCACTAACCACTGAGCTATCGCGGCTCCCTGAGGCATAGCAACCTTTGCTATAAATAGTGACCACTTCACAACTATTAGGGATTAAATTATTTCTTTTATTGCACTTTATATGTTATTGCTATATGTTATCAATTTTTATATCATTATTTTGTGTCTGAAAAAATAGCATAACTGGATGTATAACTCAGAAATTTAAAGAGAAAAATATAGGAAGAGATTTGGTGTGCTAGAGAGCAAAGCAGTAAAAAAAATCATCTCAATTCTTCACCATTTAACAGCTATGAAATAATCTATAAAATATAGAACTGCATTAATACTTGGTTGATCGATTGATTATAAAGAAAATATGACATCACTGCATTCTGGGTGCACCTTTTAGCAAACAATGAAACATATTTGGGGACTGGGTGGTCTAGAGGTAAGACATCGGTCTACGGACATGAAAGTTCCGGGTTCAGTTCCCACCGCGAGCGATGAGAAATTTGAAAAATCGAGCCCATCATGTGTTTGTGGCTTTACCCTCACCCTGGTTTCTGGATAGTGAGATCCAACGTTTAGCCCTCTCAGAAAACTACAAAATAATAGGAGGTCCTGTGTGGACTCACACATGTTAAAGAATCCATGGCAGTTTAACATTGAAAAGAGTAGGATAAAAATGGCCGCTGTCTGGGCAAAATTTGTTAAGCAAATCTACTGAGCCATGCAGAAGTTGGGCGTGTCGGGCTGAAATACAAAGATATCAATGCTTTGCCATAAACTAGCACTCACAACGCATTCATGTCCACTTAACGGGTGAACGTTAAGAAGAAGAAATATATTCACACTGATGACAAATAATAATAAATAAATATTATTATATAGGGAACTTCCGAGGCGATAATAGGGAATAATAGAACAAAGAAGTATGTGTTAGCACTCGGAAAAATTGACAGACAAACAACAACAGAAAAAAACGAAGAACAATATATGGTCCGAAGCGGGATCGTACCTGTACTCCCTGGCACTGCGCCTCGGAAGTTCCCTATATAATAATATTTATTTATTATTATTTGTATCCAGTATATAACCACTGGAAACTACTATTTGTCCTGTTTCGTCCAATAAATGTTTGTCTGCAACACAAGTATTCAGCCCTACTGGGAGATACTTGCATTAATAGGAAAGTACAAATATACAATTTATTTCCGGTCTGTGATCGTTACCCTATGCTATAGTCATTGAGAACGCCTTCGTGTAAGACTGCTACAATAGCTAATTTTTTTTAGCTGCGTGGCAGTGTGCCAAGCGTTCGACTTCTCGTGGCAAGGCGCGGTGCCAGGGAGTACGGGTTCGATCCCACTTCGGATCATATATTGTTCTTAGTTTTTTTCTGTTGTTTGTCTGTCAATTTTTCAGAGTGCTAACACATACTTCTTTGTTCTATTATTCACACTGATGACCCCTGTAGCACTAGTTAAACACATCTCAAACTTTTTCTTTCTGTTTTTTTTTTTTTTCACCTGCTCCGCTGTCTGAACCTTTATTTGTAGTTACATTGTGTAAAAGATGCGCAACAAATGCCTGATCACACCTCTACTTCTCCATTACTGGTACCTGAGACCAGGTGAACCACCACATGTAATACTGTGATAAATTGTGTATATATAGTTCCTTATATCTACATCATTGTGACTTGTAGCATTTAGGTCAAAGGTGTCCATTTGCTCATGGGTTTACATTTGTCAGCAACTCATAGCTGATTGCCAATGTCTTGATCAGTAGTGAACCATAACTGATAAAGACCACACTCTGCCACCTATGGTAGGACTGGAAACTAACAGTGGCCAAATAAAGCAGGAAGGCAATCTTGTACTCCTAAATGTCGAGTTGAAGTCGGCGGATGTGCTTGGTTGAAAAGTGCAGACATTGCACCTTGTTGTAAACTACAAAACATCACATCTATGCCCATTTAACATTTATTTTAATGTGCATGTTGATGACAATAGCTATTAAATGAATGCAGAGGAAGAAAAGAAAAGTATGTTTGATAGGTAACAGTGAGTCAAACATTATACAAATAAACTGACAACTTTTATAAGATCGATTGAATGTACAAGTGTGTGTGATGTTCATAGTAAATCTCCCCTTTCTTATAATCACAGACCAGGCAGCTGTGAAGCTCTTCAGGTTTGAAGATCCCGAAGCTGGTTGGAGAAAAATCCCAGACATGACAAAGATGCTGGAAGGCAAGGTTGAGATAACAGATGCCAGCACTTTCCATGTAGACCATGCTGCACAGACAGTCTCCATCTCTCAAAACGGTTGCAGATTTCCTATAGGACAGAAGTTGGTCTACATCTTGAGTTAGACTTGTTGCTTGTTTCTTCATGTCAAGTATTTTATGTACTCATGTACATAATTGTATTTCTTTTTGATGTGTTTGCAAACCAGATCATCTGTTAATCTAGGATTATCGTAGTTCTGTCCAACGATTGTCAGCATTCAACATCATCTTGTCTTGTATCTATAATTTGGAATTAATCTTTCCCTAAACTGCCACTTATATTTTTAAATCACATACTAGTGATTTGTACATTTTTTTTCCCCCTCCATTTGTCTTTCCTGTCATCAATTTTAGGTTCCAGCCTAGTTAATGATTATTATATTGCTAGGTCATTTCATTTTCTGGATCATCTCCAACAGTATTGATTGTTGTCTTTCTTGTATTACTTCAGGCCATTTGATATTAACTTTAGGATACTTGAAATCACAACTATGCCTTGTTTCTACTTGTGCTGTTCAGTTCTTGCTTGTTTGCTTCATCCTATGGGTTTAAAGAGTAATCTTTACATATACTGCCATTAAAATATTGTTTCTTTTATGGTTCACTAATAGATTTATATATCTGGTGTACTTCTTTTAAAAGGGAAAAGGTAGTTCTAGAAGGTGATGGATTGATGAAATAGTAAACATCACAATGTGCACCATACAAGAGAGCATCGTCATGAACACTGTATTGTTCCTTTGAAGCTGGAAGGCAACAGAGGCAGGGGAAAGTTTGTTGATTGTACCTCTTGACTGATTTAGTTAATCCTAGTATGACATTCTCCTATACTTCTTGACTGATTTAGTTAATCCTAGTATGACATTCTCCTATACTTCTTGACTAATTTATAATTCAGTTAATCCTAGCATGAGACTCTCCAGTCAACTCACCTGAAAGAATTTGTAACTGGCTTGCTCTGAACTAAGAGAGGTAATAACAGTGATTAAGAAAGAGCAGTGACCACCTCACTTCCAAATCAAGTACTGTGGCCTAGTACATTAAACTTTCACATGTTATCCCCAAATGGCATTATAATTATTATATTCTAGAACATCATTTACCTATCTGATGGTATTTGTTTGGGGAGGTGTTAGATTAGTTTGAAGACATTTAAAGTACTTCTTTGCTGTATCATGGTTTTTTGTAGCTTTTATTTATTGTGTGTTTTTAAATGACCAGGAGCAATAATTTGGACATAGATATTTTCTTTTAAAAAGTGCCCCATAACGCCAAGTGGCATATAGGGAATATATTAGTGACCATGATTCTTTACAGACCTTCAACACATGAGTTTTGGAGTAATGTGGTTGGTATTACACCCATGATGCTTTACTGTTCCAGAAAAAAAATCAGGTACCCATTTAAGGCTGGGGAACCCGACCTCTTATCCTTAGTAGTCCAGTTCGCTAACCACTGAGCTATTGCGGCTCCCACATAGAGGTATGACTGTAGAAAATGACATGCTAGAAAGGTTGACAGCAAGTCTACAAGTAGTGCGAGCATGTAATAATCTCTATCTTTCGTTCGCCCGAAGTATTGTCTATATCTGCAATGTCATTTCCTGTATAAATTTTACAGTCTTTTGTAATTCTTGCAGTAATAATCTCTGAGTATGAACCAACAGGACTGTAGATAAAATCCAAAGGTGCCAGTAGTGTGATACTATAGCCTGCAGTAGCCAATAGTGTGATAGCCAGCAATGTTGGCTCATAATTTGTGTTTCCATAAATTGTAGCTTTATCTTATCTTTATGGTTAGTAATGAGACGGAATAAATGTAGATCTCTTACTGCACTAAAACAATTATTATTGCAGCTCATAGAATATGTTAAACCAGATATACGGCCTGCCATTTTGAACTCTGTGGTGAGTTTTTTGCATTTGACAAGGCTTCAGAATTGACATAGCTGTTCAAAATAGCTTTAAATCTGAGAAATTAGGGGTGACCATGTCAGGTCATAGACGTACCGATGTTTTGTGCTAAGACTAAAGGTATGATGGGTACCCTTTATATTTTGTGATAATTTATTGTCTTTGATAACTGCAGTATCAAATCTGAATATGTACTTTTTCTGAAACCAACTTTTTAAAAGTAATTTTCAGCAGAAACAAGTTAGTCTGACTAAGCTCTGACTTCTACAAGTGCCTGGTGGTCGTCAAGAATTTCTGAAAACCTAAACCACTTTCATATTGATATAATGTTAGCAATTGTCATTCAACTTATAATTTGTTCTGAACATTTTTGTCTAAATTACAAGTGTTCACATAATTTACAAGTGTTGTGTTTTTATTGAAAATATTCACACAATTTACAAGTGTTTTGTCTTTACTGATAATATTCACACTTCACTCTTTAACATGCTGGCTGTATCGGTTATTCTACAATGTTCCTTTTGAATATATCAGAATTTGGCCTCCAATTCTTTTTGGTCTTTTCTCGTCTGAATTAGGGCTCTCACAAACAAGAAAACTGAAAGAGTTAGCCCTACAAACAATATTCCAGCAGACTATGAATTCTGTGTTCAATTTCTCATGATCTGCAGATCATATTACTGAAAGGATGAGCCACTTATATGAAGTTAGTCATTGCGGGTGGTTTGAAGTACCCAATAATTTGTTTGCAGACTCTTGGGGTCGGAATTCGGTTCTTTGTTTTCTGCCCAGTTGACACATTTGAAGGATGTTTTAGAGTCCGTAGAGTTGCAGTAATCTGTATTCCATATAAAGTACTATTCAATCTACAGTGCAATAATATTCAGAGTCATAAGATTGTGGTAGTCTGTTGTGCCCTCTCATTCGTACAATACAGGAACAAAATGACACAAAGCTTGAGTGTATATGTCAAACAACTGTATTCTAATTTAAAACAACATGAAAGATGAGGAGGGAGATAATTTAGATGAGATCCAACATTTTTACAGCACTAACTATACTCCTGAATTGGTTACTGTTTTAATGTGCAAACAAGAATCATTACAACAGGCATGTACAACATAACACTTTGGGAACTAACACATAAATATAACAATAGTATTACATTTATTGTGAAAATTTGTACTGAAATTGTTACTGGTTTACATTACAAGATAAAAGAGGTCAACCATATAGGGATATAAAGTGAGGGGGAAAACAGGAATTGACTGGTTTTGTGCTGCCTGATTAATGGTTACAGTTTAAAGAGGGGTTCAAGATTTCTGGTTGTAATCTAAAGCTGGTGTCTGACATAAAGAACAGAAATTGTATTCTGAGTATTATTTGATAGAATAACTTGAGAGCAAACAGAAACTCTGGTTAATACACGAATAGACATGGTTATTCTGCACTTTGTTGAGGGTATCTGTTCAATGTTTGAAATGAGGAAGTAATAGCTTGAGCGTATAACTTGTGATGGTCTTGTTCTCCTGAGTTACAACACAGTAAACAGGGAATTACCAATAAAATGAGGGTGAATATTTTGTAACATTATTGGTGAGTGCAGGTTAGGATAATTATTGTAAGTATGCCACAAACATCAATAAACTGGCAAGGTTACATTAAATAACATTTCAGATTCTTATCATCATCTGTAACAATAACGTATAATCCCACAGAAAGCAGATGAACTGCCAAATACGGTTCTCTTTCTTGGTCTGCAAGCATCACTTTCAAACTATCAAACAGCCATAGATGTGGAACAAAATAATTGTATTAATGCGACTTATCTAGCCATCATGCACAAATCTTTCAGTCTTGTTCGTCACATCACGTAAATTATGTCCTACATCCAACACTCTGAACTTATTTTATCTTTCATCTTGACACATTCCACATGAATCTTTTGTGATTAATAGTTAGCATCTACAACTTTTGTGACTTCCTTGTTTCCACAGTACTTTTAACAGTGCAAAGTGATATTTCCTCTCTCATTAACCGACCATAGAAATTCCAACTTGGTTAATCTGGATACAAGTTATATCAAAAAACTTTAAACAGATCAATGAAAAAAAAAACATATAAGGACATGCATGTATTTTTTGATGCACTGTTCTAAAATTTAAAAAAACTAAAACCTTTCACAAAAATGGAATTATTCAAACTACTTTGTTATTCCAATGACACCACAAGCCACACGTGATCCAGCATTGCCTGTTTTCAGACTTTCCTCATTTCCACCCTTGCCCAGATCATCCTGCTTTTCATGCACCTGAAGTAACAAATGTTAACTGTCATTTTGGTGAACAACAGATGTCACTGTCACTGCTTCTACTAAATGTTAATAATAAATTCTGCAACACAAACATTTATTACAAGAATTATTATCACTGACCTATAGATGCCTAGCACTCATCAACGGATGGTACAATGAGTATATGTTTAATGGCAGGAAACATACAAGGATCATCATTTGTATTCTGTCTAATGTTCTTATATTGACCTGAAAACGGCACATAGGGCAGAAATTGTAGACTCCGTGTTTGGTGATCTTTGTTATCAGACCTTGCACAGGACCCACATAGCACCTCACTAATTGACCATATTCAGGGCGAGTTGTTTAATCTTGACCAGGTAGCTGATGCTTGCTTCTCATCTGTGTTATTTTTTAGTATTTCTCTAGGTCGACCTCTTTTTAACCCTCTAATTTTCATTCAAAGGCCTGCTTTGAGATTCTCTTTGTCTCTTTTATCACGTGGCCAACATATGACCACATTCTTCTTTTTGATTATAGTTGATATTTTTGGATGCTTTGCCATTTCTCTTGTTTCTACAATAGTCATGAATTCATTCCATGGCCACGCAAAGTATTTTCTGGTGGTATTTGTTTTCAAAAGTATCCAGTTTATTTTCTATTTCCTTGATTGTTTTCCAGCTTTTGCACGCATAAGTATACCTCTGATATAAGGATACATCTGATTTGAAAATAGAGTTTTGTTTTTGTGCTTAGTAGATCATTTGATTAGTGCATGACAATTAGTGAAACTACAACCAGAGACTGCAGAAATTAGAAAGCAGAAGTAGAAGGATATGAATAAGGGAATGGATAAAATCATGTGTTTATACCAACAAGCTATCGGAACCATCAACATATAAACTCATATTATTTGCTGACAAATGACATAGCACAGAATGGCTAATAATCTATCCATTTTATATTGGTCTATCTATAGCTCATTTGAGCCATATGCGGGCCCAAATTCAGATTTCTGTGTCCAATGGTCTTTGACTCAGGGTTCACATTGTATCCTAGCACTTGTCCATATTCTCGCAGCTTCTTAATCCCTGCAAAATAGTTCAGGTTCCCCAGACTTATGGATGTTGCTGTAGTGCAAGAAAGCGAAGCTGGTCCTCCCATTCAAGTCAATCGTAAAAGAATACAAAGTTGGAAAGGCCAGACAGGCAGTTATGCTATAAAGCTCATCAGATGAAGCAGTCCAGATAGTGGAACCCACAGTGAAGGCAGGTGTGTGCAGCAGTAAACAAAGCACGTGAAAGTCTCCAACTGAAGGAAGTGATGCACTACATGGAGATGAACAGGCATGGATTTTGTCACAGAGACATCAAATGGTGGTCAAAAGTATCAAATAGAAAAAGTAGGAACAAGGTAGTCCAGGAGATCCGAGACATCGAGGAGAACAAACATGTGCAAAAGGCAGCACAACAGGCACACCAAGGCCAATGGACCACATAGGATGAGGCCTTGCAGAGGCATGGAATGGCACCGATGCGGCTTAGCTACATATCAGATCTATGTACGACATTTTACCATCAGCCATCTTGTGAAACGGGGAAAGAGATACAGTATAGACTATGGCTCTGGATAGGACACACACTGCAGAAGCCAACTGAAAGTATTACACAACAGGTCCTTTTTTGGAATCCCCAAGGAAAAAGACAAAGAGGAAGACCATGGAAGACGGAAGCAAAGATGAAGATGACGGAGAAGACATGGAATGATCTTAAAAGAATGGCAAGAAACAGAATGGCTTGGAAAGTTGTTGAAGACCTATGCTCCACAGAGAGGTAAAAGGTAGAAGAAGTGTGGTAAAAACATTTCTATGAAAATTAAGTATGGGACATGAAAGTAGGCATTTGTAACATAAATGAAAAAGAATGCACAAAATTTCTCTCAGTGAAGCACATTGTCTGAAAACTGATCAAAATATAACAATTTTAATTAACAATGATTTCAGTTACATACAGTAAATAGAGGTGAACAAAGAAGTGAGAAGATGCATTAAAAGGGATAAGAGGAAATATATAGATGAACTAGCTAAAGAGGCAGAAGAAGCAGCAAGTAAAGGGTATATGAAAGAACTTGTACAACAGCACAAAGAAATTAGGTGGAAAATACATTCAGATCAACGCCTTTATCAAAGATAAGAAAGGAAATCTGCTTAGTAATATAAGGGAACAAATGGAGAGATGGAAAGAGCACTTTGAAGAACTTTTGAACAGACCCAGCTCAAATAATCCTCCAGATATACTACCAGTAGAAGAAGAGTTACACGTTAACTGCGGAAAACCAAGCAAAGAAGAAATAATGAAAGCTATCAAACTATTAAAAGATGGTAAAGCCACAGGACCAGATGAAATTCCTTCGGAAGCCATCAAAGCAGATATTATCACCTCTACCAAGATGTTACATAATCTATTGGATAAAATTTGGGAGAGGGAAGAAATACCTAAAGACTGGAGAGAAGGTTATATGATCAAACTACCAAAGAAAGGAAGTTTACAGGAGTGCACAAATTATAGGGGAATTATGCTACTATCAGTGCCAGGAAAAATATTAGGCAGAATCATTCTGGAGAGACTAAAAGAGGCTATAGAGAAACACTTGAGAGATGAACAAGCAGGTTTTAGGAAGAACAAATCATGTGCTGATCAAATAACTACTCTACGTATAATAGTTTAACAAAGTTTAGAACTAAAATCCCCACTTTATATTAGATTCATAGATTACGAAAAGGCATTTGATAGTTTAGACAGAAGAATGCTTTGGAAGTTGCTGAGTCATTACGGAATCCCCATAAAGTTTATTAACCTCATAAAAACAATGTATGAAGGAACAAAATGTAATGTGGTGCATGAAGGACAGCTTACAGAAACATTTGAAATAAGAATAGGAGTAAGGCAAGGACGCCTTCTGTCTCCATTTCTCTTTCTACTGGCCATAGATTGGATTATGAAAATAACTCAAAACAACAGAAATGGGATCCAGTGGTCACTGACCAAACAACTTGCTGATTTAGACTTTGCTGATGACATAGCTCTCCTATCACACAGCCATCAACAGATGCAGGATAAAATGAGTATATTAGATGAGAGATCACAACAGCTAGGATTAAAGATTAACAGAGATAAGACCAACATTATGAGAATTAATGCAGTTGGCAATAACCAAATAAAACTAGGAGAAATACCTCTACTAGGCATACAATCTCACATATATCTGGGCAGTAATATAGATAAAGAGGGAGGAACAGAAAATTATACCAAAATAAGGATATTAAAAGCAAGCGGAGCTTTCATTGCACTGGGAAACATATGGAAATCCAAAGAAATTAGGTTAAATACAAAAATAAAAATGTTCAACTCAAATGTTAAGTCGGTCCTATTATATGGCTGTGAAACATGGAGAATAACAAAATTGACAATCACGAAGATACAGACTTTCATTAATGGATGCTTACGCAGAATAAAAGGATGGAAATGGCAGGACAAAATCACTAACATAGAATTATGGAAATGTACCAGTCAAATACCAGTGGATTTAAATTCCAAAACATCTGTCAATTTCATCAATACTTACCACAACGCTGCGACCAATAACTGAGTTATCTCCAATAAGATGTATTAGTGTATCCTTACAGTTAATGACTGCAACACCATTATCTCCAGCCTCTATGTTCCCAAGGTCACCAACATGTCTGAGAGCAACACATGTGAACATTTAGAAAAACCAATCACTAATTATTCACAAACAGTACAGGTGCTATTGGTGTAACTTGTATGCTATGTCTGGAAACAACCAATAAGATAAAAGCCACCAAAACTAAATGTAATGAGGAGCCAGTTTGATAGATAATTAGAAGCGAAGAACCAAGAAGATTGTTAGGGATCACCCCTGCAGCAGAATATACAAAGAAGCAAGAAGATTGTTAGGGATCACCCCTGCAGCAGAATATACAAAGAAGCAAGAAGATTGTTAGGAATCACCCCTGCAGCAGAATATACAAAGAAGCAAAAAGATTGTTAGGGATCACCCCTGCAGCAGAATATACAAAGAAGCAAAAAGATTGTTAGGGATCACCCCTGCAGCAGAATATACAAAGAAGCAACAAATAAATTGTTTGATCGTGCAACAAAACAGAAACATACTCTTCCACACATCTATTGACAAAGACTTTTAAAACAGCAGATTGAGAGAACATCCTCAAAAAAAGATGGAATATTAGAAACACTCGGAAACATGACCGCAGAAGAGCACCCTCCCCCTCCCAATATATTAACAGTTTATTGATACAACAGAACATCCTTCTTGGTCCTACAGCTGGACAAATAATTATCCAGCTGATGGTTGTTAATTAATTTCTCAGTTACTCAATTTGTATTTTAAAATGTCTACTAGTGAAAATCTCTATCGTCGGGAGTTTAATTTTAAAGAATCTCATTAGCCAACTTGGTTTGATTACCCAGTTGTAAAAATGGAAGATTTAGCAATATGTTTCTCTCATGGACCATATCAAGTGTAAAAATATCAGTTTATTGGAGATATTTGTTATGATAATTGTGAAGGAAAATTGGCTTGTGTCCAAAACTTATCATTTCTGAAACACTTTACTTATGAAGACAATGTGGGATACGACCGTTAAGTGGGACAATTCTTTGTGGTATTCTTCAGATATTCTTCTTTGGTACAGACCTAGTTTTCCTTTTGCGGGTCACATGTTAAAGGGTGCATAAAGTAAAGGTTATCCTATAATACATAATGCAGGAGGAAAGTAAAATATCACAATTTACATACTGGGCCAATGCATTTGGAATTCAGGCGGTCGAGTGTCCTTTCTTGCTGCTGTCCCTTCTTCAACTAAGAAGTCAATTGTCCATTTATTTTTGTTTCCCAGCTGGGTTGACTGGTGAGTGTTTGAAGTAGAACCCATGTTCATTTTGCAACCAAATCAGTATGAAAACTATGTTGGTATTAACACTTCACACATGGACAGTAGAAATACAAATACTTGACTGTATACGATAACAGTATTGCAAACCTCATGTATAAATAAGACAAACATGTATTTCTGACCAACTATTTTCGGTGGGTAAAAAGAAATAATAAATAATGGTAACAAAAGTGAGGTTGGAAAAGGATGTAGTAAACAGTATTTACTGCTATTGATGTCTGGAGTTTTAATAACATATTGGCACATCTTTTGGTGGAGCACAGCCCAGCACTCACTCCCTAGATACTTTTCCTTCCCTGATCAAAGACCAGGTACCATTTTTTCCCAGCCAAGTCAACTGAAAGAAAACATGTTTCAAACCCAGACTGGCACTTGACATGGAAATTCAGCACTTATGATTGGCTAAACAATGACAATAGTTTCTCAACAAACATATATACTGGTTATGTACCTTTCAGTGTCATTTGGTCCACCGTGACTCTTTTGATGAGGGTTATAGTGAGCTCCTGCACTTAGACACCCTGAGAAAAGAGTTTTAAGAAGGTTAGCATGCAAGTCTTAAACTGCTTAGTCATTTTAATGTAGCAACTATGAGTATATACAGGACTGCAGCACTCTCAACACATATTCTTCTTTCCTTCCTCATCAGCCTTTCAGCGTCTAGGGGAGATATAATTTGATCTTCTGTTCGCCTTTGCTGCTGTTATGTTTCCTAGTGCTTCTAATATTCCATCGATCCATCTTTTTCGTGGTCGACCCTTGGGTCTGGTGTTCTCACAACATATGTTGAAGGCTCGTTGTGTTGTTTTGTTCTTTCTTCCTTGTCACGTGGCCAAACCATTTTATCTGTTCTTTCCTTATATATTATATGGCGGGGGCTATTCCTAGCTTTTTTCTCACTTCTTCATTTCTGATCTTATCTCTCAGACTGTTTTCCTGTCATTCGTCTAACACATTTCATCTCTGTAGAGGTTATTTTTCTTATTGTTCTTGCATCTAGGGTCCAGGTCTGGCATTGGTAGCACAACGTTGGGATGAAGATTGTATTGTATAGTGCTAATTTGCCTCCAGAGTTATTTCCTTGTTGGACAATAGTGGTGAAAACTGTCCAATGATTTGACAAGCTTTGTTGCATCTTGATTCTATCTCTGCTGTTTGAGAATTATCGTTTGTCATTAGACTTCCTAGGTATTTGAATTCCTCTACTTGTTTTAGTTGTCTGCCTTCTATAGTTATATTGATGTTCTGTTTATTTTTGGCGACATTCATGACTTCTGTTTTGTTGATTTTCATGTTGTATTTTGTGTCTGAGATGTTGAGTCTGTTTAAGTGTTCTTGTAGGTCTTCCATTGTTTCATGTATTAGTGCATGATCACCTGCAAATTAAAGCTCGTTGATCGCCTCTGTCTCTGATGGGTTGGCTAGCTTGCATATGTAGTCCATGTATGTAATATACAGTAGAGGGGATAGTACGCACCCCTGTCTTACACCTGATCTAACTTCGAAGTGGTCTGTGTAGCCTGCTGCTGTTCTGACCCTGCAGCTGCTGTTGATGTAGATACTTTTAATAAGGTTGGTTAGATGTTGGCTTACTCCGTATGTTGTTAGTATCTTCCACAGTTGTTCTCTGTTTGCTCTGTCGAATGCTTTTTCCTGATCAATGAAGGCTATGTATAAGTTTTGATTGTGTTCTCAACACATAAAGAACATAAATATGGCCCAAACAAACAAGCCTTATGACAAGTTATGGGGCACCAGTGATAACTTCAAATACACAATCTTGTTCGTGACTCACACTGGTCTAAATACATAGAAGTAACTGATCATTGAAGAGGAAATGTAGTAGTACTAGCAATAGTAACACACAAATTAAATGCTATGAAGAACATGTGGCACAATACCAGCAAAGCATTAAAATTACTGAGGGCCTATATAATTCTGATAGCAACATATGGTTGTGAATCATGGACAATCTTGCAAACAGCAAAGAAGAAAATTGATTCATTTGAAACAAAATTCTACAGAAAAATCCTTAAGATACTTTGGAAAACGAAAAAGAACAATGATGAAATATTAATAGACTTAAACATTAAAAAGAAATGGCTTATAAACACCATTCTACAGAGGAAATTAAAATACTATGGCCATGTCACTGGAAACAACAATAATGGAAGACGTGGTTTCTGGACGATGCATCAGAGGTAGATCATGCAGCGAGCAACTTAAAGTACTAAAGTGCTACATCCAACATACAAACATAATTCTGCTAATTTTGCTCAAATAACTAGTTGAGGGCTTCCTTATTTTAGTCTCATACACTTCAATTGGTCAATTTAAAATGTAATGAGTACATTGTAACGTCCGTGGACACAATGTCCATCTTTCAGATTCTGGTTTTACGCGGATATGGAGTTGCGTTCTAGCCTACTCTATAGCAAAACATAAATTAGAAGAATTACAAACTGAAATGATTTATGCATGTTCCTGAAAAAAGAAAAACAGCCTGCCTAATTACTACTTCCTGCTACCCCTGAGTGTAGGATTTGTTTCCTTTGATGCTGGATATTTTTTTTTAAGTGTCAAAAAAATGTACGACAAAATCATAGGAAAGGGGCTGTTTTTTCTTTTATAAATTTCACCAATTTACAAGAAGAATGTGTTTTTTTTCTTCTTATGATGGGAAATTTATTTGGCTGTCGGCGAGACATCAAAGAAGCCTTGAAATCCGGGATAGACAGCAAGCGACACGTTGACAGAGTCAAATATACGTCTGGATTGATGGACTTGCGGCCGAATGAATAGACAATTAACACCTCTGGTAGCCATGGCATGATGTGTTCGAATTTCAGGATATAAATTGAACGTAACCCAGGAAATTATGACAGCATCCAATTCCCATGTGCCTTGCTTGGGTAAACACACAGCTGTGTAGCAAATAGTCAAAGAAAATACTATTTTGAAACCCAAACGTAACATTTAAGTGGTAATTTTTATAACGGTATTGTGAAAACATCATCCACAGGCATGTATCATAATCTAGGGTTAATTATACTCATTTATCCAGTTGGGAAAATGATACAAAGAATGTTGAATTACACACATGATAATTTAGGTAATGTAATTGTTTTGGTCCACGGTCCGATATCTATGGCACTACGGGAAGATCATTAAGTTTACACACAACCTGGTGAAAAACATCAAAGCATTATCTAGAGGATTTATTTTAAAAATATCATTCAGCCTAATTAAAATTCTATTATTACAAATGCATATGTTTAAATCATGAAAAAAAAACACCAGAAATATAATTAAAGAAAATCTTTAATGCATTTCAATTGTGGAGAAAGAGTAATTTCACTATGGATTTATCTAAACATCAATTAGGATATAAATGATAACTATAGATACTGAAAGTTGTAGAGTGACATGATCATCTACACCAGCAGTACATTACTTGGTGATGTAGAGTTAGGATGTGCACCAATGCATATGAAATGTAGACAAAGGGGAATTTATTTTTACCGAGTTGATTTTGACAATTTTATCTTGGATACGCAACAACGCACTTAAACTGCATTTTTTTTTTTACAAAAAGAAATATCTCCACAATGAGTTGACAATTGTATTTAGGACATGCAACAAAGCACTTGAATTGTAGATAAGAAAAATCTCCAGCAATTTTAGTGAATTTCTTCTCCAGTTAAGTTATGGTCTCTATTCTAGAATATATTTATAAAATGATTAGTGGTAGAGCAAATCAAGAGTTGCTAAAATGTTCTGCCACAGTTATCTTTGTTAAAATTACCATTTGTATAGTCTCCAAACTCATGAATATGGAAACCATGGTTTCCTGGTGTGAGACCCTTTACTTCACCTGTCACAACTGTGCAGTCACCAGCTTTCTGTTGATAAACATGGTACAAATCATGCAATATTTATCACTGTTATTGCTGACTGTTGTGCCAAATGATATGTGTAAATGTATATTCTTATTTACTTACACATTTTACAACATTAAAAATCATCTACTTTTTAAGCTGAAATGTCCAGGTAACACAAAATGTAGGAAAGTAAAGTAATAGTCGTCACTGTATTATGCCACAACTTTAGAGATGGGGAAAACAGCATTCCTCCGCACTGTTGTTTCTCCGTTACCTCCCTCAACCCAATTCAGTGAGTAAGGTAGTAATTCATTTTACAATTTGGATCAACTGGAAAGCATCAGGTTGGAATTGCACACAAGCAAGTTTGTTTTGCCGCTCTTTTGAAATATGATTGGACAGTCGCAGCACACCGAATCACAGAGTGCAAAACACAATGCAAGACATATGCAAACAGATGATGATCCATGGATATAAGCACAAATATGAAATATAGAAAATGTTAAATTCTATGTGGGGCCACAAGTATAGATAGCTGTAGAGAACATATCAAATATACACAAAATGGTATGGAGTAGCTAAACTAATAGAAAGGACACGTCAAACTATCTTTTCTTATCTTTCTATTTAGTTTAGCTGCTCCATACCATCTTATGTTTTTTTAAAATGTATAATCCATGTTAGCTGTAAGCTTATAGTTTGACAGTCAGAGGTTTCTCATGCCAAAGGTTACCATGTTCCTCAGTTGTGTTGCTGCAGCAGGGTGTTTTGAGAGGAACTGACACCACAGATCTGATCAGTGTAGTAGAAGGTGCTAAATGTTTACATAAGGTGTTGTGCAGTGCCTGCAGTTTGGTTCTCATGAGGGGTCAAGTTTGTTCACAGCAGCAAGAGATGTTCTTAGCTGCAAAATCAATCTCTGATCTTCATGTTTTAGTTGTCTAATTTAGTCTTGAAGGTCAGGCTCTGCTTGACCTTTGAGGCAAACCTATTTTGGCTGTGGCCATCTGGTTCAACCATTCTTCCAAAAAATTATTTAAAGCAAACAGAAGAAGAATATACGCACTGCTTATATCATAACTGCATGAACTATATATGTAAGTTAGAGAACCTACCCGAGACGGGGGAGATTAATAAGCTTATATTTGTAGTTGATCAGACACAAATACATGACAAAAACTGAAGACCTATAAACACTTAAACTGAACAACACAGGCATCAAAACAACATGAAAATTAACACCAACAAGACAGAAGTAATGATCATACCAAAGAGAAAAACAAAATATAACAATGAAGAGCAGACTAAGCACGCAGATAAATTTACACACCTCTAAAGTCTAGTGATAAACAATAATTCAGAAGCAGCAGAAATAGACTCGAGATCCAGCAAAGATTGTCAGATTATTGGACAACTGTCACCAATGTTATCCAACAAAGAAATAACCCTAGAGGCAAAACAGGCACTCTACAACACAATATTCATTCCAACAATGTGTGGCTAGTGCTAGATGCAAGAACAATAAGAAAAATGACCACCACAGATATTAAATGGGTTAAATGCTTGCTAGAAAACAGCCTGAGAGATAGGATCATAAATCAAGCAGCATGAAAAAAGCTAGGAATAATTGCCAGCACTGAATACTTTCTGGCATTCATGTGATCTAAAGGAATGGATAGTTAAGAATAAATGCCAGCACTGAATACTTTCTGGCATTCATGTGATGTAAAGGAATGGATAGTTCTCTTCATCATCTATCCTTACAAAGACGTTAAGTGGGTGTAGATGTGTTGAGCTGTGGTTTGCAGTAGAACTGTGGTATTTGTGCCTCTCTGCCCAAATCATATGAATTTAGCACAGCATATATGAAGTACCAGGTTGCCTTCCCTCTTCGATCCCTACTTGCCTGGCCAAACTAGACTGGTTAGTCTGTTTCTAGAGTCACAATGAAGAGGTGGAGTAGGGTGTGGTCGGTTCTGGTTCACTGATACTGGCACATGCTATCAGCTGGGAGTTGCTGAGAGCTTCCAGCTCTATTGCTGTCAGGTGTCTTGCCTCAAGGACTAAATACATAAATAACAGATAAAATGGTTTGGCACAACAAGCCTTCTACTAATACTACATGAACACCAAGACCAAGGGTCAGACACGAAAAAGCTGGAACAATGGAATATTAGAAACACAAGGAAATATAGTAGTAGAGGCCACCAGAAGAGCAAAAGATGGATTGATGGAATATTAGAAACACTAAGAAACATAATAGCAGGACAGGCCAAAAATAGGAAAGACTGCAAGTTGCAGCAACTGCTCCACCTCTCCGTGGTGCCTCTTGTAACAGACTAACCTGTCTCGTCTGGCCAAGCGAGCAGGGATCGAAGAGGGAAGACAACCTGGTACTCAAAAATGTCATGCTGTAGTCAGATGTGTTGGGCCGAAAGGCGCAAATATAACAGTTATACTGCAAACCACAACACATAGCAGATGCCCACTTAACATCCTTTTAAGGGCGGATGATGAAGAGGTGTACTCCTTTAGTTATCGGGCGAGCACAAGCAAGCAAATATCTATCTCTATCGACCTTTCAAGCCCATAGGGCATTGACTCAGATACTCTTTCCCTGTTTTCGAGCCCATAGGGCATTGACTCAGATACTCTTTCCCTGTTTTCAAGCCCATAGGGCATTGACTCAGATACTCTTTCCCTGTTCCGAAAATATCTTTCTAGCAGTCTCAATCCTTGCAAAGATCTTTTAACAAATCTTGCAATTTGCCTCTGTTCTGTTCAAGCATCTTGATTTCATTGTGGGAGCCAATTCCTGCTGCCTTTGCCTCCCCGATCAATGTTCTCTCTGGGTTGGCCTCTTCTCCTCCTACCTGTTTCTCACTTGAGGGCTTGCTTTGCTATTCAGTTGTTACCTTTTCTAATCATATGTCAAACGTCTTTTCTTGATTACTGATGTGTCTGGTGATACTGATATTATATACATTTTTCTGAGCTTATTTTGTTCTAATTGTGAAGGAAAAATTGTGTGTCCAAAATTATTAACTCTGAAAGGATTTAATTATAAAGACAATGCGAATATGATAAATCACATGGCAAGCCAGGCAAGATCTGATCTGTTAAGTGAAAAAATGAGAACAATTTTATTTACTGCAGATTCTCAGCTGTGACATTTTTCTATAAACCTTCTTCTTTCTTTATTATTATTATGTTAACATTTTTTTCTTTACTAATGTACTTTTACTTCAATCTTCTTTTGATGTACAACAAAACATGCAACATGCAGATTTTTTCAATAATTAATTAATTACATTGCTGTTGTGATTTTTAGGACAGTAGACAGTGGTCTGAGTGGTGTCCAGGAGTGTCCTTCAAATTCTTGTTCTCTCTCTGTTCTCTTTGGTCAGGGTGAGGTTTTGTATCATAATCGTGTTTTCTTCTAAAAATGTTAATTCATCATAAATTATTATATTACTATTTATATCTATATGGACTAAATTGAACATGAAGATATAATTGTATGACAGGTGCAGCACTGATATGCTCTTTTAGGTTATTAACTGTAACACAGCTCTGCTGAGCTACTGAAAACTTGACGTTGAAGGCTACTCACTCACTAAGTTGTTTGTGCATTATTATTATTCATCAGTTGTCTATGAGTCTCAGTGTCTAAGGAATGTCTTGACATTTAGTTAAGTTAGACTAGACTCAGACTGCCAATATCAAGTATGAATAAAAATCAATATTCAATGTGAGATTGTGAGTTGTCACAGTTGTGCATGTGGTAACCGAACGGAGTCCGTTGGCTTTACTTTATTATAACTAATTTTCTGTAGACTAGACTGTAGAATTACTAAGTTGTATCACTGTGATGTTATGTCTAAGTTAAGACTATGAGACATGAGAAAAATTCAAAGAAAATAGAAACGATTCATTCATTTAAAAAAAAAACTCATTAAATTTAAAAAATGTGTAGTTTGAGTGTTGCAGTGTAGTGACTCAGTCAAAGTGACTTGCACAAGTCGTGACAAGTTACCTCTTGTGTAAATGTAATCGTTCCAGTAACGTCTTTTGACGTGCCTGCTCCAAGAACACACACTGCTTTAACTACCATTGTATAAATGTGAATGTTTATACACAGTGAACAAACAAAAATATAGTTATTGAATGTCCCCTAGCGCCTGAACTTGTCCCCTAGTGCCAGAACTTGATAACGGCCAGTCCGTGACTCTGCAGAAATGGAGGAGACAAACACAGTGCCGTGTGCAAGAGTGACCTTTAACCTCATGGACACCGGAACGGAAAGCTGCCACAGCAGGCTTGCCAACTTGGCTTTTTCAGTGCTAGATTTAAGAAATATGGCTTTTTTTTCAAAGTGATTGGCTTTTTCACATATATCGTCATCGCGTGCCTTCTCCGCAACCAAGATTGGCTACCATGGATCGTCATTCTACTCTGTTTCTTGCTCTGATGGTGCAGGCTGACATCGATTGACTTGTCAATCTTTTGATGTTACTCGTCCATGCTAGTCTTGGTCTGCCTCTACCTTTTTACCTTGTATTTTTCCTTCCAATATTATTTTTAGTAGGCTGTTGTGTCTTTTAACATGCCCCAAAAATGTCATTTGTCTTATCTTAATCTCATATATATATATATATATATATATATATATATATATATATATATATATATATATTATTTATTTATTTTTTTGTGTGTGTGATTTTTATAGCTTTTTATGGATTTTTTTTGCCAAACAAAAGGAAATCCGTGGAAACTACATTTGACCTAATCTGAAATTTTCCAACTTCAAACTTTTCGAATTTCAAACTGGCTAAAACAAAGATGTCTAGAAATCGAAACTATGGAAAATAAACAAAATTTAAGAGGGATGCGCACACAGAAATAAAGAAAATGACAAATAAAGACAAAAAAGCTGCAGGAAACAGTTGTATTGCAAACAAAGAGGGAAGAATGCTAACAGACAACAAACATATATATATCTATATAATACCGATGAGAAAGATGCAGTCATCTATACAGACGGATCTGTAAGACGACACGAAAGAAGTGCATGGGCATTTACAGCACGCTCAGCAGGCAGAATAGCCAAGGAAGACAGTGGTGCATACGCCATGACCACGAGTAGCATGACAATGGAGGTGATGGCAGTGACCAAGGCATTCAAATGGTTAGAGTCACAAGACTACATCCACGCATGTATATTGAGTGATTCGATGAGCATGATAAAAAAAGTGGAGGCGGGCTATGTACGCATGCAATGGGTAGAGTCGTTGCAGAAATCCAAAATACGTAAGGTCACCTTTGTCTATGTCACTGGACATGCGGGAGTACGGGGAAATGAAAGAGCGGACAGGTTGGCTAGCTGCGCTGTCGTTGAGGACGGGCAACCGATGGATCGGGCGGACATCATCAATGCCCTTCGAGATGTTGGAAGAGCACAGGACTTCGACAAACACAGATCAACGTCACTTCTTCGGATGATGGAAATGGGAGTTAAGATGGGCACGGCCAGAAATGAGAAACTTGGTGGCCGTGTAAGAAGACTTATCAACCAACATAGAACTGGAGTCGTCAGTCGCTGGACACTGAGGGAATTGCTGAGGAGGGGATCTGAGCACCTATGGACATGTTCGGAGTGCAATGATGATGACCCGCAAATAACTCAATAACTCAATATATATATATATATATATATATATATATATATATATATATATAGATGGCAGGAATCTATAACAGAATTATTTCATGACGAAATAGACAAAAAACCATTTATAAAATGTACGTCCAGCTATAAAATCCTGAAATCTGAAGTAGAAAAAGCTATAAAAACAATGAAAAATGGAAAAGCAGCGGGACCTGACAATATACAGAGAGAGATGATACAGGAACTATAAAGAAGATTTTGGCAGTGAAGTAATCACTGACATATGCAATGACATATACCATACAGGATACATACCAAATGAACTAAAACATCAAATTTCATTGTAATACCTGAAAAGAATAGTGCAGTTGAATGCAGCGATTTTAGAATAATAAGCCTAATGAGCCAGGTAACAACAATTTTACTAAAAGTTATACAGGGAAGGATTCAGAATAAAAATCAATACTGAATTAGAAGAACAACAATTTGGATTCAGGAAAAACAAAATGAATTCAGGAAAAAAAAAGTGGGACAAAAGAAGCCATATTTAGCATGAGGACATTGATTGAAAAATATATAGAAGTAAACAAACCAATATATGCCTGCCTCATAGACCACACCAAAGCTTTCGATAGAATACACCATAATAAACTGATAGACTGCCTAAAAGATATAAATCTGGAAGATACAGTCATACGACTAATATGTAATTTGTATTGGGAGCAACAGCAATAATAAAATATAACAAGGAGAACTCTACACCCATTGATATAAAAAGAGGAGTAAGACAAGGATGCATCCTTGTATCTTGTTCAATCTATACACTGAGCAAATCTTTAAAAACATCAATGAAATGTCAGGCCTAAACATCAATGGAAAGATAATCAATAACTTAAGATATGCTGAAGATACTGTTCTACTAGAAGAAAATCCGAAAGATCTACAACAATTACATAATGAAACAAACATGACGAGCAAAAAATATGGACTAGATATGAGTATTAAAAAAACTAAAATGATGATCATAAACAAAGAAAATTCTCCAGACCTACAAATAAATATCAAACTGGAAGGGAATACATCTAGAGACAGTTCAGAGCTACAACTAACTACCTGGGACATACTATAACAAGTGATTGGAAATGTATAACTGAAATAAACAAAAGAATAGGTATGGCAAAAAGTAATTTTAATGCCATGAAAAATATACTAACATCAAAACAAATAACATCAGGACTAAAACTAAGAATAGCAAAATGTCACATCTTCTCAATATTCCTGTATGGTGCAGAATTATGGACGTTAGACAAGACAACAGAACAGAAAATTGAAGCCTTTGAAATGTGGATTTATAGAGGAATGGGTAGAACTGGATGGAAAGAAAAGAAAACAAACGACGTTTTAGAACAACTTAATATGAAAAGAGAACTACTAAACACAATTCGAACAAGACAAATGAAATTTTTGAGGCATGTTAAAAGACACAACAGCCTAATAAAAGTAGTCTTGGAAGGGAAAATACAAGGTAAAAGAGGCAGAGGCAGACTAAGATTAATATGGACGAGTTACATCAAAAGATGGACAAGTCAGCCTATGACAATCTGCACCATCAAAGCAAGAGACAGAGTGGAATGACGCTCCATGGTAGCCAACCTTCGATGTGGAGACGGCACTCAATGATGATGATGATGTTCCTCGTTTCCGTCTGTGCAAACTAATGATGAAACTAAATCCGCTTGACAGGACATATTGCTTAACATAAATCAAGGAGAGGTTTCGGCTTGTTGGTGTCGTTTGATGATATCTCACTGGAAGCGATTAGCCTTTGAATCGTCGGCGAGGACGTTAGCTTCCTTCCGAAGGGTGCGATCTAGAGGTTTCAACCGGTGTTGCAAATATTGTGATCTGATTATGCGGGCGGGATCCTACCCTACAAGACTTATCTGATTATCTGATATTATTAGGTTTGCTGTGTGTCATGTGCCTGGTGGGTGAATGTTGTGATGTCCAAGTTTTTAAAGGACTACCACTACTATAAAAGGTGTGGCTATAAACACGAAATAAAAGTATAAAAAAGGTGATCGACGATTGCTTGGGGAATACTTTTTGGTGAACTTGTCACAGTAAGAGTTTTAGAAGTTAAGGATTCTTGAGTTTCAAGTTTAATTTAGCGGTTTGAAGTCTTTTTCTTTCTTAGGCGATTCCGCGGTGAATTTATAGTGACAATTTAATCGAATTTCTCTTTATGCTTGGACGCTTGTTCCTGGCAAGTATATTGTGCATTATCAAGTATTTGTGTGATTACTGTTTTTACACAAAATAATGTCACCAAAGAAATGGAAAGCTTCTTACGATAGCAGTCTGAACTCCTCAATCAGTACAATCCTCATTCCAACGTTGTTAAAAATAATAACTACAAAGATGAAATGTGTTAGATGAAACTCAAGAAACGGCTGTGAGACAAGATCAGAAATGAAGAATCGAGGAAAAAACTAGGAATAATCCCCGCCATAGAATACATAAAGCTACAACAGATAAAATGGTTTGGCCACGTGATAAGACAGAAAGATCAAAACACAACACAACAAGCCTTTAAAACGTTGTGAGAACACCAGACCCAAGGGATGACCACGAAAAAGATGGATTGATTGAATATTAAAAACACCAGGAAACATAACAGCAGCCGAGGCGAACAGAAAAGTAAAAGACCGTAAACTATATCTCCCCTCGACGCTGGAAGGCAGATGAGGAAGGAAAGTAGAAGAAGGAATATTCGAACTTGGAAAAACAAATGTTAAATTAAGATGTAAAAATTCCTGTCATTGTATATTCATAGTCAGGATAGAGGGAGATCACTGCGCACATACGGTAACTTGTTTTTGTTACAAATTGGATGGCAGTACATATTAGCAATAATAGCAATATTTGTTAGGTCATGCAATATGGGGCCAACAATCTTTTTTGTTCAATTACTTTCCAAATTATGTGTATATTATTAATATAGCGCAGTGGTTAGTGAACTGGACTACAAAGAACTAGTGGTCCGGTTCGATCCTGATCGACGGCTTCCGGGTTCACCCAGCCTTAAATGGATACCAGAATTTTTCTAGGAAAGTAAAGCGACACGGGCGTAATACTGACCACAGTTTCTTAAAAAACCGTGTGGCGAAGGTCTATAGAAATTATGGTTACTTTACCGTTCAGAAATTCGTGCTCACAGAGTTTATTAATTATTCGGAAACTGTTTGTCGAATTTCTGTAATTCTTTTTCATGGAATCTTATTTTTTCACCGACCTTCAGTCTGATTTTTTGCCCTACTGTCATGTATTTAGGAAAGATTTTTGCTTATTTGAGGTATATAAAAATATGATTTTCTTGCTTGTCCTAAATTTTAGGATGTTACAATACCCACATTTGTTGTAATCAAGGATGTTTATAGATATCTGCTAAGATATAAGGATGTTTATAGATATCTGTTAAGACATAAGGATGTTTATAGATATCTGCTAAGATGTAAGGATGTTTATAGATATCTGCTAAGACATAAGGATGTTTATAGATATCTGCTAAGATGTAAGGATGTTTATAGATATCTGCTAAGATGTAAGGATGTTTATAGATATCTGCTAAGATATAAGTATGTTTATAGATATCTGCTAAGACATAAGGATGTTTATATATATCTGCTAAGATATAAGGATGTTTATAGATATCTGCTAAGACATAAGGATGTTTATAGATATCTGCTAAGACATAAGGATGTTTATAGATATCTGCTAAGATATAAGGATGTTTATAGATATCTGCTAAGACATAAGGATGTTTATAGATATCTGATAAGATATAAGGATGTTATAGATATCTGCTAAGATATAAGGATGTTTATAGATATCTGATAAGACATAAGGATGTTTATAGATATCTGCTAAGACATAAGGATGTTTATAGATATCTGCTAAGACATAAGGATGTTTATAGATATCTGCTAAGATATAAGGATGTTTATAGATATCTGCTAAGACATAAGGATGTTTATAGATATCTGATAAGACATAAGGATGTTTACATGGCTTATCTCAGAGAATTCATTATCAGAGAAAGGGATTAGAAGCATCGGACGTCTGATTGTAGCACATCTATTTATCTATTGACCCTTTTAAACCATGGCCGACCCATAGGGCATAGACCCAGATACTCTTTCTCTTTTACATTTTTTTTTCACTCCTGCAGTTTTCAATCCTTGCAAAGATTTTTTATCAGATCTTGCCATTTGTCTCTGTTCTGTGCAATAAACTCGATCTCATTGAGAGAGCCGATTCCTGCTGCTCTTGCCTCTGTGATCAATGTTCTTATCAATGTCTTTATTGGTCGGCCTCTTTTCCTCTTACCTGTTGTTTCCCACATAAGTGCTTGCTTTATTATTCGGTTATTATCTCTCCTCATCACATGTCCAACATATGACCACCGTCTTTTCTTGATTAATGAAGATATTAGTGGCTGATTGGCGATTTCTCTAATTTCCTCGTTTCTTTTGAATTCGTTCCACGTTATACCAAGTATTTTCCTTAGACATTTATTTTCGAATGCGTTCAACTTTGTTTATATGTCTCTTTTTGGTTTCCAGCTTTCACACGCATACGTAAGGGTAGATAGTACGTTTCTCTCTTTCTCTCTCTCTCTCTCTCTCTCTCTGCGATCAGGACTCAATCAGAGTAGGATTCCAGACTCTCACATGAAGTCAGCTATCAGACTAAGTGTGTTGATCGACCCCACAGATAGAACATCACAATTAGAGTCTGCCAGATCCACTCTGATTGAACACCCGTTAAAACGTTGCACTGTGTTCTGCGCCAGTGGCCCAGTGCATCCGATTTCAGCCAGCATTTTATTCAGGTTTGCTTTCCTTAGCCCATGATTGTCCCCAATCTTCCTGCAAGGCAGCAGATTGTCTTTTCTGTAGGGGGATTCTGCCCTTAGATGGTCGGCCCTCCCAGGTTTACGAGCACCATCTGCCCGAGTCACTAGAGGTGACTAACACAGACATGCACACACAAAGATATGAGGTGTGACTAACACAGACATGCACATAGCGATACGAGGCATGACTAACACTGACACACATCAAGATATGAGATATGACTAACACAGACATACACGCAAAGATATGACACATGACTAACATAGACATGCACACAAAGATATGAGATATGACTAACATAGATATGCACACACAAAGATATGACACATGCCTAACATAGACATGCACACAATAATATGAGATATGACTGACATAGATATGTGCACACAAAGATATGACTAACATAGACATGCACTCAAAGATATGAGATATGACTGACATAGACATACACACACAAAGATATGACACATGCCTAACATAGACATGCATACAAAGATATGAGATATGACTAACATAGACATGCACACACATAGATATGAGATGGGACTAACATAGCCATGCACACACAAGGATATGAGATGTGACAAACATAAACATGCACACAAAGATATCAGATATCACTAACCCAGACATGCACACACAAAGATATGACTCATGACTAACACAGATACACACTAAGATATGAGATATGACTAAACACAGACACACATAAAGATATGAGACATGATTAACACGGCCACACCAAGATATGAGATATAACTAACATGACACACACCAAGATATGAGCCATGGCTAGCACACACACACACACACAAGCTAAGATATGAGCCATGGCTAGCACAGAAACATATCAAGATATGAGCCATGGCTAGCACAGAAACACACTAAGATATGAGCCATGGCTGGCACAGAAACACATTAAGATATGAGCCATCATTTTCTTCACTAAACATACCAAGATATGAACCATGTCTATATCCGAGCCATGGCTCAATTCAAAAGAAGCAGAGAGGAGGTAGAAGAGCAGCGATCGCGAAAGGTGGATATGCTTGGGTTTGTTGTAGTCGGCAGACTCTTATTAACGTGGGAATCATCGACATACGAGACGCAGGCCCCGGTTAACTGTTCACAGGTTCCGTACAAACAGTTGTCCGGAGACTTGAGAGTGCAGTCTGACCCGTAGAACGTTCCCTTTGCTTGTGCAGTTCCCGGTTGACTGTTCACAGGTGTCGTTGAAACAGTTGTCCGGACATTTGAGAGTGCAGTCTGACCCGTAGTACGTTTCCTTGCACGTACAGTATGCACTTTCCGGGTCACATATGATGTCACAGCCATCAGAACACGTCTGTTCACACTGTAGCCCAAAATTACCATCGGGACAAGTGTCATTACAGGTATAGCCAGGATGTTTACATTGTAGGCATTTTCCGGATTTTTTCTCACATAAAGGACAGACACTGAGACAAGACCTGGAGCAGTCGTGTCCATAGATCCCATGTAAACAGTTGCCGTGACACGTACCGATGATGACGTTGCAGCCTTTGCTACACCCACTACACACTTCACGAAACGACCCAGAATGTCCGTCCAGACAATAGGTGTCTGTAAATGTTTGCACCTCACACACCGTCAGTGCACTGTCGGCCTGCGAAATGGTCGGTGAGGACTCAATCTTAATGTGTGCCATTGGCGTTTGTGTGGTGATTACAATAGTGTTCACAGAAACATTAGGGTATGATATATCATTATACTGGAACACCACGCCGCCACTGTCAGAGAAAGCCTTTAGAGTGGCATTCTTTATCCGAATCATAGTGCTAGCTCGATGATAGATTCGAATGGTGTGAATCTTCTGGGGCGGGGCAAAGTACAGATACCAGTAAACAGGATTGGTTCCACTTCTCAATTGTGTGTGTGTGCAGTCATTGTCATAGAGATTGGTCTTTGTTTTGCCATTAACTGCGGCTTCTGGTCCACATCCGTCTCCTGTATAACAATCATTAAATGTGTCGGTCTGGTTTGTGTTCTGTTTGAGAGTCACATTCCGACTCCCGCCAATGTAGATGGAGCAGATATTTGCAACTATCGCCCCTTCAATCCGTAACATGTTGATCAGACCAGCCCCAGAGCAAAAGACATCAACCTCGTGCTGACTAACTACAAACCTTGATTCATTGTTACATGAGGCAGAACCATTTAGTTTTACCGTGAAACTGTCCGGATATGTTAAGTCATTCACATAAATCCTAAACCAAAAGAACGGCAAAGATTGATTGAGAGTTGCTTAAACTGATGTAGAATTTGTGTCCAGATTACATGTGGTGTCGTTGTTATCAAACAGGAAAGTAGGTTCAGATTTTTGGGCGTATTTGTACACGAGATCCAAGTACTGACACTGGGGTCCGAAATATTCGTGCTGACAACTGTCATTGTTTGGGCATGTCCCTGTAGTTTTGTTACAAACTGAGTCATTATAGCAGTGACATTGTAACGTACAATTTGCCACAAACACTTGTCTGCACAAGTTAGGTCATTAGCTTCCAAGGCCGCGAACAAAGCCAGCAGAATAAAGACTTGATCTACAGAAATGGTGAACGAACTGTGTACACACATTTATTATCAAACCCGTGATTACATTTCTAAAAATCCTCCAACTCGCTGTGATAACAGATAGCGTGATGTTCTCTAATAGAATGAGACAAACCGTTGGAGACAAGCAAAGTCAACATTGTTTACATCATGGCTCGAACGCAAAAGCGTCCGATAGCACGTTTGATTTGAATAGTCTAAAGTTTTGTGTTTGTACTGATGAGTTTTGATTTCCACAATTTTTCAAGGCTTCTGAAAGACATTGCTGCTTTAGCTATTCTGATTCTAATTTCTTTGCTTGTATCCCCTTCTCGATCAATGTGACTTCCAAGATAGATAAAGTGATCGATCTCTTCCACTGGTTGATTGTAGCACGCGGAGAACAAAAAATAGGAAACGGTGCAGCAACATTCGAGGAAGTGATTATATTAAAATCAGAAACAAGAGGTGCAGGAGAAAGGAGAACAAGCAACAAAAATTCACGTAATTAATTCTGTGCTTTGATGAATCGAACTAACACTGGCAATATCGACCATTAACAGAAATAAAATACTCAGGATAACATCATCATCATCATTGAGTGCCGTCTCCTCATCGAAGGTTGGCTACCATGGACCGCCATTCCACTCTGTCTCTTGTTTTGATGGTGCAGGTTGTCATAGGCTCAGTTGTCCATCTTTTGATGTTACTCGTCCACGTTAGTCTTGGTCTACTTCTTTCACCTTGAATTTTCCCTTCCACGATTACTTTTAGTAGGCTGCTGTATCTTTTAACATGCCAGCAAAATCACATTTATCTTGTTTGAATTGTGTTTACTAGTTCTCTTTTCATTTTTAGTTGTTTTAAGACCGTCATTTCTTTCCATTCAATTTTTCCTATTCTTTTATAAATCCACATTTTAAAGACTTCAATCTTCTGTTCTCTTTTCTTGTCTAATGTCCATGTTTCTGCACCATACAGGAATGTTGAGAAAATATGACATTTTGCTATTCTTAGTTTTAACCCTGGTTTTATTTGTTTTGATGTTAATATATTTTTCATGACATTAAAATTACTTTTTGTCTTTTCTATTCTTTTGTTTAATTCAGTTTTCCATTTTCCATTATTAGTTATAGTATGTCCAAGGTAGTTGTAGCTCTGAACTGTCTCCAGGTCTATTCCTTCAACTTTGATATCCACTTGTAGGTTTTGTGTATAATCTTTGTTTATGATCATAGTTTTAGTCTTTTTGATACTCACATCTAATCCATATATTTTGCTTGTCATGTTTATTTCATTTAGTAATTGTTGTAGATCTTTAGGATTTTCTGCTAATAGTCCAGTATCATCAGCATATATTATATTATTGATTATCTTTCCATTAATGTTTAAGCCTGGCATCTCTGTGATGTTTTTAAAGATTTGCTCAGTGTATAGATTGAACAAGCATGGTGATAGGATGCATCCCTGTCTTACTCCTCTTTTTATATCAATGGGTGTAGAGTTCTCTTTGTTATATTTTAATACTACTGCTTGCTCCCAGTCATCATCAAGTACCGGGCCTGCTGGCGTAGGTGATCATGTCTCTCCACAACTTTCGATCGGCAGCTATTTATCATTACTGTTGTTGACCTTCTGCCAAGCCATTCTCTTAAGCTGTCTGTTATTTTTTTCTCTTTGCTTCCCTCTATCTCTTCGTCCTTCAATTTTCCCAGTTGTTACAATATATTCCAGTTGTTCTCTTCTCATTACATGGCCAAAAAATGATGATTGTTTCTTCCTAATACTGGAAATTAGCTCTCTTTTTTGCTTTTGCCTCTTTCAGAAAATTTTCATTACTCTTTTTAGCTGTGTATGGTATTCTTAACATTGTTCTGTAAAACCATATTTCTACAGCATCCAGTGATTTTCTTGTCTGTCGTCATATTGTCCATGATTCATGTTCATATATTATTACTCGTTATAAAACAATAGCATCTATGATTGTATGACCTTGGGAATGATAATAATGAACTTGAACAAGATTACAATTATTGGAGGCTGTTAGTCACGACAAATACAGAAGTGAGATTTTCAAATCAGGGCTAGATTATTTAAGACAACATGTACACATATTGGAGCCACGATAGCTCAGTGGTTAGTGACCTGGACTACAAAGGACTAGAGGTCGGGTTTGATCCTGATCGACGGCCTCCAGGTTCACCCAGCCTTAAATTGGTACCGGATTTTTTCTAGGATAGTAAAGCGACACGGCCTTAATACCGACCACATTACTCCAAAAATCATGTGCCAAAGGTCTGTACAATTTATGGTCACTAACACTATATTCCCTATACGCCACTTGGCGCGACGGGGCTCTTTACTTTTTATTTTTTCACTTATGTACACATACGTAATGTCTCTTTAAGAGCGCATGATGGATGCTCGGTGTCATGGCATGGAATACAGTCAACAACATAATTTATACAATGCAGGGTCGCCTTCTGCAACCGGTATGGCATGTGATGATGTTAAATATGGTTACTCATTCCTTTAGTAGTCATTAGGTCGCGCATACAAGAAGGAAAGAGCGGAACCACTACACATCTACGCCCAATTAAAGTCCTTATAAGGGCGGATGATGAGAGGAAGTAAACCAAATATTAGACTGCAACCGTCATTACAAAAATTGTTTTGAAAACTACACACGTGTTCCTGCTGAAATAGACAGATGTAGGTTGCGGCTGCCAAGCACCCAGCACTGAAGAGGGGCTTTGAAGGCTTCCCAGAGAGCTGGCCCAAGTGTGTAACTTATGATTATTAACAAATAAAGTACCATACCTCAAAACTTCCTTTATCTATTTATAAACACAGACATGACCCCATTTTCAAGTGCTTTACACAGTTCAGGCAAGCGACCAGCACTTGACAGATAAGAGATCGAAATGGGGGATGGACCAAACAGAAATGCATGCTTATAATGTCACAACTGTGTACCAGTGATTCTCAACATTTTTTCTGCCGTGACCCCATTCCGACCTTCCGATCTTGTTTTCTTCACCCCATCTCTCCCGCCACTAATTAGTCAAAAAGATAACTATACAAATGTTCTGTTCCCAAAAAGATAGTATTTTAAGTATTTTTATGTATATGATAATTTACGATTTTAGCGTCCTACTCCATTTCTGTTCAGAGTAACGCCCCCTTGCACTTTGTTCGATCGTTCCTTATAATCTGTCATTAGAAGGCCCCAGGGTTAGGGTTAGGAATACCATAAACTTGCTGAATACAAAGGAAAGAAATTAAATGAAATGATTGAAATGCACAAAAACATATCAGTTCATATATATTCAAAAAAGTGCGGTCAATCAGGGGAGATCACTCGTCTAGAAGAATAACGCTGAACAAGGACTTTACCATATAATGTAATACAACATTTAGTTACATAGAAATGTATGCTTAAAGTATTTCTCCGCCAAAGTGACCTGTATGCTTGGTGATCAGAAACAATCTTGTGTAATATCTGGATCGATTGCTGTGAGGGATAATCGAAGATCAATAGGTCAAGGCGAATTCGTGTCTGAATGAGTCAATGACTCGCCAGACTGATGCCTGACTCCACCAAGAAGGAAAGAAAGAAGGAAAGAACATGGAAAATAATGTTTCTTTATTCAAAAGCTGTTGAAACTTTTCAGACATTATATTCTTTATCCAAAAATTGTATTTTCCACAAAGAAAGTTTATGGACCCTAGATGCAAAAACAATAAGAAAAACAACCTCTACTGAAATGGAATGTGTTAGACGAATGACAAGAAATAGCATGAAAAATAAGATCAGAAATGAAGAACTGAGAAAAAAGCTATGAATAATTCCCTCCATATAATATATGACGAAACAACAGATCAAATGGTGTGATCACGTGGTACGAGAGAAAGAACAAAACAACACAACGAGCTTTCAATAAACGTTGCGAGAACACCAGACCCAAGGACCGACCATGAAAAGGATGGAATTGACGGAATATTAGAAGCACTAGGAAAGATAACAGCAGCTGAGGGTAACAGAAGAGCAAAAGACTGAAAATTATATCTCCCATCAATGGCAAATGGGGAAGGAAAGAAGAAGATATAGAAAGTTACTGGAGATTCAGTGTCATTCGGCAACTCTATAAAGGCTTCTTGCAAAGGAACATAATGTCAGCAGCGTCTACAAAAAAAGGAGAAACTACCCAGGTCGGAGTATCTATGTCTATCAGATCACAGAAAAGGCTTCTTGCAAAGGAACATGTCAGCAGCATCTACAGAAAAGGCTTCTTGCAAAGGAACAAAGAAAAGGCTTTGCAAAGAAAAGGCTTCTTGCAAAGGAACAAAGGAAAGGCTTTTTCAAAGCAACAAAGAGCTTGTTTCAAAGCTTGTTTCAAAGGCTTGTTTCAAAGGAACAAAGAAAAGACTTTGCAAAGAAAAGGCTTCTTGCAAAGCAACAAAGAAAAGGCTTCTTGCAAAGGAACAAAGAAAAGGCTTTGCAAAGAAAAGGCTTCTTGCAAAGGAACAAAGAAAAGGCTTCTTGCAAAGGAACAAAGAAATGGCTTCTTGCAAAGGAACGAAGAAAAGGCTTTGCAAAGAAAAGGCTTCTTGTAAAGGAACAAAGAAAAGGCTTCTTGCAAAGGAACAAAGAAAAGGCTTTGCAAAGAAAAGGCTTCTTGCAAAGGAACAAAGAAAAGGCTTTTTCAAAGGAACAAAGAGCTTGTTTCAAAGGCTTGTTTCAAAGCTTGTTTTAAAGGCTTGTTTCAAAGGAACAAAGAAAAGGCTTTGCAAAGAAATGGCTTCTTGCAAAGGAACAAAGAAAAGGCTTTGCAAAGAAAAGGCTTCTTGCAAAGGAACAAAGAAAATGCTTCTTGCAAAGGAACAAAGAAAAGGCTTTGCAAAGAAAAGGCTTCTTGCAAAGGAACATGTCAGCAGCATCTCCAGAAAATGGAGAAACTACCCAGGTCGGAGTATCTATGTCTATCAGGTCACAGAAAAGAACTTCCATATCAACAAACATTTATTGAAAATGATCCACAAGCATACTTAATTCATGAACTTTCAATTCACCACTGACTACTGTCAAAGGAGGACAGCGAGGTGAGTTCTCGGAGTGAAAGAATGGCGGCATGCAGCTTGACTTGTTCAAGAGACCCTGTAACAATCTGGTGATTGAAGAAAAGGTCATAGTTCGTACCCTATAATTGCTTGTTTAATAAATTAAGCTTTTCAGACATCACACAGCTAACATATTACACGTTTAGCGGAGGTCATCTCACAGCGAAAATATATCACATTTAGCGGAGGTCATCTCACAGCTAAATATGTCCCATTTAGCGGAGGTCATCACACAGCGAAAATATATCACATTTAGCGGAGGTCATCTCACAGCTAAATATGTCCCATTTAGCGGAGGTCATCACACAGCGAAAATATATCACATTTAACGGAGGTCATCTCACAGATAAAATATATCACATTTAGCGGAGGTCATCTCACAGCTAAATATGTCCCATTTAGCGGAGGTCATCACACAGCGAAAATATATCACATTTAGCGGAGGTCATCTCACAGCTAAAATATGTCACATTTAGCGGAGGTCATCTCACAGCGAAAATATGTCACATTTAGCGGAGGTCATCTCACAGCTAAAATATGTCACATTTAGCGGAGGTCATCTCACAGCTAAATATGTCCCATTTAGCGGAGGTCATCTCACAGCGAAAATATATCACATTTAGTGGAGGTCATCTCACAGATAAAATATATCACATTTAGCGGAGGTCATCACACAGCTAAAATATATCACATTTAGCGGAGGTCATCGCACAGCTAAAATATGTCACATTTAGCGGAGGTCATCGCACAGCTAAAATATATCACATTTAGCGGAGGTCATCTCACAGCTAAAATATATCACATTTAGCGGAGGTTAAATTTTCTTCTTTTATATCTGCACCTGTTTAAAAAGCGGTGATATCCTCTGGGCAACCAACGAACTTCTGTATGTAGACGAGTGGAGTGCTCATCATTGTCAAAGCTTTTGAAAGCGACGACCTTGAAGTACATGTATATTTCTTCATCTTGTTCTGCTTTCCTTCCATATGTGCATTTCAATGCTTATGGTGAAAAAAGAGGGCAGGGGGGGATATAATTTCCGGTCTTTTGTTCTTCTGTTGACCTATGCTCATTCTATGTTTCCTAATGTTTCTAATATTCCATCAATCCATCTTTTGTTCTTCTGTTGGCCTATGCTCATGCTATGTTTCCTAATGTTTCTAATATTCCATCAATCCATCTTTTGTTCCTCTTTTGGCCTCTGCTGCTGGTATGTTTCCTAGTGTTTTTAATATTTCATCAATCCATCTTTTGCTCTTCTTTTCGCCTCTGCTGCTGTTATATTTTCTAATCTTTCTAATACTTCATCAACCCACCTTTTTCATGGTCGACTCTCGAGTTTGGTGTTCGCATCTTTATTAAAGGCTTGTTATGTATTTTGATTTAATTTAGTTTACTGCTGATAATACACAACCTGTATAAACTCCTGCAATCCCCGCCCCAACACTTTCCCCTCTTAGTATTTTGTAAACCAAGTGTTGTTGATAAACTACACACTGAATACAGAACACATGTGGTACAAGTCTTCTGAAATAAGCAATACACCCTCGATATCAACCAATCGTATGAGCAGCAGCGTCGATATCTCAGGCCATAGCGTTCTCTCGATTGATGTCATGCTCATTGAGGTATCTCTTCAATTCTTCAAAAAAATTGTTTCAACTTTATTATCTATTTTCAGCCTTCGAGTAAACAGTATTTCTTCTTTAAATGTGTATTTGTACCTAACCCATCAAAATTATTGCGTTATCCGGTAAACTTAATTCATCAAAATTATTGCGTTATCCGGTAAACTTAATTCATCAAAATTATTGCGTTATCCGGTAAACTTAACACATCAATATTGTTGTATTATCCGGCAAACTTAATTCGATTGTTGTGTTATCCGGTAAACTTAATTTGATTGTAGTGTTATCTGGTAAACGTAATTCATCAATATTCTTGTGTTATCCGCTAAACTTAATTCATCAATTGGCAAAGCAAACTTTTCAGCTCTTAACAGGGAGACTTGATTTTCAACATCCTGTGCTACTTCATCAATTCACTTAGACACTAATGAATTGTTTAAAGTTATTGATTCAAGAATGGAGGGCTTGTTGGTCTAGTCGACCAGACGCCGTCTTCACGACAGAGAGTTGAGTTCAAACCCTGGCTGCATCTGTTGAGATTTTTATTTGTGATTTCTCTCTGCGGCAACCACCACTGGTCTCAGATGCAAGGCCCAGCTAAGAATGTCAATTACTCATCGACGAAAAAGAAATATGAATATCCCCGAAGTCGGAGTTATCTGCCTGTGCGACGAGGGACCCCTGTATGCACGTTGTCAGGAAAAAAAACGGATTATCACGTAAAATCCGGTTCCTAGTATCTGGGGACTTCGCCAGAGGTCATAGATGGTGAACGCACTTCAATGAATAAATAAATGAAAAAATAATTCAAGAATTTCACGATCATTTTCGTTCATGACACCTGTAATAAGAAAAGAAACACCTGGCAAAATCAATGACTTCTTTATTGTGTGTGGCTTTCCCTTCCTTGGTTATCTTCTTCTCCTTTCCGTCCGATTAATTAATACATTTCGTCTCGCTTAAAATTGATCTCGCAATGCGAGAGAATATTCCTGTGTTTCCCTCTTGCCTTTAAGAGACATTTGTAGTTACTTCTGTAGCTTACTTAGTCGCACGCTTTCATTGAAAGTGTCATTTGGTAAATTAAAGACATGGGATTCATGTGGTCTTGGGGTGATAAACATGTAGTCAAGGTACTCGACTCAGTAGTGTCGACATTTCTTCTTTACCGTGATAGAGGAATAGGGAAAAAAGGTCTAAACAAAATGGAACACATTATACAATATTGGGCACGTGTTTGCAGATGCACAATTATAAACAATAAAAAACACTTTACATAAATAAAGCAGTGCTAGAACTCCCCAAACAAAGACAAATGAAAAATTATGCTATTTCAAAACGTACAAATTATCTATATATTTCATTAAGTAAATAAATACATTTTCTAAGCTCATAATGAAAAATCAATCTTACGAGTATTAATATAAATATTTTAATATAGTGACTAGTAGATTTATAGATAAACGGACTATTAGGACACTAGGAGCCATAACAGCAGCAGAGGCGAACAGAAGAACAATAATACCGCAAATTATATCCCCTCGACGCTGAAAGGCAAATGAGGAAAGAAAGAAGAAGATGATGTTATTATTTATACGTTGTCTCTATTTACAGAAAATACCTCCCCCATGTATTTGTATCTATCTATTATTGTTCTTTCGAGCCGAAGACGGCACATAGGGCAGAACCACAATCTCAAAAACGGAAACCTTGCGTGCCAAAATGGGACATATTGTAGAAATCACTGCTTCTAAAATGTATGGTCCTGTTACCATAACAATACTTTTTACAATGACATCTTGTCATGCCATCGATCAACCTCCTTAGTCCCCTCTTACGACATGCCTGGAAGGTCACAGTGTCACTATTCTTCATTTGTATAAGGACTCACAAATCAAGGGTTATGTCCATCTCGATAGGTTTTTACGATGCTCATTAATAAAACACAGCAACAACAAACTGACTGAAGAAAGCTTTCTCCTTGAACACTTAAAGTGATAAACTAAACCTATAAGCCCAATCTATACTCCTTCGAAGTTCGTCCACACACCTTACCCATTGCTGGAGAGAAGAGAACGGCTAAGTTAGGCAACGGTCGAGTGGAATGGGAGAGACATAGAGAAGTAGTAACGGAAGGTAATGTTGCCGCAGCAGTCATGTCCGATCTGTCCAGCATGGAGACTCACTTTTGAAATCCGTCAGATACATCTGATGTGAGATTTTTGTAATAGTTAACATTCATTTCGCATCAGATTAAAAAAAAAAAAAAAAAAACAAAAACAACGGCACAGCATCATTCGAGGAAGTACTGATGTCAACTTCAGAAGACTAAAACGGCGCATGAGAAAGGAGATGAGGCCAGGCACAGCACATACATCTTGTTTGTTCCAATATTGACAGATTCAGCCACTAGGGGGCCTCACTAGCCTAGTTGGGGAAACCATCCTACTGGGCTACCGACGTTCGGACAACCCGTGTTAGATTCCCGCTGGAAGCAGTGTCAGTTGTACTCGTGGTTGAAAAAAAAAAAAAACACTCCCACGGTTGACCCAGCACCTGCAGAAATGGGTTCTAAGGTATTACTCTGGGAAGGTGAGGAATGCCGCCTCGCATCGTGAGTTTCGGTGCTTGAAGCGACAATATCCAGAAGTCTCCGAACACTTCTGGATAGGCGACAGAGCACATATGGGTGGAAACTCGCGTGCTAAGACGCCGATTGAAGTCTCGTACCACTAGAAAAGAAGTGCAGTAAATCAACATCCAACATAAGACACTCATATTTGACCAAACTACTGACTTGTCATCATTACTTATTACTAACCGTCTATCAAGATGCTAAAGTCCATATAAATGTATTGATGTAATGTTCGTAACAATAAGATCAGTGACTTGATAATCCGAGAGTTTCGGTAGATGCAATTTTCAATGTTTAGCAACATCATTTTCTGTTTTACACGTTAAGATACAACTTCTAATTACTTTGAATGTATACAAGGAGAAGTATTTCCATTTTATCCTCTTTGGGAAAAACCAAGTGAGAAAATCAACTAAAGTATCACTAAGAAACAGCTGTGACCATTCATGTGATTCTGTTTATGTTATTTTTATTTGATAAATTTGTTTTAATATTATCATTCTGTCATGTCTGGTCGTGAGATCACACCATTCAGAACCACGTAATCGCGCCACTGCAGTGTTTACAAATAACTGGGCAACTCCTTGAACATGTCTGTCGTAATTTACTTCCTTGTACGTTTTGTTTATATAAATTGATAAATAAATTACATTTTTTTTACTTCTACACATCACGTTGTATTATCTGTTGTGTATACCTTGATTTATATTGACATGTTTGTTGTTAGTTTGTTCTGTAGAGAGTTTAATAATATATTTATTGTTTTTTACTTGCTCTCACGTGATTGGCTACTGATTTCACTGTAGAAATCGACGTCGTTATCAGGTTAGGTTTTTCATTTTGAAAAGTTCTACTTTTTTATGCCATTTTTTAGTTGTGTGGTTGCGTCTTTAAAAAAAAAATTGTAATTGTTATTTGTATTATTTTTACAGATCACTATGGCATTATATACATGAGAAATGTTAGTTAATTAGTTAGTTAATTAGTTAATTAGTTAGTTAATTAGTTAGTTCATTAATTAGTTAGTTATTTAGTTAATTAATTAGTTAGTTATTAAACTAACACTCAGGACTATGATTCATAATTTACGAAAACCTGTGTGCTTCGTACACTTCTATACGGATCAGAAACTTGGACCACCTATGCACGGCAGGAGAAAAAATAAATAGCTTTCATGTTTGCCTTCGCAAGATAATGAACATCAACGGGGCAGGACGAAGTGACCAACTCTAATGTCTTACAACGAGTCAAACTCCCATCCATCATGGCAGGACAAAGTGACCAACTCTAATGTCTTACAACGAGTCAAACTCCCATCCATCATGGCAGGACAAAGTAACCAACTCTAATGTCTTACAACGAGTCAAACTCCCATCCATCATGGCAGGACAAAGTAACCAACTCTAATGTCTTACAACGAGCCACACTCCCATCCATCATGGCAGGACAAAGTAACTAACTATAATGTCTTACAACGAGCCACACTCCCATCCATCATGGCAGGACAAAGTAACTAACTATAATGTCTTACAACGAGTCAAACTCCCATCCATCATGGCAGGACAAAGTAACCAACTCTAATGTCTTACAACGAGCCACACTCCCATCCATCATGGCAGGACAAAGTAACTAACTATAATGTCTTACAACGAGCCACACTCCCATCCATCATGGCAGGACAAAGTAACTAACTATAATGTCTTACAACGAGTCAAACTCCCATCCATCATGGCAGGACAAAGTAACCAACTCTAATGTCTTACAACGAGCCAAACTCCCATCCATCATGGCAGGACAAAGTAACAAACTCTAATGTCTTACAACGAGCCAAACTCCCATCCATCATGGCAGGACAAAGTAACCAACTCTAATGTCGTACAAAGAGCCACACTCCCATCCATCTTGGCAGGACAAAGTAACTAACTCTAATGTCTTACAACGAGTCAAACTCCCATCCATCATGGCAGGACAAAGTAACCAACTCTAATGTCTTACAACGAGCCACACTCCCATCCATCATGGCAGGACAAAGTAACTAACTATAATGTCTTACAACGAGCCACACTCCCATCCATCATGGCAGGACAAAGTAACTAACTATAATGTCTTACAACGAGTCAAACTCCCATCCATCATGGCAGGACAAAGTAACCAACTCTAATGTCTTACAACGAGCCACACTCCCATCCATCATGGCAGGACAAAGTAACTAACTATAATGTCTTACAACGAGCCACACTCCCATCCATCATGGCAGGACAAAGTAACTAACTCTAATGTCGTACAACGAGCCAAACTCCCATCCATCATGGCAGGACAAAGTAACCAACTCTAATGTCTTACAACGAGCCAAACTCCCATCCATCATGGCAGGACAAAGTAACCAACTCTAATGTCGTACAACGAGCCAAACTCCCATCCATCATGGCATGACAAAGTAACCAACTCTAATGTCTTACAACGAGTCAAACTCCCATCCATCATGGCAGGACAAAGTAACCAACTCTAATGTCTTACAACGAGCCAAACTCCCATCCATCATGGCATGACAAAGTAACCAACTCTAATGTCTTACAACGAGTCAAACTCCCATCCATCATGGCAGGACAAAGTAACAAACTCTAATGTCTTACAACGAGCCAAACTCCCATCCATCATGGCAGGACAAAGTAACAAACTCTAATGTCTTACAACGAGTCAAACTCCCATCCATCATGGCATGACAAAGTAACCAACTCTAATGTCTTACAACGAGCCAAACTCCCATCCATCATGGCAGGACAAAGTAACAAACTCTAATGTCTTACAACGAGCCAAACTCCCATCCATCATGGCAGGACAAAGTAACAAACTCTAATGTCTTACAACGAGTCAAACTCCCATCCATCATGGCAGGACAAAGTAACCAACTCTAATGTCTTACAACGAGCTAAACTCCCATCCATCATGGCAGGACAAAGTAACCAACTCTAATGTCTTACAACGAGTCAAACTCCCATCCATCATGGCAGGACAAAGTAACCAACTCTAATGTCTTACAACGAGCTAAACTCCCATCCATCATGGCAGGACAAAGTAACCAACTCTAATGTCTTACAACGAGTCAAACTCCCATCCATCATGGCAGGACAAAGTAACCAACTCTAATGTCTTACAACGAGTCAAACTCCCATCCATCATGGCAGGACAAAGTAACCAACTCTAATGTCTTACAACGAGCTAAACTCCCATCCATCATGGCAGGACAAAGTAACCAACTCTAATGTCTTACAACGAGTCAAACTCCCATCCATCATGGCAGGACAAAGTAACCAACTCTAATGTCTTACAACGAGCTAAACTCCCATCCATCATGGCAGGACAAAGTAACCAACTCTAATGTCTTACAACGAGTCAAACTCCCATCCATCATGGCAGGACAAAGTAACCAACTCTAATGTCTTACAACGAGCCAAACTCCCATCCATCATGGCAGGACAAAGTAACCAACTCTAATGTCTTACAACGAGTCAAACTCCCATCCATCATGGCAGGACAAAGTAACCAACTCTAATGTCTTACAACGAGTCAAACTCCCATCCATCACGGCAACACTTAGGAGTCGGAGACTAAGGTGGCTGGGTCATGTAAGAAGAATGGCAAACAATCGTATTCCCAAACAAATATTGTATGGCGGACTTAAGGACGGAAAGAGACCATAGGACAGACCAGTGATGAGATATAAGGATGTTTGCAGGGCTTCCTTGAGGGAATTCTCTATCAGTGAAAGAAACTTAATAAATGTGACTGCAGATCGTAGCGCATGCAGAAACTAAAAAATAAAAAACGGCACAGCAACTTTCGAGGCGGTGCTGATATCAAATTCAGATGACAAAAGGCGCAGGAGAAAGTACGCGAGGCCAGGCACTACATCTTGTTCATTCTGCGGTCGGATTTGACTATCCAATATTGGCAGATTCAGCCACAAGAAAAGCTGTTCAGCAAAGCAGCATCCAGCATAAAGCACTGTTATTTTACAAAACTACTGACTTATCATGTTTGCTTGCTACCAATCGTCTGTCAAGACGGCAAAGATCAAATAGGTAGTTAGCTAGTTAGTAGATCATCCTCATTGCACGTCGGACAGGTTCTTAATGGTAAAGATCTTCTTTTCAGCGTATTCTTTAGCGTGGTGCAACTAGTTAGCTCTTCAGTGTATCTTTTAGCGTGGTGCAACTAGTTAGCGAATCAGTGTATTATTTAGCGTGGTGCAACTAGTTAGCCATTCAGTGGATCATTTAGCGTGGTGCAACTAGTTAGCTAATCAGTGTATTATTTAGCGTGCTGCAACTGGTTAGCTCTTCAGTGTATCTTTTATCGCGGTGCAACTAGTTAGAGAATCAGTGTATTATTTAGCGTGGTGCAACTAGTTAGCCCTTCAGTGGATCATTTAGCGTGGTGCAACTAGTTAGCTCTTCAGTGTATCCTTTAGCGTGGTGCAACTAGTTAGCTAACCAGTGTATTATTTAGCGTGGTGCAACTAGTTAGCCCTTCAGTGGATCATTTAGCGTGGTGCAATTAGTTATCTCTTCAGTGTATCATTTAGCGTGGTGCAACTAGTTAGCTCTTCAGTGTATCCTTTAGCGTGGTAAACTAGTTAGCTCTTCAGTGTGTCATATATCGTGGTGCAAACTAGTCAGCTCTTCAGCGTATCTTTTGGCGTGGTACCACTAGTTAGCTAGTCTCCAGTGTATCATTTAGCGTGGTACCACTAGTTAGCTAGTCTCCAGTGTATCATTTAGCGTGGTACCACTAGTTAGCTAGTCTCCAGTGTATCTTTTGGCGTGGTACCACTAGTTAGCTAGTCTCCAGTGTATCATTTAACGTGGTACCACTAGTTAGCTAGTCTCCAGTGCATCATTTAGCGTGGTACCACTAGTTAGCTAGTCTCCAGTGTATCATTTAACGTGGTACCACTAGTTAGCTAGTCTCCAGTGTATCATTTAACGTGGTGCAATTAGTTATCTCTTCAGTACATCATTTAGCGTGGTGCAACTAGTTAGCTCTTCAGTGTATCCTTTAGCGTGGTAAACTAGTTAGCTCTTCAGTGTGTCATATATCGTGGTGCAAACTAGTCAGCTCTTCAGCGTATCTTTTGGCGTGGTACCACTAGTTAGCTAGTCTCATTGTATCATTTAGCGTAGTAGCACTAGTTAGCTAGTCTCCAGTGTATCATTTAGCGTGGTACCACTAGTTAGCTAGTCTCCAGTGTATCTTTTGGCGTGGTACCACTAGTTAGCTAGTCTCCAGTGTATCATTTAGCGTGGTACCACTAGTTAGCTAGTCTCCAGTGTATCTTTTGGCGTGGTACCACTAGTTAGCTAGTCTCCAGTGTATCATTTAGCGTGGTACCACTAGTTAGCTAGTCTCCAGTGTATCATTTAGCGTGGTACCACTAGTTAGCTAGTCTCCAGTGTATCTTTTGGCGTGGTACCACTAGTTAGCTAGTCTCCAGTGTATCATTTAACGTGGTACCACTAGTTAGCTAGTCTCCAGTGCATCATTTAGCGTGGTACCACTAGTTAGCTAGTCTCCAGTGTATCATTTAACGTGGTACCACTAGTTAGCTAGTCTCCAGTGTATCATTTAACGTGGTGCAATTAGTTATCTCTTCAGTACATCATTTAGCGTGGTGCAACTAGTTAGCTCTTCAGTGTATCCTTTAGCGTGGTAAACTAGTTAGCTCTTCAGTGTGTCATATATCGTGGTGCAAACTAGTCAGCTCTTCAGCGTATCTTTTGGCGTGGTACCACTAGTTAGCTAGTCTCATTGTATCATTTAGCGTAGTAGCACTAGTTAGCTAGTCTTCAGTGTATCATTTAGCGTGGTACCACTAGTTAGCTAGTCTCCAGTGTATCATTTAGCGTGGTACCACTAGTTAGCTAGTCTCCAGTGTATCATTTAGCGTGGTACCACTAGTTAGCTAGTCTCCAGTGTATAATTTAGCGTGGTACCACTAGTTAGCTAGTCTCCAGCGTATCATTTAGCGTGGTACCACTAGTTAGCTAGTCTCCAGCTCAGGTCATTCTGAACACAGAACAACTCCGTAAGCGCTCATACTCCTTCCTCAGCATATACGTCAACGTGTAGCGACGGATGACCCTAGTTCCGTGGTGCAACCACTAGTCTTCGTTGTCTCCCCTCATTAGTCTGTCATCATCCCTTTATTTTCTTCCTGCAGTCTGGCCAAGATTGTAGATTCACAAATATTCTTGGAACCGGCTAATCCTCCTATCTACTTGTCTGTCAGCTTGCTTGCGTTCACCCGATGACTAAAGGAATACACCTTCTCATCATCCGCCCTTAACTCTTTCCGTACGGAAGCTTTTTATCAACGTAACGGAAGAGATTTCAGAGACAAAATTGTTCATGGTTTTAAGAATCAATCTACATATTGATATTTATCTAACATATAACATATTGTATATGCATTTTTAGATAATTGAATAGGGTATTAGATTTCACCAATACCAAGATGATACAAGACATGTAAAAATAATATGGTTTGATGACGGTTCACACTGATTAGACTGAGAGTGACGCACTATGCGGCGAGATGTACGAAAAGAGTTAAGAGGACGTTAAGTGGACGTGTCTGCGTCGTGTTATCGTTTGCAGTAAAACTCTGATATTTGCGCCTTTCGGCCCAATACATCCGACTTCAGCATGTTATTTTTGAGTAAGGGCTGTCTTCCCTCTTCGATCCCTACTCGCTTGGTCAGACTAGACAGGTTAGTCTACAGTAGAGGCACCACGGAGAGATGGAGTTGGGTCTGGATGGTTCTGGCTCACCGATCCTGTCGCAGGCCATCAGCTGTGGGTCGCTGACAACTTCCAGCTCTGCTGCTGGGAGGTGGCTTTGCCTCTGTCTGTCTGTCTGTCTGTCTGTCTGTCTGTCTGTCTGTCTGTCTGTCTGTCTGTCTGTCTGTCTGTCTGTCTGTCTGTCTGCCTGCCTGTCTGTCTGTCTGTCTGTCTGCCTGCCTGCCTGTCTGTCTGTCTGTCTGTCTGTCTGTCTGTCTGTCTGTCTGTCTGTCTGTCTGTCTGTCTGCCTGTCTGTCTCTCTATTGTCCTTTCGAACCGAAGACGGTACATAGGGCAAAAATTCTAGACTCTTGTGTCTGACTATTTTTCAACTGTCAGATCTTGCACAGGCTCTGTTCTCGGCGAGTTGTTCAATCTCGGCGAGGGAGTTGATGCCTGTTGTTGTTGCCTCTTGTTTTATGTTCGTTTTAGTGTTTCACTATGTCGATCTCTTTTACTTTTACCTTCCGGTTCCCATTTATGTTCCTGCTTTGAGATTCCTCTGTTGTCCCTTCTCATCACATGGCCAACATATGACCACCTTCTTCTCCTTATTATAGTTGATATTTTGTGGATGCTTTGTCATTTCTCTTATTTCTCCATTAGTCTTGAACTCATTCCAGGGTATACGAAAGTATTTTCCCCAGGCATATGTTTTCAAATGCATCCAGTTTATTTTCTATTTCTTTACTTGCTTTCCAACTCTAGCATGCATACGTTTACTCCTACTGCCTACCTGAAAACATTTAGAACACAAGACTGGTCGCTTGTACGCCTATTCTTCACAACAACCATGCGAGGGAATCCATGAAAGCACTTGGAAAATCAGCACAGCCCTTTACTTTTCCATAATTCGCAACAGCTCTAAGTACCGTTTAGCTAGCGCGTTCGTTACATTGAGCCCTTTATAGAGGAGACATATAATAATAAATGAATATTATTATAGAGGGAAACTTCCGAGGCGATAATCAGAGAATCAATTCAGAGGAAGAGGTATGTTTACAGCACTCGGAAAAAAATTACAAATAATCAACAACAGAAAAAAATATGGACCAACGCAGGATCGAACCCGTAGTCAGTTTAGCCCTTTATGGAACCCCGCGAGCTAAAACTGACCTCCATTTTCTGTCTACGGAGTGTTCCTGGAGTGTGACGCGATAGTTTCAGTCGAGCTGCCATTTAGAAATTATATGAGCTAGCAAACTACCTTCAAATGAAAAATATATATAGTTCCACTTCACTGGTTGAAACACAAAAGACTAAAATTTATAAACGAAACGACATTGCAGATATAGACAATACTTCAGGCGAACGACAGACAGACAGACAGACAGACAGACAGACAGACAGACAGACAGACAGACAGACAGACAGACAGACAGACAGACAGACAGACAGACAGACAGACAGACAGACAGACAGACAGACACACAGACAGACAGATAGACAGACAGACAGACAGACAGACAGATAGATAGATAGATAGATAGATAGATAGATAGATAGATAGATAGATTATTATTTAGCGTGGTGCAATTAGTTATCTCTTCAGTGTATCATTTAGCGTGGTGCAACTAGTTAGCTCTTCAGTGTATCCTTTAGCGTGGTAAACTAGTTAGCTCTTCAGTGTGTCATATATCGTGGTGCAAACTAGTCAGCTCTTCAGCGTATCTTTTGGCGTGGTACCACTAGTTAGCTAGTCTCCAGTGTATCATTTAGCGTGGTACCACTAGTTAGCTAGTCTCCAGTGTATCATTTAGCGTGGTACCACTAGTTAGCTAGTCTCCAGTGTATCTTTTGGCGTGGTACCACTAGTTAGCTAGTCTCCAGTGTATCATTTAACGTGGTACCACTAGTTAGCTAGTCTCCAGTGCATCATTTAGCGTGGTACCACTAGTTAGCTAGTCTCCAGTGTATCATTTAACGTGGTACCACTAGTTAGCTAGTCTCCAGTGTATCATTTAACGTGGTGCAATTAGTTATCTCTTCAGTACATCATTTAGCGTGGTGCAACTAGTTAGCTCTTCAGTGTATCCTTTAGCGTGGTAAACTAGTTAGCTCTTCAGTGTGTCATATATCGTGGTGCAAACTAGTCAGCTCTTCAGCGTATCTTTTGGCGTGGTACCACTAGTTAGCTAGTCTCATTGTATCATTTAGCGTAGTAGCACTAGTTAGCTAGTCTCCAGTGTATCATTTAGCGTGGTACCACTAGTTAGCTAGTCTCCAGTGTATCTTTTGGCGTGGTACCACTAGTTAGCTAGTCTCCAGTGTATCATTTAGCGTGGTACCACTAGTTAGCTAGTCTCCAGTGTATCTTTTGGCGTGGTACCACTAGTTAGCTAGTCTCCAGTGTATCATTTAGCGTGGTACCACTAGTTAGCTAGTCTCCAGTGTATCAATTAGCGTGGTACCACTAGTTAGCTAGTCTCCAGTGTATCTTTTGGCGTGGTACCACTAGTTAGCTAGTCTCCAGTGTATCATTTAACGTGGTACCACTAGTTAGCTAGTCTCCAGTGCATCATTTAGCGTGGTACCACTAGTTAGCTAGTCTCCAGTGTATCATTTAACGTGGTACCACTAGTTAGCTAGTCTCCAGTGTATCATTTAACGTGGTGCAATTAGTTATCTCTTCAGTACATCATTTAGCGTGGTGCAACTAGTTAGCTCTTCAGTGTATCCTTTAGCGTGGTAAACTAGTTAGCTCTTCAGTGTGTCATATATCGTGGTGCAAACTAGTCAGCTCTTCAGCGTATCTTTTGGCGTGGTACCACTAGTTAGCTAGTCTCATTGTATCATTTAGCGTAGTAGCACTAGTTAGCTAGTCTTCAGTGTATCATTTAGCGTGGTACCACTAGTTAGCTAGTCTCCAGTGTATCATTTAGCGTGGTACCACTAGTTAGCTAGTCTCCAGTGTATCATTTAGCGTGGTACCACTAGTTAGCTAGTCTCCAGTGTATAATTTAGCGTGGTACCACTAGTTAGCTAGTCTCCAGCGTATCATTTAGCGTGGTACCACTAGTTAGCTAGTCTCCAGCTCAGGTCATTCTGAACACAGAACAACTCCGTAAGCGCTCATACTCCTTCCTCAGCATATACGTCAACGTGTAGCGACGGATGACCCTAGTTCCGTGGTGCAACCACTAGTCTTCGTTGTCTCCCCTCATTAGTCTGTCATCATCCCTTTATTTTCTTCCTGCAGTCTGGCCAAGATTGTAGATTCACAAATATTCTTGGAACCGGCTAATCCTCCTATCTACTTGTCTGTCAGCTTGCTTGCGTTCACCCGATGACTAAAGGAATACACCTTCTCATCATCCGCCCTTAACTCTTTCCGTACGGAAGCTTTTTATCAACGTAACGGAAGAGATTTCAGAGACAAAATTGTTCATGGTTTTAAGAATCAATCTACATATTGATATTTATCTAACATATAACATATTGTATATGCATTTTTAGATAATTGAATAGGGTATTAGATTTCACCAATACCAAGATGATACAAGACATGTAAAAATAATATGGTTTGATGACGGTTCACACTGATTAGACTGAGAGTGACGCACTATGCGGCGAGATGTACGAAAAGAGTTAAGAGGACGTTAAGTGGACGTGTCTGCGTCGTGTTATCGTTTGCAGTAAAACTCTGATATTTGCGCCTTTCGGCCCAATACATCCGACTTCAGCATGTTATTTTTGAGTAAGGGCTGTCTTCCCTCTTCGATCCCTACTCGCTTGGTCAGACTAGACAGGTTAGTCTACAGTAGAGGCACCACGGAGAGATGGAGTTGGGTCTGGATGGTTCTGGCTCACCGATCCTGTCGCAGGCCATCAGCTGTGGGTCGCTGACAACTTCCAGCTCTGCTGCTGGGAGGTGGCTTTGCCTCTGTCTGTCTGTCTGTCTGTCTGTCTGTCTGTCTGTCTGTCTGTCTGTCTGTCTGTCTGTCTGTCTGTCTGTCTGTCTGTCTGTCTGTCTGTCTGTCTGTCTGCCTGCCTGTCTGTCTGTCTGTCTGTCTGTCTGTCTGCCTGTCTGTCTGTCTGTCTGTCTGTCTGTCTGTCTGTCTGTCTGTCTGTCTGTCTGTCTGTCTGTCTGTCTGTCTGCCTGTCTGTCTCTCTATTGTCCTTTCGAACCGAAGACGGTACATAGGGCAAAAATTCTAGACTCTTGTGTCTGACTATTTTTCAACTGTCAGATCTTGCACAGGCTCTGTTCTCGGCGAGTTGTTCAATCTCGGCGAGGGAGTTGATGCCTGTTGTTGTTGCCTCTTGTTTTATGTTCGTTTTAGTGTTTCACTATGTCGATCTCTTTTACTTTTACCTTCCGGTTCCCATTTATGTTCCTGCTTTGAGATTCCTCTGTTGTCCCTTCTCATCACATGGCCAACATATGACCACCTTCTTCTCCTTATTATAGTTGATATTTTGTGGATGCTTTGTCATTTCTCTTATTTCTCCATTAGTCTTGAACTCATTCCAGGGTATACGAAAGTATTTTCCCCAGGCATATGTTTTCAAATGCATCCAGTTTATTTTCTATTTCTTTACTTGCTTTCCAACTCTAGCATGCATACGTTTACTCCTACTGCCTACCTGAAAACATTTAGAACACAAGACTGGTCGCTTGTACGCCTATTCTTCACAACAACCATGCGAGGGAATCCATGAAAGCACTTGGAAAATCAGCACAGCCCTTTACTTTTCCATAATTCGCAACAGCTCTAAGTACCGTTTAGCTAGCGCGTTCGTTACATTGAGCCCTTTATAGAGGAGACATATAATAATAAATGAATATTATTATAGAGGGAAACTTCCGAGGCGATAATCAGAGAATCAATTCAGAGGAAGAGGTATGTTTACAGCACTCGGAAAAAAATTACAAATAATCAACAACAGAAACAAATATGGACCAACGCAGGATCGAACCCGTAGTCAGTTTAGCCCTTTATGGAACCCCGCGAGCTAAAACTGACCTCCATTTTCTGTCTACGGAGTGTTCCTGGAGTGTGACGCGATAGTTTCAGTCGAGCTGCCATTTAGAAATTATATGAGCTAGCAAACTACCTTCAAATGAAAAATATATATAGTTCCACTTCACTGGTTGAAACACAAAAGACTAAAATTTATAAACGAAACGACATTGCAGATATAGACAATACTTCAGGCGAACGACAGACAGACAGACAGACAGACAGACAGACAGACAGACAGACAGACAGACAGACAGACAGACAGACAGACAGACAGACAGACAGACAGACAGACAGACAGACAGACAGACAGACACACAGACAGACAGATAGACAGACAGACAGACAGACAGACAGATAGATAGATAGATAGATAGATAGATAGATAGATAGATAGATAGATAGATAGATAGATAGATAGATAGATAGATAGATAGATAGATAGATAGATAGATAGATAGATAGATAGATAGATAGATAGATAGATAGATAGATAGATAGATAGATAGATAGACTACTTGAAACGTCAGAAATAGGTAAATTAAAAAAAAAGTTCGCGCCTGTTTATTGTACATTCTTCTTCTTCTTCATATTTACAACAACTGCCTGTGGAGCATAGGTCTTCAACAAACACTTTCACTCCCTGTGGAGCATAGGTCTTCAACAAACACTTTCACTCCCTGTGGAGCATAGGTCTTCAACAAACACTTTCACTCCCTGTGGAGCATAAATCTTCAACAAACACTTTCACTCCCTGTGGAGCATAGGTCTTCAACAAACACTTTCACTCCCTGTGGAGCATAGGTCTTCAACAAACACTTTCAGCTCCCTGTGGAGCATAGGTCTTCAACAAACACTTTCAGCTCCCTGTGGAGCATAGGTCTTCAACAAACACTTTCAGCTCCCCGTGGAGCATAGGTCTTCAACAAACACTTTCAGCTCCCTGTGGAGCATGGGTTTCAACAAACACTTTCAGCTCCCTGTGGAGCATAGGTCTTCAACAAACACTTTCAGCTCCCTGTGGAGCATAGGTCTTCAACAAACACTCTCAACTCCCCGTGGAGTATAGATCTTCAACAAACAGGTCAGAGAAAATGAGGACGACCTCGAGAAACACTGAGAAGAACTAACAAAGAGGCAAGGTTGGCAGGCATAGACTCCCTCTCTAGAATCTAACAGCTCGAAAAAGTATAGAGACAATTAGTGGGAGACTCTACGAGCCCTATGTACCGTCTAACGAGACTGGAAGTATCAAATAATGTTAATTCTCACATTGATATACTTTTCTTGTTGTATATAATATCGTGACATTCACTAAGATTATGTTCAGATGTTTCATGTAAAGCCATATGTAGTAATAATCATGCCGTTGTCCATTGATACAAATCTGTGATCATGCTGGCGACCAGAAGGTTTGTTTGTTAGACTCATATCTACTACCGTATCATTAGCATAATGAAGTGAGCTCTGAATATTCTCTCCAAGACCGATTTGTAGATGAAAGTCTGTAATTCCTTCACTCCGTAAGCTGTGAAATCTTGAATGCAAGTTAGACAGTTATATACTTACCTACCTACCTACCTACCTACCTACCTACCTACCTACCTACCTACCTACCTACCTACCTACCTACCTACCTACCTACCTACCTACCTACCTACCTACCTACCTACCCACCCACCTACCTACCTACCTAATTACCTACCTACCTACCTACATACTTACCTACATACCTACCTACCTACCTACCTACCTACCTACCTGTCTGTCTGTCTGTCTGTCTGTCTGCGTGCCTGCCTGTCTGTCTGTATGTATATATATATATACACACACCCATATCTATAAGTACACATGTACACACATATGTTATAGAGTTGTGATGTTATTTATTATTGTTATTATTATTGTTGGATTCAGAGCACATCACATTGATCGCAACGTAGTCAATACAATCATGACAGACTATTTTCACCATACATAAATCATAATCATGTTTATTGACTCTATTATTTTGGCACGTGATACAATATAATGGATGCACTTCTCTTGAATTAATGTTCTTTAATTCTGGACATCTCAGAGGCAATCGCCGGTGGATATGAATTGTCCACAAGTGCTTTTCTTAGTTCGACATGTAACATTCAATCTCTCCATCAACTTACTTACAATTATAAGAAATATGAAGCACATCTTGAAAACTCTCAAAACACCTTTCACAACTAAATTTATATGTCCTAATTTACTTGTTCTGTCTTACTATAGCTCAACTAATTGCTTAAGTCACTGATATATTTACTACTCTCTAGTCTGTTCCTTAATAACTTGTCAATTAACTTAAAGCTACAAACTTGAAGATTCCTAACTAACTTCTCTTGACTAAACTTCTTAACTTGCGGTCTAACTTACTTAGTCTACATTCTGACTTCATACTTAACTTCTAACTAACTGACTTCGGCAATTCGGCCGAATTGGACTAAGCTTACTTAGTCTACATTTCTGACTTCCTCTTTCTGGCTCAACTTCTCTAAAACCTATTGTCTCGAAGTTTAAATACCTCAACATCATTTTTCGTGTGAAATATCTTCAGCCAATGGATTTGTCGCAGTTGTCGCGAAGTGACAATTTGCAACTCTTTGAGCCAAACAAATCTCACAACTGTGATTCCACCGCCAATTTCCATCTCATTATTTAAAATAATAAGTCGTTTTCGCGACTTCCCGATAACCTCTGTTCAGTTTTAACCTCTCGTGAGTTTCAAAATAATGATTACTTCATGACTTTGACCTGTCCTGGTAACTGTTTACCGGACAGTAAAGTCATGCGCTCAAATCATGCGCTCATTGTCACTTCCCCAACCTGCCTGGACATTTCCATTCTCTAAACTTATTAAGTCAGGTACTAATCTGGACCTTTCCTTTACCTCCACCTCCGTGGGTGTCCTCGGCTTCGTCCACTACCCCTTATGAACTTTCTATTCTCTTAACTTTCCTAATTCCTGCCTGGAAAAATTTGATTCTCTAAACGTGTATTCTGTCACTAATACTGATAATCGCTATCATATGTTACTGCTATAGCCTATCAAGAATTGGGTGCCGGCTATGTTACATGCCCCATACTTTCAATCACCTTTGCTGTTACACTTATGTGTACAGTTTTTTTTTACGACACTGACAAAGTAGAAGGTTCCGTGTGTATTCGACGCAGGTCAAGGAATTCTTGGCAGATACACATTGAGAAGAGAAGGCCATGAACGTCGAAACTCTCGACGATAAAAGATTAGTGTATCTTTCAAAACGGAGAATATCTGCTGCGTAGTGAGGGACACCTGAGCACACGGCTGCCGGTGTATAAAATATGAAAATGTGATATTCACGCAACCTTGAACCCATCTACACTAAGACTACACCCATGCTTGCATACTGAGTGATTCTATGAGCATGATAAGAAAAGTGCAGGCGGTGTACGTATGCAATGAGTGGAGTCATTGCAGAAGTCAAAAATACGTATGGTCACCTTTGTCTACATCCCTGGACATGCGGGAGTACAGAGAAATAAAAGAAGGATATGTTGACTAGCTGTGATATCGTTGAAGACGGCCAGGTCAACCAATGGATCGAGCGGACATCACCAATGCTCTCCGAGGGAGGGAATGTCGGAAAGGCACAGGACTTCAACAACCATGAGCCCACGTCACTTTTTCGGATGAAAGAGATGGGAGTTAAGATGGGCACAGCCAGAAACTGGAAACTTAGTGGTCGTGTAAGAAGACTTATCAACCAACACAGAACTGGAGTCGTCAGTCGCTGGACACTGCGTGACTTGCTGAGGAGGGGATCTGAACTATGGACATGTTTTCGGAGTGCAGTAATGATGACCCGCAAATAACTCAACAACTCAATCCATCTTGACTTCGCTACAGATAAAAAGCTGGCGCAAGAAAAAAAAATAAATACAAACACTCTAGTACTCACGAAAGGCCAGCAACATTGAAACAGGACAGAAAGTGATTGGTTCTGGCATTGGTCCCATATTTTTGTTAATGGAAATGAAAGACGCCGCTAGCCGATAATGGAAAACCTTTAGCAAACGAAAACGATGTCAAAACAAGGTATATAACCCTTGTAAAATCGCGAAATGTCAAAATTAAGTCCCTTTAGTCATGCAGTCAGTGAATCAACTAGTCAAAGATTTCCAGCACATCTTTGAAGCACAGGTCACAAAGTCACTAAGACCGCCCCTATTCTATAACATTCTCTCAGCTATTTTTTAAATTGAGACCAATATCCTTGAAGATTTTCATGATTTCTCGCCTCCATGTATATCTACACCCTCTCTCTACCCTCTTTCTTCTGTGAATCCACAACAGTTACAGACAGTTATATACCTACCTACCTACCTACCTACCTACCTACCTACCTACCTACCTACCTACCTACCTACCTACCTACCTACCTACCTACCTACCTACCTACCTACCTACCTACCTACCTACCTACCTACCTACCTAACTAACTAACTACCTACCTACCTACCTACCTACCTACTTACATACATACCTACCTACCTGCCTTGCCTACCTACCTACTTACCTACCTACCTACCTACTTACATACCTACCTACCTACCTGCCTTGCCTATCTACCTACCTACCCACTTACCTACCTACATACCTACCTACCTACCCACTTACCTACCTACCTACTTACCTACCTACTTACATACCTACCTACCTACCCACTTACCTACCTACCTACTTACCTACCTACCCACTTACCTACCTACCTACCTACCTACCTACCTACCTACCTACCTACCCACTTACCTACCTACATACCTACCTACCTACCCACTTACCTACCTACCTACTTACCTACCTACCTACCTACTTACATACCTACCTACCTACCCACTTACCTACCTACCTACTTACCTACCTACCTACCTACTTACATACCTACCTACCAACCTGCATTGCCTACATACCTACCTACCTACCTACCTAACTACCTACCTACCTACTTACCTACCTGTCTGTCTGTCTGTATTGTAGACAAAACGCAATAAAAAAATGGATGTCTAAGATCAAAGGAAGGAGAACTGCTGATTGATCTGTCTGTATCAATTGTCTGTATTTTGCCAGTTGTAACCAAACAAACTCTAAAGATAGGTACTTGGAATGTGAGAACACTCATGCAGAAGGGTCAACTAGAAAACATCATACAAGAAATGACAAGAATGGGTTTACAATTTCTGGGAATTTGCGAAATGAGATACACCGGATCAGTGGAGATGTTTTCTGATAAACATAAAATAATCTATTCCGGAGGTATTGAACACCAAAGAGGAGTAGGTATCATCTTGGATGCAGAAAGAGCAAGAACAGTGAAAGGCTTTTACCCAATATCTGACAGAGTCCTTTTAGTGAAATTGAACGGAAATCAATAGATATAAATCTTATACAAGGTTATGCACCAACAGCAGAAAATCTAGAGGAAACAATTGATAAATTTTACAACGAGTTAAATGAGGCACTTCATAAATGCAAACCACATGAAAACACCATAGTTCTAGGGGATTTTAATGCAAAAGTAGGAAAGGAAAGAGTTGAGGAAGTAGTTGGTCATTATGGCTTAGGCGAGAGGAATGAAAGAGGTGAGAAACTTATTGAATGGGCAAGAACACACAACAAGATGATAGGAAACACCTGGTTTAAGCAACATCCAAGACGTCTGTGGACATGGAAAAGCCCAGGGGACAACGCACGTAATCAAATTGATTATATAATGATAAGCAATAGATTTATAAATAGTCTGGTGTGTGTGAAAACAGTGTGGTTTTGTTAGAGATAAAGGAACAAGCAATGCCATTTATATAATAAGATCTTTAGTAGAAAGAGCCATAGAGGTGAAAACAGATCTATACCTATGTTTCATAGATTAAACCAAGGCATTTGACAAAGTAAAGCATCATGAAATAATCACAATTTTAGAAAGCATAAACGTAGACAGCAAAGATCTAAGAATAATAAAGAACATGTACTGGCAACAAACAGCGGCCATAAGAACTGGAAACCAATTGGGAATGTTTCAACAAATAAAACAGGGTGTTAGACAAAGTTGTGTGCTGTCACCAGATTTGTTTAATATTTATAGTGAGATTATTTTAAGATCCATAAGGGACATGCCTGGAATAACAATTGGAAGTCATAATATAAATAACTTAAGGTATGCTGATGATACAGTCTTAATCGCTAAGAGTGAAAATGAGTTACAAGAAATGTTGGACATTATAGTGAAAGAAAGCAAAAATAAAGGACTCAGCCTTAATAGCAAAAAGACAGAGGTAGTGGTAACAACAAAGAAAAAGACATCACCTCAGTGCAAAATAAAGACAAGTGGAACAATATTAAAACAGGTAAATGAATTTAAATATTTGGGAACTTTGTTAACCTCAGACGGAAGATGTACAAAAGAGGTGAGATACAGAATGGCTCAGGCAAAAGCAGCTTTCCAAAAAATGAGGAAGATACTATGCAATCCATTTTTGACAATAGAAACAAGAAAAAGAGTTCTTAAATGTTACGTAGAGCCAGTCTTAACATATGGATACGAATCCATGGACAATAAGACAACAGACAAGAAAATCACTGGAGTCTGTAGAAATGTGGTTTTACAGAAGAATGTTGAGAGTACCACGGACAGCTAAGAGGAGTAATGAAGATGTTCTGAGAGAGGCCAAAGCAAAAAGAGAGCTAATTTCCTATATTAAGAAGAAACAATCATCATTTTTTGGCCATGTAATGAGAAGAGAACATCTGGAATATATTGTAACAACTGGAAAAATTGAGGGACGTAGAGATAGAGGGAAACAAAAAGAAAAAATAACAGACAGCTTAAGAGAATGGCTTGGCAGAAGGTCAACAACAGAAATGATAAATATCTACCGAGATCGAAAGTTGTGGAGAGACATGATCACCTACGCCAGTAGGCCCGGTACTTGATGATGAACCAAATATTCCAACTTTCCCCTTCTCATGATGTGCCAGAAAAATGTTGATTGTTTCTTTCTGAGGTTTCTTATGAGCTCCCTTTTTGTGTTGGATTTTTTAAGAATTTCCTTGTTGGTCTTTTTAGCTATCCAGGGAACTTTCAAAATTCGTCTCATCTCTGTGGCCGCTAATCGTCTTTTCATTTGTTTGTTTACGGTCCATGATTTGTTTCCATAGGTCAGAATTGGTTCTATAGAGCACCGATGATCTCTCTTTCTCATTTTTATTGACATAGATTTGTCGCATAAGATATTTTTCATTTTCTAAAATGCTATTTTGGCCTGAGCTTTTCTACTTGTTATTTTTGTGGTGCATCTACCATCTGATATTGTTATTGTGTCCAAGTATTTGACGCGTTGCACTTGTTTCAGATTTGTCCTGTTTATTTTTATGCTGCATGATGGAGATGATTGTTACTTCGATATGACCATTACTTCTGTTTTCTTACTATTCAGACCGATACTTTTTTGTTGTTACAAAAAACTTACTTTTACTATTATGTCTATCATTTCTTGTAGTTCATTCTCTGTCAGTAGTATACAAAGGTCCACCTGTTAAGCATTTAGGCGTAAATTAACAAAGATATATAGCAGGCGCATTTCGCGCCAAATGTACACGAGAGACAAGGGGAGTTAATCGGTCGTGCGGCGGCGGCGGGCGGCGTGACCCCTCGTGCGGCGGGCGATGTGACCCCTAGGCGCTCCGGCTTGGCTCGTGGCGTCGGTGCGTGGTGACCTCGGGGCGGATCGCGTGTCGGCGGGTGACCCTGGAAGTGACGTGTTTATGTCTGGTGTGTGCTGACTTTGGAGTTCTTCATGTACTTACTCGCTAGTGATAGGTTAGTAGATTATACAACAACAATGAAAAACGATCAATATAAAACAAAAGACAAAGATATATTTTATTCTTTTATTATCTCAATAGGTGTATAACATACAGTGGATAGTATATAAAATTACAAAAATATTTAGTACACTGAGTAAATATATAGTACAAGGATAACATTTATTTATAGCTATGTAGTTGGGTGTCTGCTTAGTTCTATGTCATAAATGAATCATAAGGGGTGAAACTGTTAGAGATTGCTGGGTAGTCTAAACTGGTAGTGTAAAGAGTTAAATATCTAAAGGCGTAGTCGAGACGTTATCATCAGCTACCTTTCTTTTTATATAGAAATAGGAAAGAGCATTTCTTGTTTGACTGTAGGAAAATATGGAATTATTTAAGACTTTGAAACCTACATTTTTCCCACCCTTAGCCTTTTGCGCGGCGAGAACCTCTAAAAACATATCTTTATCTAATTTGTTGTGTTGCTTGCTTAACCCCTTACAACTGATTTTATCGTAATCCCCACTACAATGGTACGTCTTACTACATAAGCTAACAAGAGCCGTCCCTTCGTACTCTAATTTAAAAAGACCAGGCGTTCGTTTGGTGTACGCTTTAACACCCTTACAACTTATACAATCTGTCTTGCTAATATGTTCATCGCAAAACTCGGCAGGAAACCAGTCTTTATATACACTATTAAACTCATCCCGCAGACCTGACTTAACTATGTCCTCTAGCTTAGGTGCGCTTAAGGCTAAGTATAAACTATCAGTATCTGTTTCACATAACTGAAAGTTGGATCTATCTACAAACTTATCTAAGAACTCGAAATAAAAATCTAACATACGAAGTTTTGCATATTGATAGACGAAGAAACCGATTTGTAAGTGTAAGTCCCAAACTGTTTTCTTTTTCTCCATCTCAATTTCAAAAAGAGCCTCCCCTATTTCAGTCATCTTTTTAAACCGGGAACTATTAATCATTTTCGATATCTCATCCCCCTGAACATACGAGACAGCGCTATGATTGGCCTTATTGGTTAGAGTCTTCCCATAGGCCGAGTTTCCAAGGAGTTTCATCGTATCGCTTACTATAGATTGATTTTCGTCTAGATCACCAGCCCTCCTAGCGTCAGAAACCATTTCACCAAACTTTTTAAAACAACTAGACGGTTGATATTCTATCACTTGATAAATTTTTGTTACCTCCAAGCCGTGGTCTAAATACCATTTTAACAGTGGTGTTGCCAATAAATTTTTTTCCCCGACATAACTACCGATTAGGGTGCGACGAGGGGTTGACAACAAGTTATGTTTGAGGGCATATTCACCCATAAACGGTCCAATATCATCACGCGTGACGTCAATATTTTTGAAAATTGGAGTCATCTCACTGAAATGTTCCTTCAGGCGGTCGGGGACGTATAGATCACATTCCTCTAAACCAAAACATGTCCCATCTGAAACAGACCTCAGAATCTGTTTATCACTGAGAGGGAGCCCTTCTTTAGAGTAAGAGGGTCTAGCTCGAGGGATGGCTTTAGAAATGAAAGCCCTAATGGTTGGGTCACACTTTTTCAGAGCCTGCCACTCACATTCCCACATAACTTCTACTGGAACTTTGACCTCCTCGGTTAGGTAGGTGTGTATCTCACATGTTTTTTCAAACAGCTCGAACAAGGGCTTATTATTAACAGGGTTTCTATCTTTATCTTTGGTAAGGGGGCAGTTTTTATGGCCATGGTACAGACAACCATGAAAATTGTAGACTCTTCTATTGGCTTTATCCCAACAGGGATATTTCTAGCACCTAAGCAAAACTCCCTCCCATTAAACTGAGTTTTCAACTCCACCCCTTTTTGGTGGGCGACCCACGTTAGCCACTCTCTACTTTGTTGGACATAATAGTTATCTTTTTCGACCCTAAACCCGGTCTCCATTCTTCTAATAATTGGATAATCTGTTGGCATTGGGTTCATCAGAGCCCAAAGATACAATGCGTTGGCATCGTAACCTTGGATTGATTGGACCACCTTTCCTCCCCTAATAAACGTTTTACCTACCTCGTGATACCTATGGAAAATTATAGACGGACCCCCGACGATATTATTTCTAATCATTGTATGTAGACTCGCCTGTTTGCTCGAACATAAACTAAACATTACACCTTTATCAACGGTCTTAAAAAGATACTTTAAACAAACACCCGGAACCGAAATAGCGTCTTTAAAACAGTCCACACCCCGCTCCCCATAAAAGCGAACCTGTTGCTCTAAGGCTTCTAAAAAGGGGACTACATCTTTGTTATTATACCACACTAAAAAGTCTCTAAGAGTGGGCATGTTATTATCCTGCCAGACCTTTTCACACAGAGCGTACTCCTCCTTGGAAATGTTGGCATTTTTTAGTTTGGAAAAGAACGCTTCGTGTGGGGGTAACTGCGTCTCATTAAACTTTTGGGGGTCGTCTATATATTCATAACAAAAGTAACCCTTTGTCTCGCTAATCTTGTAAGCTGCCAAGTACTTGCTATAACTAAAACCTGGTGCTAGATAATTTATTATATCTAGGAACTTTAACTTCTGCGTTGCAATAGACATAAAGTTATTGTTTCTTTTAACTATAAACTTGAACGGTTTTGGTAGTTTGTAGGCTACTTCCATTTTATCTTCCTCTTCTTCGATAACATCAGCTTCTTTTTCTTTTTCTTCTTCTACTTCTTCTTTTTTTCGTCTTCTTCTTCTTCCATACTATCGCCTTCTTCGCCCACTTGTGCAATGGCATCCATGAAGTGCTTTATTAAATAAGGTTTAATGACGTTGATGTCATATTTCCCCGAGTTAAACCCTATTACTGGAAGCTCTTTTAAATATTCATCAAACTTAGCTATTAGCTTGTGTTTGTTCAGTTCATGGAGTTGAATAAAAATACTGTCAAACCAATCTCGCAACAACGAGTATGCCGTATCAGCGATACCAGTGAGGTAATCAACCATATGACTAACTAAAACCTGTGGGTCACCCTTCGTTATGAAGCATATTGGTCCCTCCCACCCGGGGACATTTGACGCTATAGAGCAGGAGAGGGGGACGTGTTTAGCTACAAAGGTAGTCGAGTGCGTCTCTCGGGGAACATTCCTACTATCAAAATAACATTCATAATCGAATGTCGCCCTGAACGGGTAAATAAAAGACTCTGGAGTACTTATCCCTTCAGCACTGATCGCGTCCCATACACTTTCAGGTGATGAGTAAACTCCACCCTTATATGTCTCTACAGTCATATCCCCATTGCAAGTTTTTTCCTGCCTATTCATACGCCCAAACTTTTTCCACAATTTCCCACATTTTCCACAAGAAAAACTTTTACTAGCCCTAGAAAGATCGTTTATATAAAAGAAATGGTTTTTGTAAAGTAAAAGACGGAGAGTTTCACTATAACTACTGCCGCTTCTCAGGACAATACGCAAGGCTTGCTCAGAATCAAACTAAAAAATATCTATGTTTATTGAAAAACAATTTTCTAAGAGAGGCATTTCAGCAAGAGTTACACCAGGAAAGTTACTTAACATTAGAGATGGGTTAAACTGTTGGAAAAGTTGTCTCGAAGCCTTCCTAACATCAGTATTTGAAGTTCCTCGATGGACAGCTAGACAACGGAAGAAGCAGAGATTATCATTGTAAACTTTAGAATGGGAATCGGTTTGAAGGATATTAATGCCGTAGTTGGATGCAATGTAGGGTGGGATATCTAACAGACACCCTATAGGATAATCTTGAAGTTTATAAATATAAACACTCGTACTGACTAAGGCTTCCAAGGTGTATTTGGTTGTCTCCCTATTTTTGTCTGCATACCCTAATATATCACTTTCATTTAATCTATCGATAAACGTTTCAAAATCATTTCTGTTGTTAACTAACAAGGGTTTGTCTAACCCTGTCGCGTTATTTGAGCTTGCGTGAAAGTAACGCAGCCCCTGTGTCTCTCTATGTCTTAAAACTAGATGATGACTATAATTCACCTTGAAACGCTTTTTCTGGCCTTGGAAGATTGGGTTTACAAGAGTCTTCCAATCAATAGGAGTATCAGGCTGATGAAATATAGTGTACGTCTCCATGTATTTGTTCCTACGTTCATGTGTTCTAATTGCTAGCCAGTTGTTCTTATATATCTTCCTAATATCCTCGGGTAACTTATTTAAAGAGTCTATTTCATTAATAAGTCTTGGTCTCTTTGAGGGCTCTTGAGTCGAACTCATTACTGCCCGCTTGCGTGAGGTTGTCGATACTTGTGGACGTGCTGGTGATGCAGGAACTACTGATACAAGAGATACAGAATGCTCTTTCTTAATATGTTTGGCAAGATTGTCTGCTCTATTATAAACTCGTTCACAAACAGCACATTTGTATTCCTGACGCACATGTACACTAGCAACGTGTCGTTTTATGTCCCGGCTCCGGGTGAAAGTTTTGGAGCAGAGATGACAAGTGTTAGACATCTGTAGAAAAGAAATTGAAACATTACAACTAAAGAATAAAGAACAGTAAACATTACAAGAGAAGAAAATAATAAAAGTAAACAATGAGATTCACAAACTAGCGAAATTAGGTTACAAAAATATCACATGGATACTAAAAAAGCAACTTATCGAAAATAGGTTACTAAAGTAACATACTATAATATTAAAGAACTAAGATCACACTTACTTTTTATGTGTCTGAAGGCGCGAGACACAACCGTCCTCAACAACTGTAAGCGTATGTCTGATTACAAGATTCTCAGATATATACACTTGAAACCCCAGAGGTGTTACTAAAAATAGAACTGACCTCTGAGGCAATACCGGATGTGTTACTAAAAATAGTTTTTGACCGCTGACGCAATGCCCGTGGAGTTTCTAAAAATAGATTTTGACCTAGGATGGCAATTTTATGATTTTACCCCCTGACCATTTTTGGTGACTACGACCCTGAATTCGACGAAAATCGTAAATTTTCACTCTAGGCATACCCCAAACTTTATTTTAGACATCCCCACACCAAAAATGAACTTAAAAATCACTTTTGAAATTGTTACCCCCTTACCATTTTTAAGGGTTACGCCCATGGAATCGATAAAAAGCGTAAATTTAGCACGTAGGCTAATTTCGAGTTTTTAGATAAGTTTGTAGATAGGTCCAACTTTCAGTTATGTGAAACAGATACTGATAGTTTATACTTAGCCTTAAGCGCACCTAAGCTAGAGGACATAGTTAAGTCAGGTCTGCGGGATGAGTTTAATAGTGTATATAAAGACTGGTTTCCTGCCGAGTTTTGCGATGAACATATTAGCAAGACAGATTGTATAAGCTGTAAGGGTGTTAAAGCGTACACCAAACGAACGCCTGGTCTTTTTAAATTAGAGTACGAAGGGACGGCTCTTGTTAGCTTATGTAGTAAGACGTACCATTGTAGTGGGGATTACGATAAAATCAGTTGTAAGGGGTTAAGCAAGCGACACAACAAATTAGATAAAGATATGTTTTTAGAGGTTCTCGCCACGCAAAAGGCTAAGGGTGGGAAAAATGTAGGTTTCAAAGTCTTAAATAATTCCATATTTTCTTACAGTCAAACAAGAAATGCTCTTTCCTATTTCTATATAAAAAGAAAGGTAGCTGATGATAACGTCTCGACTACGCCTTTAGATATTTAACTCTTTACACTACCAGTTTAGACTACCCAGCAATCTCTAACAGTTTCACCCCTTATGATTCATTTATGACATAGAACTAAGCAGACACCCAACTACATAGCTATAAATAAATGTTATCCTTGTACTATATATTTACTCAGTGTACTAAATATTTTTGTAATTTTATATACTATCCACTGTATGTTATACACCTATTGAGATAATAAAAGAATAAAATATATCTTTGTCTTTTGTTTTATATTGATCGTTTTTCATTGTTGTTGTATAATCTACTAACCTATCACTAGCGAGTAAGTACATGAAGAACTCCAAAGTCAGCACACACCAGACATAAACACGTCACTTCCAGGGTCACCCGCCGACACGCGATCCGCCCCGAGGTCACCACGCACCGACGCCACGAGCCAAGCCGGAGCGCCTAGGGGTCACATCGCCCGCCGCACGAGGGGTCACGCCGCCCGCCGCCGCCGCACGACCGATTAACTCCCCTTGTCTCTCGTGTACATTTGGCGCGAAATGCGCCTGCTATATATCTTTGTTAATTTACGCATAAATGCTTAACAACTGGACCCTTGTATACTACTTCTGTCTCGACTATTAACACTGTGTCATCTGCATATCGCAAATTGTTTTTGTTGTGACCGTTGGCTTCAATTCCTTTTATATCTTTTAGTGATCACTTATTATGTTCGCTGTAAAAAAATGAAAAAAAAATCCGGCAACAGAACACAACCTTGTCTGACTCCTTGTTTTATATATTGGAATTGTCCTATTTGGTTGTTAATTCGTATAGCTGCTGTTTGTTATACATGTTTTTTTATGATTCGCAGATGATTGCCATCAATGTTTAATTTCTCCAGCATATTGATTATTTCCAGATGCTTTACTTTGTCAAATGCATTTGTGTAGTCTATAAAGCACATATATACATCTTTCTTTACCTCTATACTTTTTCTATCAATGCTCTTAGGATGTATATTGCATTATTGGTGACATTTCCTTCCATAAATCCACACTGTTCCTCACTTATATCTGGTTTCATTTTGTTCCTTACAATATAAAACAATGTTAGTATATTTTACTACCTGCAGTAAAGGTTATTCTTTTTCAGTTTTTGCAATAACAGTGTTAAAGATACAACAGCGAAAGTAAAATTACAATATTATAGACTTTTGTATGCAACAAGAATGATTAACATATCTTGTATTGAAACCAAACACATCACATTTCTGTAAATTTGGTCATTACAAATATTCTAAGAAAAACTATGTACTCTGTGTCCTACAGATAAAGTATTTTATTTCTTCGTTCGTTTAAACGTTGACTTGTTGAATTGTTTCTCTTTCAGATACCTCCAAGATGTACCCGACAAACAACATAATGTTAGTGATGATGACGTGTGTTTGCTTCTATCACATAGTTTTTGCTTTGAGCGACCTAAATCACGACAATGTAAAAGGGATGAACACCAAAAATGATGCTGAAAAGATCTTGTCGACACCTTCTTTAAGATTTTTTAGTAAAAGTCCTCCTCATCAGGTGGTAGACCGAGCAAAGTTTGCTGAGAGGAAGCAGTCAGAAGTTAAAGAAATGAACGTAGACAAGCAGTCAAAGAAAATACAAGACAGTGTTCATGACTACATGCCTGTCGGAGCATATCAGGACAACAACCTCGATGCTGCAGTAGAAGAAACATCAATCAATGACCTTGTCCATGAAACATCAACTCTACCCGGTTCAAAATATCCACAAACAGATGTCAGAGACACCGATGATGATCAGAATGAAGCCTTCAAGGAAGAAAGCCACTATTGGTTAGAAGATGATAAACTCAGACTTGCCAGTTTGGATTTTTCTGAGCTAAAAGTACGTGGAGATGACCCATTTCTATGTCCGCCATGTAGCTGTAGCTACACGGCTGGCAGGTTCGTCATAGCAAATTGTACAAGGATGAAATTAAGCGACTTTCCTTTGAAACTTCCAAACAGAACTATGGTCTTGAATCTGTCGGATAATTTACTTCGATATTTGGAAGTTTTTAATTTGTTAAGTTATCCGAATCTCTTAAATGTGACCCTAGCTTCAAATGCGAAACTAACTGAGATTAGAAATGACACGCTAGGAAACCAGACCTCAAATGTCAGAATATTAAACTTGACTTCCTGCGCCATAAGAACTATCCAAGATGGCAGCTTTGACCTAACGCCTGTTCTTGCTCATCTAATAATTCATAACAATAAGTTAGAGAAGCTGACAGAATATATGTTCAGGGGACTCGGCAAATTGAAGTACTTGGACTTGTCATGGAACAACATTAATGTTATAAAATCTGGCAGTTTCAATGATTTAAACAGATTGCTATCATTAGACTTGAGCGGGAACAAGCGACTGGGCTATTCTGAGAAAAGATTTCCTCCTTTACTCTTCACAAATTTGATACATCTCCAAAAGTTATCAATTCACAACAACACCGACGGATGGGCAACGAGCTATCCCAACAGAACCCTGCAACAGTTGGTAGGGCTGCAGGAGTTGAGCATTGACGGACTTGGCAATGGTGTGGAGTTCGGACCCGAAATGAAATCTTTGAAAAACCTGGTCAGTCTCGAAATATGTGGAAATTGTCAGATCGTGAACATAACAGAAACATTCTTCGAGAACATTCAATTCCTGAAATCGTTTCATATGTATAGGTGTGTCAATTTGGCTAATGTCAGCCATGAAGCGTACCAAAAACTTAGATATCTCGAGACTCTTTCCCTATCTCATTTGAAGAATTATGACATTGATACTGCATTCCAAGATCTGATTGGTTTAAACAACACGCCATTAACATCAATCACTTTTAAAAATTTAAAAATACCTAGATATCAATGTAAATTTCTGGGCGGAGAACATGCTGGATACTTAAAGAACATAGACGTGGAGTACTTGGATCTTTCTGATAATGAAATTGTTTTGTTGGGAAATGATTTCTTGCAGGAATTACCCAAGACGCTGAAGACGTTGATTTTAAGAAAAAATAAATTATCACCAGGGACACAGTCAATGAACAGCTTGGCGGTGTTAACAGGGCTTATCGAGTTAGACTTGTCAAAGCAAAACACTGATGAGTACTATGAAAGGTATGACAGATCCGAAGGTGACTCTTCAAGATTAAGTTGTCACGGTAAACAATCTTCAGACCTTACGGAAGATGAACGGAGGACCCATGGTTTTGACAATCTGGCACAGAATGATGACTTTATAAACACAAATTATGATTGGACGAGAGAGAAATCAAAAGTGAATGCGATCTTACATGTCCCACCAAAACTGATTACCTTACATGCATCTTATTACAATATATTTGGAATGCAAATACTAACCCACAGACTTTCAAAGAACTCACTTTCCGAGATCAACTTCTCCAATAGCTTCCTGTCCAAATGGGGCAACGGCAAACTGCCACCAGGAATAAAGAAAGCAAATCTTGGTTACAACTACTGCACCAGCATCAGTCGCGACTTTTTCCACGGCAATAATTCCCATCTCTATCTGTATCTGAACAACAACTTTCTGGGAGAGGATTTTGCTATTGACGTCAGCGGCGAGATTTTTTCCCAGTCGTCAAAAACTACTCATTTAGATATTTCAACAAACCACATTTTCAAAATTCCAAGACAATTTTTCTCCGGAATGCCGAGTTTAGTTAACTTGAAAATGTCGGACAACCGGTTGTCTGTACTGAACGTAACTTTAGCACACATGAAGATGTTACAATTTATTGATTTGAGTCGGAACTCTATCAACTGGATTGACTTAGAGACCAGAAATGATTTAGACGCCATTGCAGCTTCTCAGAAAAAACACGTCATTACAATTGACCTGAAAATGAACCTTTTACCTTGCACGTGTGACGGGTTGGAATTAATATCCTGGATGGCTACAACAAATGTTCGTTTTCATAACAAAAATCAGCTGAAGTGTTACCCTGATAATAAAGTTGCAGAACCTATAGGCGATCTGGAAGAAAGACGACAACAACTTCAACGATTGTGTATCAGCAAGTCTGTGTATATTATTGTCTCCGTGGCTGCTCTAGCTGTTGTCATGGTAACCGCGACGTTAGGGCTAATGTATCGGTATCGATGGAAACTGCGGTATTTACACAACACAGCAATGGCGGCTTTATTTGGCTACAAACCTGACGTGAGTCCAAAGTCTGGGTGTACATTTGACGCATATTTTGTGTATACAAAGGAAGCACGTCAATTTGTGATAGAAACATGCCTGAAAGAGCTGGAGATGAAACGAGGTCACAGACTTTGTGTGGAAGATCGAGATTTCTTGGCGGGAACGTACATCGTGTCGAATATAGTGAGCGCTGTCAGAAACAGCACAAAAACTGTTGTCGTCATGACGACAGATTTGTTTGATGATCCGTACTGTGAGTATAGTTTCAAGATGGCCGTGATGGAGGAACTGTTCAAGCATCGATCAGTGCTACACCTGCTCCTGTACCAGCCAGTTCCTTGCGATCAAATGTCGCACGAGCAGCTGGAAGTGATGAAGCGAAACAGCTACATCGAGTACCCGCCTGATGAAGGAGCAGACGTGAGTCAGAAGTTCTGGGACGAGCTGTCACAGACCATTGGTCATTCTGGCAGCGATCAATCTGAGCCTGTGTTGGAGATAGAGTAGAAACGTTTGTCAAGTGTCGTCTCCGCACTGTGGCTTGATGTATATATAACATTGTGTGCTGAGACTGCTACGATGGGGACTACAGTTACCTTTCTTTGTTTGGGAGATGAGTTAGTAATTCGGATGATTCCACTGGCACGGGAGGTTGAGCAATTATAGATTTTAATTCGTTTGCAGTGATACCGAGGACTTCAAAACCAATAACCAATATATAACATTAAACTGAAACACCTTGTTTCAATTTTAGCCTTGGTGTCACACTGTGTGAGACTGATATTATCCCCTGCATAACGACGCAATAGACCCCTCAGCCAGAGATGTTGTGGATATATTCTACATGACTTTATTTTTCTATCGTTTGGCAATGATGTCCATTACCAGCGGTACAAACGCTTGCTGTTATTAAATAAGTGGAGAACACATATAAGAAGCTTCTTGAAGAAGGGGTTGAGCACAACAGAAGAGAAAGTCCAGATGAACAATTTACAACCAAATGGTCACGGATAAAGAAACTTGCGACTACTAACCCAAAAAGGAAAAGAAAAAAAAACTCCGCAAAATAGATAATGAAATAAACAAAATGTGCAAAGAGACAAAAGAAGACTGGCTCAACCAAAGATGTCTATAAATTGAAACTTTTGAAAATAAACAAGATTTTATAGGGATGCACACATAAATAAAGAGAATGACTAGTAAAAAAAAAAAGCACAACAAGTGGATGTATTGCAAACAAAAAGGGACACTTGCATACAGACATAAAATATATAATCAATAAATGGCAGGAATATATAACTGAATTATTTTAGGATAAAAGGTAAAAGAAACAATGTATAAAATATATGTCAGGCTATAACATTTTAAAATCTGAAGTGGAAAAAGCTATAAAAACAATGAAAATGGGAAAAGCTACAGGGCATGACAGCATACAGATTGATATGATACAGACACTAGAAGATTTTGGCAATGAAGTGATCACAGATATATGCAACAATATACAATTACATACACCAAACAGGATACATACCAAATGAGCTCAAAAAGATCAACTTTCATTGCGTTCTCTAACAAGAATGGTGCAGTTGAATGCAGTAGTTTTAGAAGAATAAGTGTAATGAGCCAAGTAACAAACATCTTGCTAAAAGTTATACACGGAAGGATTCAGAATAAAATCAATATGGATTTAGAAGAACAACACTTTGGATTTAAGAAAAAAAAGTGGGACAAAAGATGCCATATTCTGCCCGTGGACAATTTTCGAAAGATACACAGAAATAAATAAACCAATATATGCCCGTTTCATAGACTACACCAAAGCTTTTGATAGAATGCACCATAGACAACTTATAGACTGCCTAAAAGATATATATCTAGATGACACAGATATACGAATAATATGTAATTTATACTGGGAGAAAAAAAGCAGTACTAAAATATAACAAAGAGACCTCTACACCCATTGATATAAAAAGAGGAGTAAGACAAGGATGCATTCTATCCCCAAACTTGTTCAAACTATGCAATGAGCATATCTTTAAAAACATCACAGTGATGCCAGGCCTACAAATTAATGGAAAGATAATCAATAACCTAAGATATGCTGATGATACTGTTCTACTAGCAGAAAATCCTAAAGATCTAAAACAATTGCTTAATGTAATAAACATGACGAGCAAAAAATATGGGCTAGATATGAATATTAAAAAAAACTAAAACTATGATCATAAACAAAGATAATACTCAAAATCTACAAGTGGATATCAAAATTGAAGGAATAGACCTTGAGACAGTTCAGAGCTACAACTACCTTGGACATACTATAACCAGTGATGGAAAATGTACAACTGAAATAAACAAAAGAATAGGAATGGCAAAAAGTAATTTTAATGTCTTGAAAAATATACTAACATGAAAACAAATAACACCAGGACTAAAACTTAGAATAGCAAAATGTTACATCTTCTCAACAATCCTGCATGGTGCAGAAACATGGACATTAGACAAGAAAACAGAACAGAAAATTGAAGCCTTTGAAATGTGGATTTATAGAAGAACAGGATGAATTGGATGGAAAGAAAAGAAAACAAACGATGAAGTCTTAAAACAACTAAAAATGAAAAGAGAACTACTAAACACATTTCAAACAAGACAAATGAGATTTTTGAGGCATGTTAAAAGAAACAACATGGAGCCGCGATAGCTCAGTGGTTAGTGAACTGAACTATAATGGACACGAGGTAGGGTTCGATCCCAACCGACGGCTTCCGGGTTGTCCCAGCTTTAATGGGTACCGGATTTTTTTTTCTGGGAAAGTAAAGCGGCACGGACGTAATACCGACCACATTACCCCAAACAATAATGTGTCTGTAAAATGTATGGTCACTAACACCATATTCCCTATACTCCATTTGGCGTGACGGGGGCTCTTTACTTACTTTAGAAGACAACAGTTTACTAAAAGTAATCTTTGAAGGGAAAATACAAGGTAAAAGAGGCAAAGGCAGACCAAGACTAACATGGACGAGTAAGATTTATAGATGGTCTAGTCATGGTTATGACAACCTGCACCACCAAAGTAAGAGACAGAGCGGAATGGCGCTCCATGGTAGTCAACCTTCGCTGCGGAGACGGCACTCATTGATGATGGTGATGGTGTTATAAATGATCTTTCCTCTCGAGCACTACTTACTTGACCACACTGACCTAGTCTGTTTCTAGTAGCATCGCAGAAAGGTGGTGCCACAATTTAGAGAGTTCTGGCTCATTGATGATAGTACAAACAGTGAGCTATGAGTTACTAACCGCTTTCAGCCCTAGTAGGGGCACTTAAGAAGAATAATGAAAACGGGTTGAAAGAGATCAAAGCAAAAAGAGAGCTAATTTTCAATATTAGGAAGAAACAATCATTTTTTGGCCATGTAATGTGAAGAGAACAGCCGAAATATATTGTAACAACTGGGAAAATTGAGGGACGAAGAGATAGAGGGAAGCAAAGAGAAAAGATACAAGACAGCTTAAGATAATGGCTTGGCAGAAGATAACAGAAGTGATAAATAATTGTCGAGATCGAAAGTTGTGGAGAGACATGATCTTCTACGCCAGCAGGCCCGGTACTTGATGATGATGATGATGAGGGACACGTAATTTGTTAAAACCTAAATTAAAGATTAAAAAAATTCCAGTTTCCGAGAAATATATTTCGAACGTTTTCTTCGGCACTATCCGGAACTCTTCAACACATCCTACACAACTGTGAACTGTGAAAGGAACATAGATGACGTCAAGTGCAGAGCACAGAAAGACAAGCTATTGGACATCTACTGCAATCACCTGCTGACAGTGGCATTCATAGGGACGACTCACTTCACTTTGTTTTAATCTGAACACAGAAAACAAAGGCAGGGCATTAATTGTTGTCCATGAGATCACTGCATTCCCGCGTAAGTGGTTAGTGCTCACAAAGAACTGGGGAACTCCCTGAATATGTCTGTTGTAATTTACTTCCCTGTCCGTTTATTTGTAATCTTGAGATATAAATTATAATTGTTCCATCTACACATCTGTTTGTATTGTTTAAGTGTTTATGTTTTGATTAATTTTGACACGTTAGCAATTACCTTCTTTTCTGTCATCATCATTATCAAGTGCCATGCCTGTTGCCGTAGGTGATCATGTCTCTCCACAACTCTCGATCTCGACAGTTATTTATCATTTATGGTTTTGGCCTTCTGCCTAACCATTCTATTAAGTTTTCTAGTATCTTTTCTCTTTGTTTCCCTCTATCTCCTCTTTGCTGTAGAGAGTTTATTAGTATCTGGATTGTTTTTTTTTTTTTAACTTGCGCTCTCACGCGATTGGCTGCTGTTATCTCTGTAGAAATCGACGTAATCAAAAGGCCAGATTTATTATTTTGTAAAATGTTACTCTAGTGTTGTGTAGTTGCGTCTTTTTAAAAATATGATTGTAACTACCCAGTGAAATATATATCACTGGACACACGAGGATCTAACCTTGTAGCCTTACCGAAGAAGTCAGGCGTCATTGATTGTGAAGACCATCACACTATTAGTCTCATGAGCCATATGACGAAAATATTACTAAGAATCATCATGAGATATAAAAGGTACAAAATAAAACTATAAATAAATGAGGAACAACGTGAATTTGTGGAAGGAAAGGGCACCAATAATGCAATACACATGCTGAGAACATTGATAGAAATAGTTAGAGAAGGAAAGAAAGATCTATATATGTGCTTTATAGATTACACAAAAGCATTTGACAAAGTAAAGCATGTGGAAATAATCAGTATGCTGAAGAAATTAAACTTTGACGGAAAGGATCTGCGAATCATAAAAAAATCATGTACTGGCAACAAACAGCAGCTATAGTGGCAACAAACAGCAGCTATAGGAATTAACAACCAAATAGAACAATTCTAATATATAAAACAAGGAGTCAGACAAGGCTGTGCTCTGTCACCGGATTTGTTTTCACTTTACAGCGAAAATATTATGAAATAAATAGTAGACAAAAAAGGAATTGAAGTCAACGGTCTCAACATTAACAATTTGCAATATGCAGATGACATAATCTTAATAGCAGAGACAGAGAATGAACTACAAGAAGCGACAGACATAATAATAAAAGAAAGCAACAAGAAAAGTCTCAGTCCGAATAGTAAGAAAACAGAAATTATGGGTCATATCAAAGAAACAATCATCACCATCATGCAGCATACCAATAAACAGGGACAAATCTGAAACAAGTGTCTCAGATTTTGCCAAAATAGACCTTTAGTTAATACATTAGTAAGTTTTACGTGTTACTTCATAGTAGTCTGTTAATTCAGTAGCGGTGTTTTAGTTATTGTTGTGACCAAGAGGTTTAGTTGATATTTAATGGTGTTGCAGTTGTAGTAGTTATGTTTCAGATGGGATAGGAGTAGTTATGTTTCAGATGCAATAGTAGTAGATATGTTTAGATGGAATAGTAGTAGTTATGTTTCAGTTGGAATAGTAGTAATGTTTCAGTTGAAATAGTAGTAGTTATAGTAGTATAAATGCCGGTATACGCTCACCAAAGTGCAGACAATATGTGCAGCGTTATATTATATGTTTCTGCACATATTTCCAGATGTTTCTGCACATTTTCATTTTTTTCGGTGAAGTCCAGTTCGTCTGACCGCGGATGTTTTTGTTCCGGCCATGACCTCTCGCCAGTGACCCGTGACTCGTCGTGGGGCGTTATCTCAGGTAGCGCCGACCAGGTGCTAGGCGTCTCGTGATGTAAACACCGATGGCCAGGTGCTAGGGAGACTTTTAAAATTGTTAATATTCTATGTTGTACCAATGATGCCAACTCTCGAAACAATTAATAAAAGTTAATTTTAAAGAAATATTATTAAAATGATACACTTCAATAAAATGGGGGGGGGGGGGAGGGGGGGGAGGGTAATTTAATGGAATATATTTTTAATGTTGAAGTGATGATATAGCAACTCACGCGAGACTACGGCAAAACGTTAAGTATAGCGAAATAGCTAAAAAAAACGTAAATTTATTACATTAAAAATATAGGCGATACAAATTGATTCGCATGAAAACGGTACCGAGAAATGTCTATGAAAATTAGCGATAGACCATCCAACATCCCTCGCGTATATGAGTGGGCTATGAGCTGGCCGGAACTTATAACCTAGGCCTCTATCAGCTGAGCACATGACAAGTAACTCGTATATGATTGGGTTCACTGACTGCCGGGGTGACGGCGACGTGCTGTAAGGCGAATGTTTACTTTTCAAATCTATTAGCGTGTCGCGGTTCTAAAAGTTGGGGAAAGCGGTATTGCAGGACTGATGTAAATATTGTGTGCTATGAGTTTATATTTTGTGCAAAGGAGCACCTGATTCAGTGGTTATCTCTCTCTTTCTCTCTCTCTCTCTCTCTCTCTCTGTCTCTTCTCATTAGGACTAGACCTTTCTTCTTCTTCTTCTGCCTCTTCACTATAACATTTTAGTATTGAATATCAATTACAATAAATAATAGATAAAATAGCTCCTTTAAACTGGATCACAGAGACTGAAGATATTATACCCCTTTCACCCCGTCAACATTCCGTGTTGATATTATAAGTTCTCATCATCATCATCATCATCGTCGTCAAGTACCATCATCAATATGTGCCTCTATACCCTACCCTCCCCTCATCAGCATCATCAAGTACCAGGCAGGTTGGTGTAGAGTGACCATGTCTCGCCACGACTTTCAATCTCGTACTCTAAATAGTGAGGAGGGGAGAAGGGGGTGTAAGTGGACGTGGTTCATTATTATCCCTTAAGGTATCTGTGTGGTGATATCGGGTGACCATAAGGCCAGGTGTCCAAATCTAAATAACGTGTTGGTTGTGATGATTCTAAAAATGGAGAAAATGGGTGTTTTCCCTATTGATTGTTCGTCTCGAGGTGTAAATATGTTGTCGGTGTTATTAGTGTCGAAGTTTTCCACGGAAGTGATCACTAGCCATGTATCCTCGTAATTGAGAAAGGTAGAAACCAGAAAACCAACTTCAACACATTCCAGTATGAGAACACAGACCAAGACATCACCAGCAAAAATCAGATAGGAGCCAGGGCCCCACCTCTCATGGAACAAGAGACAAAAGGTCACAACATGCACACTTCATTGGACATTCCATCAAGACCTGACTGGTCCCATCGATGACCCCCGACAGATCCCCACCACCACCAAGAACACATAAGTCTCGGAGGGAAGCAACCTCTAATTTTATTACCAGAAGCTATCTTTATATTTGCAGAAGCCGGATTTCAATCTGTTAGAAGAAGACGTGACAGAGGCCTTCTGTTCCTGAAACTAGTCCTCACCCCCACACAATCGACTATGCCCCTGACAAGTCTTTCTGTCAGCACAACACAAATTAACAGATTGGAGAAAATACAGAACGAAGCGCATGATATCTTGGGTGTGTCTGAGGGGACACTCCCCTGTGTAACAATGAGGTATCTTCTTGACTTTCCAAACATGGATGAGAGAAAATCATGATCTGGAGTAAAGATAAGTACCGATAAAGAGTAATTATTCCACCACGAACTCATCATCACAGGCAAAAGGTGATTCTTGCCCTGCCATTGTCCCTCTTTCCTGGAAAAATGCCTTCCCTTACTGTTCTTTTTAGTCCACTCTATTTTTTGGCGTTGCTGTAGTATTGTAATTTCCTCTGTAAGATATTGTTTATAAGCCAGTTCTTTTCAATGTTTAGGTCAATCAATTTGTTTTGCTTGCTATTTTTTTCATTGAATGTGTTCTAAGTGTTTATCTGTAACATTTCGTTTGGAATGAACTAAAGTTGAAATGAACTGTCCATGATTCACAATCACATGTTGCTATCGGGAAGAGACGTGCCCTCATTAGTTTTACTACCCTGTCTGTATTATCCCATATGTTCTTCATGGCATATACGTTAGGTATTGCTTTTACTACATAAAATGTATAAGTTCCTATACCTGATAGTTGTAGAAATGATTAAACTAGACAAAGACTAGTCCATTTTTAAACTTAGAAGAACCAATGGACAAGACATTATGCTACCAATGCTGGACCCTAGATGTAAGAACAACAAGAAAATAACCTCTGCTCAGATGAAGTGTGTTAGACGAATGACAGGAAACAGCCTGAGACAAGATCAGAAATGAAGAATTGAGATAAAAGCTAGGAATAACTCCCGCCATAGAATATATAAAGAAACAAGAGATAAAATGGTTTGGCCACGTGACGAGGCAGAGTTATCAAAACACAACACAACAAGCCCTCAATAAACGTTGCGAGAACAACAGACCAATGGTCGACATGAAAAAATATGCATTGACGGAATATTAGAAGCACTAGGAAACCTAACAGCAGCAGAGGCGAACAGAAGAGCAAAAGACCCCAAATTATATATCTCCTAAACGCTGAAAGGCAAATGAGGAAGGAAAGCAGAAGAAGACTGGGCAGGAAAATGACATAAACACATATACAGTATCAACAGATCATCACAGAGGTGAGTGGGTATGTTTAGCTAAAGAATCAGTTCTCGTATACATGCGTTGCTAATGATGATGAAGAGCTGTATTGAAGGGACCACATTTAAGAAACCTGTGAAGAAACAACACAATTCACTTCATCACAACATGGAACAAATTGTGTCTCGATTCCTTGACATAAACTGATATTTAACACTAGAAGGAGAAAAGAACATGTAACTAGAGTTTGAAAATCAAAACCCTGAAATTCGAGAAGAATAAGAAGAGCTAGCAATAGAAGTAACAAGTAGAACGTATGAAGAGCTCACGAGAAATAAAAAAAAAAATTCCAACTCGCTTGTTAAGTCAGTCGAATAAAAATCAGCACTTGCTAAATCGGATTATGCTGGGATGACTTTTGGATTATGCTGGGATGACTTTTGGATTACTCTGGGATGACTTTTGAATAACGCTGGGATGACTTTTGGATTACGCTGGAATGACTTTTGGATTATGCTGGGATGACTTTTGGATTACGCTGGGATGACTTTTGAATTACGCTAGGATGACTTTTGGATTATGCTGGGATGACTTTTGGATTATGCTGGGATGACTTTTGAATTACACTAGGATGACTTTTGGATTATGCTGGGATGACTTTTGGATTACGCTGGGATGACTTGTGGATTACTCTGGGATGACTTTTGAATTACGCTAGGATGACTTTTGGATTATGCTGGGATGACTTTTGGATTACGCTGGGATGACTTTTGGATTACGCTGGGATGATTTTGAATTACGCTGGGATGACTTTTGGATTTCGCTGGGATGACTTTTGAATTACGCTGGGATGACTTTTGGATTACGCTGGGATGACTTTTGAATTACGCTGGGATGACTTTTGGATTACGCTGGGAGGACTTGTGGATTACTCTGGGATGACTTTTGAATTACGTTAGGATGACTTTTGGATTATGCTGGGATGACTTCTGGATTACGCTGGGATGACTTTTGAATTACGCTGGGATGACTTTTGGATTACGCTGGGATGACTTTTGAATTACGCTGGGATGACTTTTGGATTACGCTGGGATGACTTGTCTACTTCTTCTTCTACTTGTCATTCGGTTCGTTTTGCCGCGGTGCCTGTCATTATTTCATTTCTTGATCGGAAAGACGGGGAACTCAGATCTCCTTGTAACAGATCATTTCTCTCTGATACACTAGGTTAGTCATCACTTATACGACTTTGGAACGTTTCTTACACGCCTGACTCATTCATAAGTTTATCCATACACATTCTACGAACCGAAAACGGTCACGAACCTCATTGAGAACATAAGCAATTCAATTACTTTAAGCAAAATAATAACGTGCTGCTTGGAAAAGAAGAAAAATATAATGATTAAGGAGGATAGAATTGAATATAGATTAATTGTTATATGTCTGCGCATGCACACGAAAGAATACATGTATGTGATTGGTCCTTCATATACATAAAAGTAAAAAGTGTAAAGTACCCCCGTCACGCCAAGTGGCGTATAGGGAATATGGTGTTAGTGACTATATATTTTACAGACCTTCGGCACATGATTTTTTGGGTAATGTGGTCGGTATTACGCACGTGCCGCTTCACTTTCCCTGAAAAAAAATCAGGTACCCATTAAAGGCTGGGTGAAACCGGAAGACGTCGGTTGGGACCGAACACTACCTCTTGTCCTTTGAAGTCCAGTTCACTAACCACTGAGCTATCGCAGCTCCCTCCTTCCTATACATGTGAGGGGATATATCTTCACACGGGAAACACAGGTTGTCTTTTTATAACCTGGATTTGTCTGCGAAAGGTCGATCATTTCACATTTTTGGATACTGTGGTAAGGATGAGTGGATGTATACTGAGCGAAAATATTTATCATTAATATGGGACACAGCGGTTAACCTTAGAGGCTGCTTCCTTCCTATCTCCTTCCCACCTTTTGCCTGTGATGATGAGATCATGTTGGAGTAGTTACTCTTTATTTGTACTTATGGAGGCGAAGGCGCGCCTACCAGCACCAGAGCTGGAAGTTGTCAGAGACCCCTAGCTGATGGCTTGCGCAAAGATCGGTGAACCAAAACCATTCAGACCCTGCACAACCTCTCCGCGGTGCATCCATTAACAGACTAACATGTCTAGTCTGGCTAAGCGTGCAGGGATCGAAGAGGGAAGACAACCCGGTACTCAAAAATGTCGTGCTGAAGTCGGATGTGTTGGGCCGAAAGGCGCAAATATAACAGTTATACTGCAAACCACAACACAACGCAGACACGTCCAATACGTCCTTGTAAGGGCGGATGATGAAGAGCAATATTCTAGTCTACCACGATACTCTAGAATACTTTAGTCATCGGGCGAACGCAAACAACCAACCAACCATGCAACCAACCAACCAACCAAACAACCAACCAACCAACCACCTGTGCTTATCTTTACTCCAGATCATGATTTTCTCTCATCTATGTTTGGAAAGTCAAGAAGATACCTCATTGTTACACAGGAAGTGTCCCCTCAGACACACCAAGATAGCGTGCGCTTCGTTCTGTATTTTCTCCAATCTGTTAATTTGTGTTGTACTGACAGAAAGACTTGTCAGGGGCATAGTCGATTGTGTGGGTGAGGACAAGTTCATGGAACAGAAGGCCTCTGTTACGGCTTCTAACAGTTTGAAATCCGGCTTCTGTAAATATAAAGATGGCTTCTGTAATAAAATTAGAGGTTGCGTTCATCCGAGACTTATGTGTTCTTGGTGGTGGTGGGGATCTGTCGGGGATCATTGATGGGGTCAGTCAGGTCTTGATGGAATGTCCAATGAAGTGTGCATGTTTTTGCATTTTGTCTCTTGTTCCGTGAGAGGTGGGGGCCCTGGTTCCTATCTGATTTTTGCTAGTGATGTCCTAGTGATCTCATACTGGAATGTGTTAAAGTTGCTTTTCTGGTTTCTACTTTTCTCAATTACGAGGATACATTTCTAGTGCTCGCTTCCGTGGAATCCTACTACACTCCACGTACAAACCAAGTGTAAAGGCAGACAACATCAGATCTATGATATACTATCAGACTCCCATGTTCAAGTGGCCCATTCTGGTTAATCTTCCATCATTCAATCACACTAAAAATCGACCAATACCAACAGTGATAGGATAGTATGGAGGAAAAGGTGGATGGAGAAAAATCAGGAAGGAAGGAAGGAAGGAAGGGAGGGAGGGAGGGAGGACGGAAGGAAGGAAGGAAGGGAGGGAGGAAGGAAGGAAGGAATGAAGGAAGGAAGAGAGGAAGGAAGGAAGGAAGGAAGGGAGGAAGGAAGGAAGGAAGGAAGGAAGGAAGGAAGGAAGGAAGAAAGGAAGGAAGGAAGGAAGGAAGGAAGGAAGGAAGGAAGAAGGAAGGAAGGAAGGAAGGAAGGAAGGAAGGAAGGAAGGAAGGAAGGAAGGAAGGAAGGAAGGAAGGAAGGAAGGTGGGGCCCTGGTTCCTATCTGATTTTTGCTAGTGATGTCCTGGTCTCATACTGGAATGTGTTGAAGTTGGTTTTCTGGTTTCTACCTTTCTCAATTACGAGGATACATGGCTAGTGATCACTTCCGTGGAAAACTTCGACACTAATAACACCGACAACATATTTACACACCGAGACGAATAATCAAAAGGGAAAACACCCATTTTCTCCATTTTTAGAATCATCACAACCATTACGTTATTTAGATTTGGACACCTGGCCTTATGGTCACCGATATCAGCACACTGGCAGCAGATACCTTAAGGGATAATACTGAACCACGTCCACTTACACCCCCTTCTCCCCTCCTAACTATTTAGAGTACGAGATTGAAAATTGTGGCGAGACATGGTCACTCTACACCAACCGGCTTGGTACTTGATGATGCTGTTGAGGGAGGGGAGGGTATCGTGACACATATTGATGATGGTATATGACGACGATGATGATGAGAACTTATAATATCAACACGGAATGTTGACGGGGCGAAGGGGGGTATAATGTCTTCAGTCTCTGTGATCCAGGTTAAAGGAGGTATTTTATCTATTATTTATTGTAATTGATATTCAATACTAAAGTGTTATAGTGAAGAAGAAAGGACCAGTCCTAATGAGGAGAGAGAGAGAAAGAGAGAGATAACCACTGAATCAGGAGCTCCTTTCCTCAAAATATAAACACATGGCACACACAATATTTACATCAGTTCTTTCCCCAAGTTTTAGAACCGCGACACGCTAATAGATTTGAAAAGTAAACATTCGCCTTACAGCACGTCGCCGTCACCCGGTGGTCAGTGAACCCTATCATATTCGCGTTACTTGTCATGTGTTCAGCTGATAGAGACCTATGTTATAAGTTCCGGCCAGCTCATAGCCCACTCATATACGCGAGTGATGTTGGATGGTCGATCGCTAGTTTTCATAGACTTTTATCCGTACCGGTTTTTAATCGAATCATTTTGTATCACCTATATTTTTAATGTAATAAATTTATGTTTTTTTGCGCTATTTCACTATATTTAACGTTTTGCCGTAGTCTTGCGAGAGTTGGTATATCATCACTACAACATTTAAAATATATTCCATTAAATTCCCCCCCCCCCCCCATTTTATTTCAGTGTAACATTTAAAAATATATATTTAAAATTAACTTTTATTAATTATTTCGAGAGTTGGTATATCATTGATACAACATAAAATATTAACAATTTTAAAAGTCCCCAGAGCACCTGGCCATCCGTGTTTGCATCACGAGACGCTGACCTAGCCATCGCTACCTGAGATAACATCCGCCAAGTCACGGGTCACCGGGCCGAGCACCTGGTCAGCGCTACATGAGGTAACGCCCCACGACGAGTCACGGGTCACCGGCGAGAGGTCATGGCCGGAACAAAAATATCCGGGGTCAGCCAAACCGGACATCACCGAAAAGAAAATGGAAATTGTGCAGAAACATCAGGAAATATGTGCAGAAACATATATAATATAACGCTGCACATATTGTCTATCCTTCAGTACGTATACCGGCACCTATACTACTAGTTATGTTTCAGTTGGAATAGTAGTAGTAATTTTCAGTTTAAATAGTAGTAGTTTTATTTCAGTTGGAATAGTAGTAGTTATTTTTCAGTTGGAATAGTAGTTGTTATGTTTCAGTTGGAATAGTAGTAGTTATGTTTCAGTTGGATAGTAGTAGTTATGTTTCAGTTGGAATAGTAGTAGTTATGTTTCAGTTGGAATAGTAGTAGTTATGTTTCAGTTGGAATAGTAGTAGTTAGGTTTCAGTTGGAATAGTAGTAGTTAGGTTTCAGTTGAAATAGTAGTTGTTGTGTTTCAGTTGGAATAGTTGTAGTTAGGTTTCAGTTGGAATAGTTGTAGTTAGGTTTCAGTTGAAATAGTAGTTGTTGTGTTTCAGTTGGAATAGTTGTAGTTAGGTTTCAGTTGAAATAGTAGTTGTTGTGTTTCAGTTGGAATAGTTGTAGTTAGGTTTCAGTTGGAATAGTTGTAGTTAGGTTTCAGTTGCAATAATAGTAGTTATGTTTCCGCTGCAACATAAGCAGTCATGATTCAGTTGGAATAGTAGTAACTATGTTTCAGTTGTAATAGTAGTTGTTATATTTCTGTTACAATAGTAGTGATTATGTTTCAGTTGCAATAGTGCTAATTATGTTTCAGTTGCAATAGTAGTTATTTTACATTTGAAATTGTAGTAGTTATGTTTCAGTTAGAACAGTAGTAGTTATGTTTCAGTTGGAATATTAGTAATGTTTCAGTTGGAATATTAGTAGTTGTGTTTCAGTTGCAGAGGTAGACGGCATGTTTTAGATGAAATAGTAGTAGTTACGTTTAATTTGCAGTAGTAGTAGTTATATTTCAGTTACAATAGCAGTAGTTATGTTTCACTTGCAATAATAGTAGTTACGTTTCAGTTGGAATAGTAGTAATGTTTCATTTGGAATAGTACTTGTTATGTTTCAGTTGAAATAGTAGTAGTTATGTTTCAGTTGCAGTAGTAGTAGTTATGTTTCAGTTGAAATAGTAGTAGTCATGTTTCAGATAAAAATAGTAGTTCTGTTTTTGTTGCAGTAGTAGTAGTTATATTTAAGTTGCAATAGGAGTAGTTATGTTTCAGTTGCAGTAGTAGTTGTTATGTTTCATATGCAATAGTAGTAGTTCTGTTTCTGTTACAATAGTAGTAGTTATATTTCAGTTGAAATAACAGTAGTTATGTTTCATTGCAATAGTAATAGTTATGTTTCAATTGGTATAGTGGTTATATTTCAGTTGCAGTAGTAGTAGTTATGTTTCAGTTGCAATAATAGTAATGTCTCAGATGAAATAGTATTAGTTATGTTTCTGTTACAATAGTAATGGTTATATTTCAGTTGCAATAGCAGTAGTTATGTTTCAGTTGCAATAGTAGTATTTATGTTTCAGTTGAAATAGTAGTAGTTATGTTTCAGTTACAATAGTAGTAGTTATGCTTCAGTTGCAATAGTATTAGTTATGTTTCAGATGGAGTAGTAGCAGATATGTATCAGATGGAACAGTAGTAGTTCTATTTCTGTTACAATAGTAGTAGTTATATTTCAGTTGCAATAACAGTAGTTATGTTTCAGTGCAATAGTAGTAGTTATGTTTCAGTTAGAATATTAGTAAATATGTTTCAGTTGGAATAGTAATAGTTATGTTTCAGTTGGGACAGTAGTAGTTATGTTTCAGTTGGAATAGTGGATATGTTTCAGTTGCAGTAGTAGTAGTAGTAGTAGTAGTTATGTTTCAGTTGCAATTGTTGTAATGTTTCAGGTGGAATAGTATTAGTTCTGTTTCTGTTACAATAGTAGTGGTTATGTTTCAGTTGCAATAGCAGTAGTTCTGTTTCTGTTACAATAGTAGTGGTTATGTTTCAGTTGCAATAGTAGTAGTTATGTTTCAGTTAAGATAGTAGTAATGTTTCAGTTACAATAGTAATAGTTGTGTTTCAGTTGCACTAGTAGTAGTTATGTTTAAGTTGCAGTAGTAGTAGTAGTAGTTATTTTTCAGTTGCAATAATAGTAGTTATGTTTCCGATGCAATATTAGTAGTTATGTTTCAGTTGGAATAGTAGTTATTATGTTTCCGATGCAATATTAGTAATTATATTTCAGTTGCAATCGTAGTAGTTATGTTTCAGTTGCAATATTAGTAATGTTTCAGTTGCAATAACGGTAGTTATGTTTCAGTTGCAATAGTAGTAATGTTTCAGTTGCTATAACGGTAGTAATGTTTCAGTTGCAATAGTAGTAATGTTTCAGTTGCAATAACGGTAGTAATGTTTCAGTTGCAATAGTAGTAATGTTTCAGTTGCAATAACGGTAGTAATGTTTCAGTTGCAATAATGGTAGTTATGTTTCAGTTGCAATATTAGTAATTTTTCAGTTGCAATAACGGTAGTAATGTTTCAGTTGCAATAACGGTAGTTATGTTTCAGTTGCAATATTAGTAATGTTTCAGTTGCAATAGCGGTAGTTATGTTTCAGTTGCAATAACGGTAGTAATGTTTCAGTTGCAATAACGGTAGTTATGTTTCAGTTGCAATAACGGTAGTTATGTTTCAGTTGCAATAGTTGTAAGTAGCAAGTGGTGGGGTGTAGGGTACACTGCTACAAGCTCTGGTGACAGCTTTACAAAAAGGAGCACAAGGAAAATAATGATGTTTCGGTCTACATTCCTTCTTCAGAAAACAGGAACACAGAAACTCACAACGAAATACAGATTCACTGAACTACATGTTCTAGACTGAGTAAGCAAAACTAGTATATCCGAAATAGAAAGTGAAATGAAAAGATAAGACAAATCGAGAAGGAAAAGTACTGTATTACAGGAAATCATTATTTAAAAAGTAAAAGTATGAAATAAATGAAATGCAAAAACACTTAAGCTAGAAATCTAAGTTGAGGCTCCGATCTGCATACGACTGACTGTAAGTTTGATGTAAATGAGATAGAATATCAAGCCACGTGATAAGAGTTGAGAGTTTTTGCGTGTGTTTAAAACTGTCACCATACATAGTATGAGTGTGCGTTACACTCCACGCCTTGCTCCTTGCTACCAGCTTTACCGCAGCACTGCAATTATTTACTTATTCCCTGCAACAGTACGGGGAAATGAAAGAGCGGACAGGTTGGCTAGCTGCGCTGTCGTTGAGGACGGTCAACTAATGGATCGGGCGGACATCATCAATGCCCTCCGAGATGTGGGAAGAGCACAGGACTTCGACAAACACAGATCCACGTTACTTCTTCGGATGAAAGAGATGGGAGTTAAGATGGGCACAGCCAGAAACGAGAAACTTAGTGGGCGTGTAAGAAGACTTATCAACCAACACAGAACTGGAGTCGCCAGTCGCTGGACACTGAGGGAATTGCTGAGGAGGGGATCTGAGCACCTATGGACATGTTCGAAGTGCAATGATGATGATCCGCAAATAACTCAATAACCCAATAACAATAACAGTAGTATTAGTGTTTCGGCTATTGTAGCACAAGCATTTATGTTGGAGAGACAACATATGTATTGATATGCTCATATGGAAAGAATGCCAAGAAATTCTATACCATACAAAACATTTAATATTATTATTATTATTGTTGTTGTTATTGTTATTATTATTAAAAGGGGGGGGGGGGGTGAAGGAAGAACCCGTGGTAAACTCAGAGTAAGATGACAGCAAGAGAGAAATGCTGAAACATCAATTGAGAATGGTTGAGGCTGACAGAAGGGCATGAGCCAGGACTTTGTGCCTCACTCGACACCCTGGGGGGTAGATATAAGAGGAAGTGAGAAGAAATAAAGTTATGTTTGAGTTACAGATACGGTATTAGTGTTTTGTATATTGTAGCAATGGTAGTGTTTTAAGTTACAGATACTGTATTAGTGTTTCAGATATTGTAGCAATAGTAGCGTTTGAGTTACAGATACGGTACTAGTGTTTTAGATACTGTAGCAATAGTAGCGTTTGAGTTACAGATACGGTACTAGTGTTTTAGATATTGCAGCAATAGTAGTGTTTGAGTTACAGCTACGATATTAGTGTTTTAGATATTGCAGCAATAGTAGCGTTTGAGTTACAGCTACGGTATTAGTGTTTTAGATATTGCAGCAATAGTAGTGTTTGAGTTACAGCTACGATATTAGTGTTTTAGATATTGCAGCAATAGTAGCGTTTGAGTTACAGCTACGGTATTAGTGTTTTAGATATTGCAGCAATAGTAGTGTTTGAGTTACATATACGGTATTAGTGTTTTAGATATTGCAGCAATAGTAGTGTTTGAGTTACAGATACGATATTAGTGTTTTAGATATTGCAGCAATAGTAGTATTTGAGTTACAGATACAGTATTAGTGTTTCAGATACTGTAGCAATAGTAGTGGTTGAGTTACATCTACGGTATTAGTGTTTCAGATACTGTAGCAATAGTAGTGTTTGAGTTACAGATACAGTATTAGTGTTTCAGATACTGTAGCAATAGTAGCGTTTTAAGTTACAGCTACGGTATTAGTGTTTCAGGTATTGCAGCAATAGTAGTGTTTGAGTTACAGATACAGTATTAGTGTTTTAGATATTGTAGCAGTAGTAGTATTTGAGTTACAGACACGGTATTAGTGTTTCGGATATTGCAGCAATAGTAGTGGTTGAGTTACAGATACGATGTTAGTGTTTCGGATATTATAGCAACAATAGTGATTGAGTTACAGTAATGTATGGAGCTAAGACGCCAAGCAGCAACTGAAATGAGAGCGATCAGTGACTCACAACTTAACGTGAGCGTCAGAGATCGACGAACAACAGAGCTGATCAGGACTACATTCAGACTCCGAGTGTGCTTCTGTAAACAGATCAGTCTGACAAAGCGAGTAAGGATCGAGGAAGGAAGGCAAACCCGATATACAAAATATCGTACTAAAGTAGAAAATGTTGAACCGAAAGGCGCAAATATCACAGTTATAGTGCTAAGCGGCAACTCAACGTATCTACGTCCACTTAACGTCCTTCTAAAGGCGGACATTGTCGTTGGGTGAATGCAAAAAGAAAAGAATAATAGTTACATCAGTTACTGCAGCTACAGTAGTGTTTGAGTTACAGTATCAATATGTGTAAATGTTTACCTGCAACACAAGTATTCAGCCCTACCGGGAGATACTTGTCTTAATAGGAAAATACAGATACACAATTTATTCCCGAGTTGTTCTCATAAACTTATGCTATAGTCATGAGAGCACCTGCGTAAATGACATCGCCAATGATAGCGATTTTTTTAGTTAGCTGAGTTAGCCGTGCTCCCTAGCGTTTGGCTTCTCGTAGCAAGGTGCTGTGCCAAGGAGTACGGGTTCGATCCTGCTTATAGGTCTTTGTTTTTTTTTCTTTCTGTTGTTCATTATTTGTCATTTTTTCCGAGTGCTGTAAACATACCCCCTCTTCCTATAATTGAGGCTAAATTATCGCCTTGGAAGTTTCCCTCTATAATAATATTCATTTATAATAATTTGTCTTAACTATAGACGGCAGACAACTAAAACAGGCAGAGGAATTTAAATATCAGGGAAGTCTAATGATAAACTACAAAAGAACAAGCAATAGAAATATACTCAAGATGCAACAAAATGTGTCAAATTTTTGGGCAACTATCGCTACTGCTGTCCAACAAAAGAATAACACAAGCAACAAAAACATACACTCTACAATACAATCTTCATCCTAGCATTGTGCTACAAATGTCAGACCTGGACACTAGACTCAAGAACAATAATAAAAACAATCATTATCGAGATGAAATGTGTTAAACAAATGACAAGAAACAGACTAAATATAAGATCAGAAATGAAGAACTGAGAAAAAAGCCATGCATAATTCCCTCCATATAATATATAACAAAACAACAGATCAAATGGTACGATCACGTGGTACGAGAGAAAGAACAAAACACAACACAACGAGTTTTCAATAAACGTAGCGAGAACACAAGACCCAAGGGCCGATTGCGAAAAAGATGAACTGACGGAATGTTAGAAACACTAGGAACGTGTCAATATAAACAAACAATATAATTAGCAGCAGCCAAGATAAGAACTAAACAAAACTGTAAATGATCTCTCCACCAAGACAACGAAAAGCAAATTAGAAAGGAAAAAGAGGAAGTGGAAGATATATGACAATTCTGCACTTTGGGTCACTGCTATTTCTTTACATAAACAACTATGTTCTCTGGTGTTGTACAGATACAATATTTATTGTCTTCATTCGTTTAAAAGCTGACTTGCTGATCTGTTTTTCTTTAAGAGACCTCCACGATGTACTGGACACATGACCGGATTTTTTTGCTGCTGTTGTGTCTTTGCTGCTGCTGTGTGCTTGCTGATGTAGTGTGCTTGCTGCTGCCGTGTCCTTGCTGCTGTCGTGTGCTTGCTGCTGCCGTGCCCTTGTTCCTGTCGTGTCCTTGCTGCTGTCGTGTGCATGCTGCTGCCGTGTCCTTGTTCCTGTCGTGTCCTTGTTGCTGTCATGTGCTTGCTGCTGCCGTGTCCTTGTTCCTGTCGTGTCCTTGCTGCTGTCGTGTGCATGCTGCTGCCGTGTCCTTGTTCCTGTCGTGTCCTTGTTGCTGTCATGTGCTTGCTGCTGCCGTGTCCTTGATGCTGTTGTGACCTTGCTGCTGCCATGTCCTTGCTGTTGTGGTATTTTTGTTTGTTGCTGCCGTGTGCTTGCGGCTGTCGTGTGCTTTCTACAGTCCAATAGTTTTACATAGAACGACCTAAATTACGATAATGTGAAACGGATCAACACCAAAAATGGTGCAGAAAACATCTTGTGGACATCTTCTTTAAGAATAGTTGGCAAAAGTCCTGCACAGTTGGCGGTAGGCGGAGCAAAGTTTGTTGAAAGGAAGCAGACGTTAAAGAGGGGAGCGTAGACAAAAAGACTACATGCCAGTCGGAGCATATACGGACAACAACCTCGATGCTGCAGTAGAAGAAACATCAATCAATAACCTTGTCCATGAAACATCAACTCTACCCGGTTCAAAATATCCACAAACAGATGTCAGAGACACCGATGATGATCAGAATGAAGCCTTCAAGGAAGAAAGCGACTATTGGTTCATCTTCCTCATGTACCCTGCCGGTTGGCGTAGGCGATCATGTCCCTCCACAATCTTCTATCTACAGTGCATCGTATCAGTTCTGTTGTTGAATGTTTTCCATGCCATGACACCAAGCTATCCAGTATTTTCTCTCTTTGTCGTCCACGATCTCTCTTTCCTTCTATTTTGCCAGTTGTAACCAAGTATTCCAACTTTCCTCTTCTCATGATGTGCCCAAAAAATGTTGATTGCTTCTTTCTGATGTTTTTTAAGAGCTCTCTTTTTGTGTTGGCCTCTTTGAGAACTTCCTCATTGGTCTTTTTATCTGTCCAGGGAACTTTCAACAATCTTCTCAGAAATCCCATCTCTGTGGCCTCTAATCGTCTTTTCATTTATTTGTCTACTGTCCTGGATTCGCTTCCATAGGTCAGAATTGGTTCTATATAGCACCGATGAACTCTCTTTCTCATTTCTATTGACAAAGATTTGTTGCATAAGATATTTTTCATTTTCTGAAATGCTATTTTGGCCTGAGCTATTCTGCTTTTTATTTCTGTGGTGCATCTCCCATCTGATGTTATTATTGTGCCCAAGTATTTGAAACGATGCACTTGTTTCAGGTTTGTCTCGTTTATTTTTATGCTGCATGATGGTGATGATTGTTTCTTCGATATAACCATTACTTCTGTTTTCTTACTATTCAGACTGAGACCTTTCTTGTTGCTTTCTTCCACTATTATGTCTATCATTTCTTGTAGTTCGTTCTCTGTCTCTGCTATTAAGACTGTGTCATCCGCATATCGCAAATAATTTATGTTGTGACCGTTGACTTCAATTCCTTTTTTGTCTACTACTGATCTCATCATATGTTCGCTGTAAAGTGAAAACAAATCCGGCGACAGAACACAGCCTTGTCTGACTCCTTGCTTTATACATTGAAATTTGTCCTGTTTGGTTGTTAATTCGTATAGCTGCTGTTTGTTGCCAGTACATGTTTTTTTTATGATTCGCAGATCCTTGCCATCAATGTTTAATTTCTCCAGCATATTGATTATTTCCACATGCTTTACTTTGTCAAATGCTTTTGTGTAGTCTATAAAGCACATATATAGATCTTTCTTTACCTCTATAGATCTTTCTATCAATGTCCTTAAGATGTACATAGCATTATTGGTGCCCTTTCCTTCCACAAATCCACATTGTTCCTCGCTTATTTCTGGTTTTATTTTGTTCCTTACACGTCTCATGGTGATTCTTAGTAATATTTTAGTCATATGGCTCATGAGACTAATAGTGCGATGGTCTTCACAATCAGTGGCGCCTGACTTCTTCGGTATGGCTACAAAGATAGATTTTAGTAGATCTTCGGGTATATGTCCAGTGACTATTGGTTAGAAGATGATAAACTCAGACTTGCCAGTTTGGATTTTTCTGAGCTAAAAGTAGGTTGAGGTGACCAATTTCCAAGTTCATCATGTAAATGTAGTTGCTCTGAAAGCAAATTCGTAACATCAAATTGTACAAGGTGGAAGTTACGTGTTTTTCCTCTCAAACAGAACTGTGGTCTCTAAACTTTCTAGTAACGTTCTTAAATGCTTGAACGTTTCCACTTATCTATGTTATCCAAATCATTTAAATATCACGCTCGCGTCAAATACGAAACTAACTGAGATTGAAAGCGACACGCTGGGGAACAAGACCTCAAATATCAAAATATTAAATCTGAATTTCTTTAAAACTATTGGATATTGTATTATTCACAAAAAAACAAAGGTCCGCCCAGCGAACTTTGGTCGCGTGGGCACGTGCACTAGCCCAAAGTTGTTTTCACTTCATTTTTGGATTGCAATTGTGGTGTAATTTAACCTTGAGAACTTAGTCTGAGGTTGAACGGAGCACGCCTCGCATAGAAGTAGACAAAACTCGTGGGATTCAATTGACCGACCGAAAAAAAACTATCCAAGATGGCGGCTTTGACCTAGCGCCTGTTCTTACTCATGTAATAATTAAAAACAATAAATTAGAGAAGCTGACAGAATATACGTTCAAGGGACTCGGTTGAAATACTTGGACTTATCATGGAACAACATTTATGACATAGAAAGTGACAGTTTAAATGATTTGAAATTTTCTTCTGAACTCTACATCACTCCCCATGTACAAAGGAAAGAGAAAATTGCACTTAATTAGAAGTTGTTTAAGAATAGTTAACAGCAAAATAAGCCAATAGGCCTCACACTTCAGGAAGCCAAATGAGAGTATTACACGACATGCCCATTTTGGAATCCCCAAGAAAAAAGAAAAGTTGAAAGGCCAAAATATTCTGGGAAAAAATAGATGGATGCAGAAATGAATGTGATGGGGGAGACATTAAATGATCTTTTAAAAAATGGCTAGAAACAGAAATGCTTTGGAAAGTGTTTGTTGAAGACCTATGCTCCACAGGGAGCTGAAATGTAGAAGAAAAAGAAGAAGACGAAGAAAATAGGCCAAGGTTATCAGACCAGACAATGTGGGCGGACAGACCCGGGGGCGAGATCAGCCAGGTGTGTCCATAGGAAGATGTCGGCGTAAAGCAAATAAACGTTAAAAAATATTTCACACGTAGGCGGGTGAAAAGGAGTGGCTAATATATATATATATATATATATATATATATATATATATAAAGACAATCAAGTATCATCAGTGAAGGGAGAGACAAGCAGAGGAGCAATTAGAGATTAAGCAGAAGAGTAGATGAGCAGATGCAGTTAGTCCACAACAGGGCGGGTGTATAGAAACAGAGAAAGTGTGATCTGTGGCGTGTTTAATAATTCCAGAAGTATTTTGAGTCCAGCGGTTTTCATTCACACTGCCTGGTAGTATTGTTATTGAATTTACCCTGCCATTGATATATCGTCCATTTAATTTATTATGTGTTAATATAACTTGCAGTTGCAGAACTGTAAAAGTGCATAAATAAAGATGCTTTTGTGTTGTGGAAAAACGCAGGCATTTGTCACCTATCAAGAATGTGCTAATGAAAGAACGAAACGGTCTAAATGAAGTACGAGATGTAAAGTACGAGATGTAAAGTACGAGATGTAAAGTACGAGATGTAAAGTACGAGATGTAAAGTACGAGAGACATTATATATATCTAAGAGATAGCAAGAAAAATAAAAATGCAAGTCAAAGACGAAGCTGCATGAAAAATACCAAATCTCTTAAGAGTATCAAGATTAATATTAAATCCCTTAAGAGTATCAAGATAATACCAAATCCCTTAAGAGTATCAAGATTAATATTAAATCCCTTAAGAGTATCAAGATTAATATTAAATCCCTTAAGAGTATCAAGATTAATATTAAATCCCTTAAGAGTATCAAGATAATATCAAATCTCTCAAGAGTATCAAGTTAATTATCAAATCCCTCCTGAGTATCAGTTAAATATCAAATCCCTCAAGAATATCAAGTTAATTATCAAATTCCTCCGAAGTATGAAGTTAAGTATGAAATCCCTACGGAGTATCAAGTTAAGAATTAAATCCCTACTGAGTATCAAATTAACTATCAAATCCATCAAGAGTATCAAGTTAAATGTCAAATCAAGTATTAACCTCTTTACAACTAAACAAATATGAGTCATTAAATGAACAAAAACTCAAAGTAAAATGCACATAGTCAAAATATTGGACATTGCAGCTATCTCCTGCTAACAATGGGATTCATGGGGGCGACTCACGTCATTGAACATAGAAAACTGAAGAAAGACATTACTCTTCGGCCATTAGATCACAGTATTCAGAAATACGTAACTACCCCGCTGTTTCTAAGTAATGGGCAATTCCTAGAAAATATCTGTCGTAATTTACTTCCCTGTTGGATTTGTTTATAATGATTGCTAAATTACAGTCTTTTCTTTCTTCTACACATCAGTTTGTATTATTTAAAGTGCTTATGTTCTGATTTAGATTTATTTTGACAGGATATCAGTTAGTTTCAGTTCTGTAGAGAGTTTATTAGTCTTCATTGATTTTCACAAGCACTTTAACATGATTTGCTGCCGGTATCTGTAGAAATTCACCTCATCAATAGGTCAGATTATTTATGTTATAAAATTCTACTCTTGAGTTGTGTTGTTACGCATTTGTTTAAATGTGGTTGCAATTAATTGTATCATTTTTACAGATAGCTATAACCACAGGAATTATAAATGGTAAAAGTGGGACCAAAGTATCAGACCAATACAGTGGAGATTGAGATAATATTCTAACCTAGGATAAACGTCAAGACAGACACTGTAAAATCAGAACAATTGGTTAGTTAGTTAGTTAGTTAGTTAACTAGTCGGCTGTTTGGTTGGTTGCTTGGTTGGTTATCCGATTATCTTCAATACCCGTCGGGTAAATCCTTAGATGTAGACATCTTCTCTTCCTTCAGTGTGGAGCATTAGTTAACTAGTCCTCAGGTCATCCACATTAAACATCAGACAACTCCGTAAGCGCCCACTACTGTATCATTAGAATAATCTAGTTAGCTTTAAATACATGCTTTAATATCTGTTTGTAGCGAAGTGTCTGTAATTCCTACACCTTGTAGAGAGTTCGTCGGTGCTTTATAGAAGCAATTCTGACCTACGGAAGCGAATTGAGACAGTAGACAAACAAATGAAAAGACGATTAAAGGCCACAGAGATGAGATTTCTCAGAAGAATGTTGAAAGTTCCCTGGACAGCTAAAAAGACCAATGAAGAACTTCTCAAAGAGGTCAACACAAAAATGGAACTCCTGAAAAACATCAGAAAGAAACAATCAACATTTTCGGGCACATCATGAGAAGAGGAAAGTTGGAATACGTGGTTACAACTGGCAAAATAGAAGGAAAGAGAGATCGCGGATGACAAAGAGAGAAAATACTGGATATCTTGGTGTCATGGCATGGAAAACAGTCAACAACAGAACTGATAGGAGCACAGTAGATAGAAGATTGTGGAAGGACATGATCGCCTACGCCAACCGGTATGGCACATGATGATGATGATGTAGAGCTATGACAGCGTGAATCCAAGTCAGACAGGTAATGTGTAGCTTTAACAAACTCCGCCCACAGTCGCCATTTGAACAAAGGACAACATGGACCTCAGATGTGTCGACTCTCTTTCCATGTGTAACTGGCAGATCAACAGTCTCTGTTCTGTGTGTCTGACTAATCTTGTTATGGAATGTTGAAGACAGAGAGGTTACACATACTACAACGACGATAAGGAGACTTCACAATGTTCTTGACTTCACAATGTTCTTGACTTCACAATGTTCTTGACTTCACAATGTTCTTGACTTCACAATGTTCTTGACTTCACAACATTTAGTGTCAATCATGACTGGCTAGGAATTAGTTGTAAATCACGTTTATTATGTTGCGTCTCGTTTTTCAAAAACAGATTGTATAACAAACATTCTTTAAATAATATTACAATTAAACTTACTTCAATAGTTGTAATCATCGCATATTCTTATGACAGCATCAATTTCCAGAGTCATGAATTATGTGATGCCCAGTGGGTTTTCACCGTTTTTTATTTGAGTCAACGGTGGCCTAGTGGTTCTATTAGAATCAAGCCTAAAACGCAGTGCAACCCTGTTTGGACACACCTATTTTTTTAGCATAATGTTTTACACATAACAGTTACAAGAAATGTAGCGATATAACAGCTGTTTGAGTTATCTGCTGGTCATCATCATTGCACTCCGAACATGTGGAAACTGCTGTTTGAGTTATTGAGTTATCTGCGGGTCATCATCATTGCACTCTTAACATGTGGAAACTGCTGTTTGAGTTATTGAGTGATCTGCGGGTCATTATCACTACACTCCGAACATGTGGAAACTGCTGTTTGGGTTATTGAGTTATCTGCGGGTCATCATCACTGCACTCCGAACATGTGGAAACTGCTGTTTGTCATTGTTTAGTCAAGTAGGGAATGTGAAAATGTTCAGGAAAAGCTGCTCTGTTGTGGCATCAAATCGTCTTTTAATTTGTTTGTTTACTTTCCATGATTCGCTTCCATAGGTCAGAATTGGCTCCATATAGCACCGATGCACTCTCTTTCTCATTTCTATTGACATAGACTTGTTGCATAAGACGCTTTTCCTTTCCTGAAATGCTATTATGGCCTGAGCTATTCTGCTTTTTATTTCCGTGGTGCATCATCCATCTGATATTATTATTGTGCCCAAGTATTTGACGCGTTGCACTTGTTTCAGATTTATCCTGTTTATTTTTATTCTGCATGATGGCGATGGTTGTGATTAAGACTGTGTTATGCGCATAACGTAATTTTTTTATGTTGTGATCATTGACTTCAGTTCCTTTTTTGTCTACTATTGATCTCATAATATGTTGACTGTAAAATGAAAACAAATCCGGCGACAGAACACAGCCTTGTCTGACTCCTTGTTTTATATATTGCAACTGTCCGGTTTGGTTGCTAATTCGCATAGCTGCTGTTTGTTGTCAGCACATGTTTTTTTATGATTTGCAGATCCTTGCCATCAATGTTTTTTTTTTATTTCTCCTTCACATTGATTATTTCCACATGCTTTATTTTGTCAACTGCTTGTGTGTAGTATATAAAGCACATATATAGATCTTTCTTTACCTCCATAGATCTTTCTATCAATGTTCTCATGATGTATCATTATTGGTGCCTTTTCCTTCCACAAATCCACATTTTTCCTCACTTATTTCTGGTTTTATTTTGTTCCTTACACGTCTCATAATAAAAAAAAAAGTAAAGTACCCCCGTCACGGCAAGTGGCGTATAGGGAATCGGTGTTAGTGACCATACATTTTACAGACCTTCGGCACATGATTTGTGGGGTAATGTGGTCGGTATTACGCCCGTGCTGCTTTACTTTCCCAGAAAAAAATCCGGTACTCATTAAAGGCTGGGTGAACCGGAAGCCGTCGTTTGGGACCGAACCCTACCTCTCGTCCTTTGTAGTCCAGTTCACTAACCACTGAGCTATCGCGGCTCCCGTCTCATAATGATTCTTAGTAATATTTTAGTCATGTGGCTCATGAGACTAATAGTGCGATGGTCCTCCCAATCATTGGCGCTTGACTTCTACGGTAAGGCTACACAGATAGATTTTAGTAGATCTTCAGGTATGTGTCAAGTGTTATATATGTCATTGAGTAGTTTTGTTATGACTTGTACTCCCAGCTATCTTAATGCATATTTCTCTTCGATTGTTATATTGTCGGGACATGGAGCTTTGCCTCTTTTAATGTGTTGAATTGTGTCCTCCACTTTACTCTGCATTATTGGTGGCCCTGTGTCTTTGCTTGAATTGTTTAGCTCTGGTCTTTCATCATCATTGAGTTTGATTTATTTTCTTCCAGTTAATTCATTTAACTGATTGTGCATATATTCCGTGTCATTCACTTGTTCCCCCCCCCCCCACCCCCATTCCTTCGCATTTTTGCTTTAACCATTCTTCCTTTAGTACCTAGATTATTTATACACTTATACACTATATACAGTATTTATACTTAGTTTAGCATATCCAAATCTATACATTTTTTATATTACTTTCAATCATTTCAAAGCACAAACAACATATCTATCACCATTCACAGAGATAGAGTGTTCAACAATGAAAACAAATAAATTCCGAAAATTGTTTCACCTATCGCTATACTAGGAACCGCGATAGCTCAGTGGTTAGTGCACTAGACTACAAAGGACAAGGGGTAGGTTTTGATCCCAACCGACGGTTTCCGGGTTCACCCAGCCTTAAATGGGTACCGGATTTTTTTCTGGGAAAGTAAAGCGGCACGGGCGTAATACTGACCACATTACACCAAAAAACATGTGCCGAAGGTCTGTAAAATTTATGGACACTAACACCATATTCCCTATACGCCACTTGGCGTGACGGGAGCTCTTTATTTTTTTTTTTTTTCATCACTGTACTATATAAATCCTTCGATAAAACTGAAAATTCACTTTCATTTTGAAATGATACACATAAGCAAAGCGAGTCCACATGAATTCATCAATTTAAAGCACAGATCTAACACAGTACAAATCTTACTCTACGGGATTTAGTAAAGAAATCTTATAAAATGTACACAGATCGACACAACACGATCAGATATTTGTTGAGTTTCAGTGACATTTTTGCAAGACAATCTCGAAAAATGGCAGAACACTACACCATACTTACTATGGATGATCTAGACACATCATCAATGCCCTCCGAGATGGGGACTTCGACAATCGTGAGTCAACGTCACTCCTGATGAAAGAGATGGGAGTTGAGATGAGCACAGCGAGAAACGAGAAACTTAGTGGGCGTGTAAGATAGGGAGATCATTTTTTTCCCATTGTTTTCGGGGACATTTGTCATATTTTTTACATTTCATGGGATTTTTTTTGCTTATTTCTGAGACTGTCCCGCAAACTCGGGGACGAACTATATATATATATATATATATATATGTGTGTGTGTGTGTGTGTGTGTGTGTGTGTGTTTGTGTGTGTGTGTGTGTGTGTGTGTGTGCGCGCGCGTGTGTGTGTACATATTTATTTAAATATATTTATAATATGTGTGGGTGGGTGTGTGACTGTGTGTGCGCAAGAAATTTTCTAGATGCAAAAAAGATAACTTTAAATTTCATAATAACTGTGTTTATTTGCTGTTTGATTTTATTTTTGTTAATATTCATGGTACTTATGCGATACACGCACTTAATGACATTACAATAGCTAGTTTTGTTTCTCAGTAACAAAAAAAAAAAGTTTAAAATAAAAAAAGTTAAACAACATATAGATATCAATTGCAATATTAAAGTAATGTTTACAGTACCTTATTTCTACTGAAGAGGTTGTTGCCTCGGCGTGGTACTTGTTTTTTGAGTGTATCTTTCTCAAGATCTCATGAATTGAAGCAAGTTTTTCACTGAAGCTTTCACACGATAAATTAATGTTAGTTTTTACTGTTAACATGGCTTGCACCGTGCTCACATTAATCCGTGATTTCTCTTCCGACCAGACGTAGTTCATTTGAGAAAATAGTCTTTCTACGGATGCATTGCTGCCAGGTAAGGACATAAAAAGTTCAAGAATTCTCTTCACATTAGCATGTGGTACATTATTTTCTTTCAAGTACCTGAGTGCTTCATTCCATTTTCTACATGGGGGCTTGTTACTGAACCACTCACATTCTTTTTGCAACAGATGACCTCGCAAATAAGTAAATTCATCAAAGAGCTCATCACGATTGACGTTTACAACTTCATGACACTTTGAAGATATCTGTTCTACTGTATTATCAAAATGTTTCCTTTCAGGCACATTATCCAAGAGAAGGCAGCTCAGTTGTGACAAATCCTCATTGTGCTTGTTCCAAGACTGCAAGTAATGTACAGCAGTATTATAGAATTCTTTACTTATTTGGAAATACCTTTCCATTTGGATGTCACCACTTTCTACTAAATCACTTAGCAAACTCTTTACCATGTGTGGGATGACATTTTCATCGCGTCGAGTTTCTAATTTTATAATGAGATTGTTCACAGCTAGTGCTGATTCTGTTGCACTCTTGTCGTCGCCTTCAATCGCCTTAATTGTTTCATGGAAGAGTGATGCGCGAAGATGAGCAAAGCTGAGCCAAAGCTCTGATTCACTGTTTTCAAAGAATTGTTTCAATATTGTAGGACAGTGTGTTTCTGACAAGAAGAAAGATCTCAGTGATTGATACAGTTTCAATATTCTTTCCAAGGCTGGAAGTAATGACAACCACCTTATATTCGAATAACCTAATAATTGCTTAAACTCCTGTCCAGCAAATTCACAGAAGTCTTTTAGGCGTTCTACACGAACCGTGTAAATGTGAAAGTATCCAAATATTTGTGTTACAATCACTTCTATATCCATAGTTATGGAATCAAACGCTGTTTTTGCACAATTGTGAATTATGTGTGCGTTGCAACCAAGACCCATTATGTGTCTGTTTAACTTGGACTTTATTTTAGTTATGACATTATCTCTCCTTTTCCTCAACAAGCCTCCAAAGTTTGTATTTGTATTGTCTGCTGAGAGTCCAACAATCTTTTTGTTTAAGTCAAAATTATCAATCGCTTTCAACAATTGTTCAGATATTATATCGGACGTTTCTCCTGGGATATCTATGAAAGCAATCAGTTTAGTCTCTACTGGAGTTTCCAGCTCATAAGCCTGAAAATAACGAACTAAAATAGGAAGTAGCTTAACATGTTTATGATTAGATGTATCGCAAGACAATGTTACGAAGCTGACATATTTGAGGTCATTTTTTAGTTCATCAATAGCCCAAGGAGCAAAAACATTGGTAATTATGGATTCACACTTTGTTCTTGCACAGGAAAATTGTTTCGTTGAAAATTTCTTTTGTAGAATTGTTGTACAATCCATACTGCGGAAACTATGATTATGAAGTATAGTATGATATGTGAAGGTTCCTTCATGAACAGCTAGAGTGTATTCATCTTACGAGGGTTCTGTTTTACAAAAATAATTTGTCATACACCCAGACTGAGACTTACAAAGCAGCGCATCCTTATGCGCTTTTCCCTGTAGATGATCAGTTATTGATGTCCTTCCACCACTTGCTATAGAAAAATTTGAACTACATATATTACATTTCACTAGCGTTCGATCCTCTAAAATTGCTTGTATAATAAATGGAAATTCAGCTTTCAGCGAATCACTAAAATGACACGTTTTTTGGAAAGCATTGTTTTTATGCAACAGACGCCCACTGATCACAAATAGAAAACACGACTGCACTGTACTGTCATTACACTCGGACTGATTTAGAAATTGGCCGGGAAAGATACTTTGGTGGGAGATGTCCGGAAAGGCAGTGGTGGAGAGAGAAAGAGAGAGAGTGTGTGTGTGTCTGTTTTTTAAAAATTAAACACATCCCAATAGAAGTCAGTGTCTGGAATAGAAGTGACGTAGCACCGCGCTTCAAGAGTTCAAAGAGCTATCTCCGACACAACGCGTCCAAGTCTTCTCTTTTATCTTCTTGCTAATGCCGCTCAGTCTGGGATAAGAAACACAACTCAGTAACGTCCTGAGTCGTAGTGATTATTTTAAAAGATGGTATATATATCAAATATATTTCATTTGATAAAGCCGCGCCCATGAAATGGTGTGTGCGCAGACAATGCTTATGTCTATCAAATAAAGTCCAATAAGAGTATTAAGCTCGGCGTAACTAACAATGGGGTCGTAATATCACTAACGCACTGACAGATTTACGGAACATGGGAAGTGCCTGAAACACTTTCATCTTGTCAAAATGTCCAGGGTTGGTTACGTCATCCGTTAGTTTGGGAGAAATATTCAGCTTATTGTTTCTTAGGAAGTCCAGCTATTTATTAACTGATTGTATATTTACAATGGGAGAATGAACTTTTAACAATGGACACATGTCCTTAGATAATCTGAGATTAATGCAGACGTAACATATATTCTCAAAGGTGGGATGTGAGTTACGAAGTGTAGCCATTTGTTTGCTTGTTCTTGTGTCACTTTGTTTACTCTCTTGCTCCTGGAAGTACAACAGCTGGCCCATATGTCTACACTTACCGCGTCACTATAGCTTGTTTCATAACTCGTGCCCAACTTTTAAAATCGATAGCTTTTTAACCGCTTGTTGTAAGTTGTTCAAAATTTGCATGTAAAGTTATAATGATTAGAACCCAACAGGGAATTAATTTCATTAAAAAAAACATTTGGTTATTATTGTTGCTTATTTGATTTATATAAATTTATAACGACCCATTGATGTAGTCAAAACTTAATGTTTACAGTATCTTAAGTTAAAAATGGCGAGTAAAAATCCATACACGGTAAAATTGACGTGTTTGCACGCTTTCAACGTGGTTTTTTGACACAATTAGACACTTGTAAAAAACACGAGAAATTGTGTGTTCCATTTCCGTTCATTCATAGGTGTAGACGTGGAACGATAACATTTATCATGAGTCTTAAAATGAAATTCTGCAGTTTACAAAACATCGCAATAAAAATGTATGACTATTTTTGCAAAGAGGCTAAACGAGGAAGATTATTTCATTCTTTAGAAAACCCTGAGAATAGGACAAGACACATTTTGGATTTATCTAAATGGTCATTTAATCGCTGGACTCAAGCACGTGACCGTCAATGTTCAAAATATACAAAATCACAAGGAAGAGCAAAAATGTTGGATAATTTCGACAGTGAACTTATTAGAAGTGAAATTCGCAAAATGTTGGGTATGAATGAAACTGTTAGAATAAGAAAATTAAAAGTATCGCTGAAAAAGAACAACAGTATTGAAATATCAAAGTCTACATTATGGAGGAATGTGAGAGCTGCAGGCTTTACATTCAGAAAGTATTCCAATGGACGAAACAGCATCTGTGAGAAGCCACATATAGTAGTCATGAGAAGCAAGTACTTACGTGAAGTAAAAGAGGTGCGCAAGCAAGGTTATGATATTGTGTACTTGGATGAAACATGGATCAATGCTCACCACACTAACCAAAGGGAATGGCAGTCATCAGATGGAAAGATTAAGAGATTAATACCTAGCAGCAAAGGACAGCGCTTGATAATTGCTCATGCAGGTAGTCGACAACATGGACTAATACAGAATGCAGAGTTCATTTTTCTTTCAAAATCCATAGACAATCGGGATTATCACTCTGAGATGAATGGTCACATATTTAGACATTGGATTGAAAATTCTGTTCTCCCATCACTAGATCGACCATCTTGCCTAATAATGGACAATGCAGCGTACCACAACATTGTTGCACTTGAAGATAAAGTCCCGACGTCATCCAGTACAAAAGATGCTATTAAGATATGGCTCACAAAGGAGCACATACAATTTAATAACATGTACTTAAAACCTGAATTACTATCTCTAGTAAAGCAAAAACAGAGGACAAAGATTTTTCAAATAGATAAGATTATCCAAGAGCACGGTCATATAAGTTTGAGGCTGCCACCTTACCATGCTCATTTAAATCCAATAGAACTAATCTGGGCAAAATTAAAAGGACAAGTGGCAGATGAAAATACAACATTCAAAATATGCGATGTAAAGACTCTTGCTAATCTCGCTTTATTAAATATAGACAAAGATTATTGGGCTAAATGTGAAGACCACGTCTTAAAACCGGAAGAGGAATATTGGAAAAATGATGGTTTGTGGAATGTTCAACCCCAAACAGTTACTAATCTTTTAGACTCGTCTGATTCAGAATGAAAGTATATAGCCCCCACAATGTTGGCCCCTATATTACCTTAAATTAGTTCAACAAAGGTCCTTATCAGGACCACACAACTATGAAAATTGGACATACAGGTATACCTTGATATTATCGTCCGTCCTCGAACTGAGAAGACAATAATTCTCCTGGTGTTTTGTCTTATTATGTTATTTTCCCATTACGGCCACGCCTTTACCTAGTGAAAATTAATCATAGACCAGCAACTACGGTAATTTCTATTATTTAGGGGTTCACAATTTACAATTTTGACAAACATCAAAGAAATTCGCCGCTTTAAGAAAACTGCAGCTGCAAGATATTTGTTAAATATACATTTAAAGGGTCTTTTGCATTCTAATAACATTTGGAAAATTTCAACAGTTTTTAACAAACGGTTACTGAGTAATAGCGTTTTGAAGTTGGGCACGTGATTTGAAACGAGCTATAGTTACAGTCATCACATCCAGACCAATTACTGCAACGTCATATTTTATCTCCAAAATAATGGGTTTGAAATCTTGACTTTTATTTAACCTTTCTGGATAGCACAAACAATTCTAAATGTTCAGCAGATTAAACAAATGTTGTCTTATTTGCTGTGTTATATTCAACCCCTGGTATAATAGATTTTTCAACTAAGGTCAGGCAGCGCCTTCGTTCTTCCACTAACATCTTTTCAACCTTTACATTCATGCCATCAAACATTGACTGAGCATCCTCAAAGAATGTTCTAGAGTCCCATAGACGACACGAGATACTGTTGTTTTAGCAAACATGTATAACCGGTAGCTCCACAGGAATTTCTTTTTTTCCACAGTTTTACCACTTCATTTCACTCCGCTTGAACATTTACAATTTGGATCCCACGGCCAGTCCTCAAATAATATTTTCATTAATTTCCTTGCCTCGCATGACAAATCTCAGCTGATCATCAAATAACACCATTTTTGTTTCCTTTCTCTGCTTGGCATGCTACTCTACAACTCATCCTGACTATGGAACTAGGGCTAGCTGTTGTGCGTCCGGATGCAGCACTTACAGTATGGCAGGACTCTTCTCTTTTCCAATGGCAGAAATACATCCAGACCATGACATGTTATCAAGCACACAGAACGGAATTGGGATGCTGAAGAGAATTACTGATAACGACAAGCAGAGACGACAGAATGTGACACAAATAATATGAGATAAGAAAACGCTTTGTGGCTGTACCAATGAAAGGCTACAAGAAGAAACATCAAATTAACAGTTTTGGACATGCAGTGTAATCTTTACCAACAACATCCCATTGGGGGCATTAATGCTCAGAATCAATTTAAAAAAGAAAAGAGGAAAAGCAGACTCAGAAGATTATGGATCAATGAGATATTGGACGTTATGACGCGCATCATGCGGGAAAGAAACAAGCAAGCACACAACAACTCAGTTCGATGTTAAAGAAAACATAGACAGTGAAGAGTACATCAAGTTAATTGTTACTTTTGTTTCTCTCTACTTGTTGTTGCTGTTACTTTTGTTTCTCTTTACTTGTTGATGCTGTTACTTTTGTTTCTCTTTACTTGTTGTTGCTGTTACTTTTGCTTCTCTTTACTTGTTGTTGCTGTTACTTTTATTTCTCTTTACTTGTTGTTATTATTACTTTTGTTTCTCTTTACTTGTTGTTGTCGTTACTTTTGCTTCTCTTTACTTGTTGTTGCTGTTACTTTTGCTTCTCTTTACTTGTTGCTGTTACTTTTGTTTCCTTTTACTTGTTGTTGCTGTTACTTTTGTTTCTCTTTACTTGTTATTGCTGTTACTTTTGTTTCTCTTTACTTGTTGCTGTTACTTTTGTTTCTCTCTACTTGTTGTTGCTGTTACTTTTGTTTCTCTTTACTTGTTGTTGCTGTTACTTTTGTTTCTCTTTACTTGTTGTTGCTGTTACTTTTGTTTCTCTTTACTTGTTGTTGCTGTTACTTTTGTTTCTCTTTACTTGTTGTTGCTGTTACTTTTGTTTCTCTTTACTTCTTGTTGCTGTTACTTTTATTTTTCTTTACTTGTTGTTGTTACTTTTGTTTCTCTTTACTTGTTGTTGTTACTTTTGTTTCTCTTTACTTGTTGTTGTTATTTTTGTTTCTCTTTACTTATTGTTGTTACTATTGTTTCTCTTTACTTGTTGTTGTTACTATTGTTTCTCTTTACTTGTTGTTGTTACTTTTGTTTCTCTTTACTTGTTGTTGTTACTTTTCTTTCTCTGTACTTGTTGCTGTTACTTTTATTTCTCTTTACTTGTTGTTGTTACTTTTGTTTCTCTTTACTTGTTGTTGTTACTTTTGTTTCTCTTTACTTGTTGTTGTTACTTTTGTTTCTCTTTACTTGTTGTTGTTACTTTTGTTTCTCTTTACTTGCTGTTGTTACTTTTGTTTCTCTTTACTTGTTGTTGTTACTTTTGTTTCTCTTTACTTGTTGTTGTTACTTTTGTTTCTCTTTACTTGTTGTTCTTACTTTTGTTTCTCTTTACTTGTTGTCGCTGTTACTTTTGTTTCTCTTTACTTGTTGTTCTTACTTTTGTTTCTCTTTACTTGTTGCTGTTACTTTTGTTTCTCTTTACTTGTTTTTGTTACTTTTGTTTCTCTTTACTTGTTGTTGTTGCTTTTGTTTCTCTTTACTTGTTGTTGCTGTTACTTTTGTTACTCTTTACTTGTTGTTGTTACTTTTGTTTCTCTTTACTTGTTGTTCTTACTTTTGTTTCTCTTTACTTGATGTTGCTGTTACTTTTGTTTCTCTTTACTTGTTGTTGCTGTTACTTTTGTTTCTCTTTACTTGTTGTTGTTACTTTTGTTTCTCTTTACTTGTTGTTGCTGTTACTTTTGTTTCTCTTTACTTGTTGTTGGTGTTACTTTTTCTCTTTACTTGTTGTTGCTGTTACTTTTGTTTCTCTTTACTTGTTGCTGTTACTTTTGTTTCTCTTTACTTGTTGTTGCTGTTACTTTTATTTTTCTTTACTTGTTGTTGGTGTTACTTTTGTTTCTCTTTACTTGTTGTTATTATTACTATTGTTTCTCTTTACTTGTTATTATTACTATTGTTTCTCTTTACTTGTTGTTATTATTACTATTGTCTCTCTTTGCTTGTTGGTGTTACTTTTGTTTCTCTTTACTTGTTGCTGTTACTTTTGTTTCTCTTTACTTGTTGTTGGTGTTACTTTTTCTCTTTACTTGTTGTTGTTGTTACTTTTGTTTCTCTTTACTTGTTGCTGTTACTTTTGTTTCTCTTTACTTGTTGCTGTTACTTTTGTTTCTCTTTACTTGTTGCTGTTACTTTTGTTTCTCTTTACTTGTTGCTGTTACTTTTGTTTCTCTTTACTTGTTGTTGTTATTACTATTGTAATCGTGCTTCTAATGTGTGATAGAAAATGAACAACAAAACTGATAAACAGCTGTAAAGATATAACATTATGAAGACACATGATCGCCTACACCAGCAGACGCGGTACCTGATGGCTATAAAACAAATCACTTGTAGTGTTTACACTAACCACTGCCGGCCGAGAATTACGAGATACGTCGTCACCTCATTCGTTCTGAAGATCGTTTTTTGTTTTTACTTCAAAGGAAATATTTCTATCTCTGAAGTGAGAAGAGCTCATTTACAAAAAAGTGGTCGAGTAATTGTGAGTTGAAAGTGCGCACCATGCACAGTTGTTTGTCATTGATACATTAGTTCATTTGCTTATGTTTGTCTTCCCAGAAAGATAAAACACTCATGTTCTTTCCTATTATACACTCAAATTGATTAGAAGCATCGGTGTTTTAAATCATACAAACAATTGCTGTTAAAAATAGAATTTTGCATTTCCCCGAAATCCTCAAAATTTCGAATCTTTGATCCTTTTATTATGTGCATTAACAATATAATTCATCAATAAGTATTGACTTTAGCCAGAAATTTTGCGTTTTTGTTTATAAAATGAAACCTCTTCCTTCCTATTTTAAAAAAAAGTAAAGAGCCCCGTCACGCCAAGTGGCGTATAGGGAATATGGTGTTAGTGACCCGTCACGCCAAGTGGCGTATAGGGAACATGGTGTTAGTGACCCGTCATGCCAAGTGGCGTATAGGGAATATGGTGTTAGTGACCCGTCACGTCAAGTGGCGTATAGGGAATATGGTGTTAGTGACCCGTCACGCCAAGTGGCGTATAGGGAACATGGTGTTAGTGACCCGTCATGCCAAGTGGCGTATAGGGAATATGGTGTTAGTGACCCGTCACGCCAAGTGGCGTATAGGGAATATGGTGTTAGTGGCCATACTTTTTACAGACCTTCGACACATCATTTTTGGGGTAATGTGGTCAGTATTACGCCCGTGCCGCTTTACTTTCCCAGAAAAAATCCGGTACCCATATAAGGCTGGGTGAACCCGGAAGCCATCGATTAGGATCGAACCCGACCTCTTGTTCTTTATAGTCCAGTTCACTAACCAGCGAGCTACCGCGGCTACTCCTTCCTTTCTATAATCAACTTTAATGAGAGAGTTAGTACATTCTCTTTTTTTTTTTTTTTGGGGGGGGGGTTCCGAGAAAAAAAAGAACAGATGATGTACTGACGCTCTTTTCAGCCTAAAACAGCTGGCATAGAAGACGACAGAACACAGTCAAAACGTGTGCGTAGCTTTCATTGACCAGGAAAAAAACATACAACAGAGAGAACAACTGTGGGAGATACTAACAACATACGGAGTAAGTCAATATCTAACAGAGAACAACTGTGGGAGATACTAACAACGTACGGAGTAAGTCAATATCTAACAGAGAACAACTTTGGGAGATACTAACAACATACGGAGTAAGTCAATATCTAACAGAGAACAACTTTGGGAGATACTAACAACGTACGGAGTAAGTCAATATCTAACAGAGAACAACTTTGGGAGATACTAACAACATACGGAGTAAGTCAATATCTAAAAGAGAACAACTTTGGGAGATACTAACAACATACGGAGTAAGTCAATATCTAACAGAGAACAACTGTGGGAGATACTAACAACATACGGAGTAAGTCAACATCAAACAGAGAACAACTGTGGGAGATACTAACAACATACGGAGTAAGTCAATATCTAACAGAGAACAACTGTGGGAGATACTAACAACATACGGAGTAAGTCAACATCTAGCAGAGAACAACTGTGGGAGATACTAACAACATACGGAGTAAGCCAACATCAAACAGAGAACAACAGTGGGAGATACTAACAACATACGGAGTAAGTCAATATCTAGCAGAGAACAACTGTGGGAGATACTAACAACGTACGGAGTAAGTCAATATCTAACAGAGAACAACTGTGGGAGATACTAACAATATACGGAGTAAGTCAATATCTAACAGAGAACAACTTTGGGAGATACTAACAACATACGGAGTAAGTCAATATCTAACAGAGAACAACTTTGGGAGATACTAACAACATACGGAGTAAGTCAATATCTAACAGAGAACAACTGTGGGAGATACTAACAACATACGGAGTAAGTCAATATCTAACAGAGAACAACTTTGGGAGATACTAACAACATACGGAGTAAGTCAATATCTAACAGAGAACAACTGTGGGAGATACTAACAACATACGGAGTAAGTCAATATCTAACAGAGACCAACTGTTGGAGATACTAACAACATACGGAGTAAGTCAACATCAAACAGAGAACAACTTTGGGAGATACTAACAACATACGGAGTAAGCCAACATCAAACAGAGAACAACTGTGGGAGATACTAACAACATACGGAATAAGATAACATCTAACAGAGAACAACTGTGGGAGATACTAACAACATACGGAGTAAGATAACATCTAACAGAGAACAACTTTGGGAGATACTAACAACATACGGAGTAAGATAACATCTAACAGAGAACAACTTTGGGAGATACTAACAACATACGGAGTAAGTCAATATCTAACAGAGAACAACTGTTGGAGATACTAACAACATACGGAGTAAGTCAACATTAAACAGAGAACAACTTTGGGAGATACTAACAACATACGGAGTAAGTCAATATCTAACAGAGAACAACTGTGGGAGATACTAACAACATACGGAGTAAGCCAACATCAAACAGAGAACAACTGTGGAGAGATACTAACAACATACGGAATAAGATAACATCTAACTAGAGAACAACTGTGGGAGATACAAACAACATACGGAGTAAGCCAACATCTAACAGAGAACAACTGTTGGAGATACTAACAACATACGGAGTAAGCCAAAATCTAACAGAGAACAACTGTTGGAGATACTAACAACATACGGAGTAAGTCAACATTAAACAGAGAACAACTGTGTGAGATACTATAGGTCGTTTCAAAATATTTTGAAGGTGTTTAAAATTCCATATCTCTGCAACCAATTGATTGATAATGCTGAAATTTTGCATATGGTCTTGTGATTTTTTGGTCCCAAGAAGTACATTCATTTCCTCACCAACAAACGTATAGTTTTAAATATTCTTTATTTGAAGTATACAAATTTAAGGCATTTTGGTCAAACCATATATTTGGAGGAATTACCGCTTCATATGAGTGAGCACCCACGGACTTGTCATCTTGAACGTAATGCGCGCCAATTTCCCTGTTTTAAGCACTAAAAAACACATAAAACGCGTCATAGTTATAATTTTATATCCGGTAATTTCGTTAAATTTGTGATCTGTTAGTCAATGGGTATAAAAGTAAAGTTCCTTACATTGCAATCAGTGGCAATAAAGGTATATAAATATTTTTGCATAGAAGCTAAGCGTGGAAAACTGTATCGAAGCATCTCAAAGCCAGAAAAGAGAACTATTCACGCATTGGGTATAAGCAAACGCTTTTTCAAACAAGTGCTTAAAGCTAACGGAGTGTCCAGTTCAATCAAGACTAGGACGCTAGGAAGAAAGAAAGTAGTAGATAGTTTTGACAAGGAAGTGATTAGAAGAGCAATTTGTAAAATGTTCGATTCCAAAGAAACTGTGACTTTAAGAAAACTGAAAATTCGACTGAGAGCAGAAAATGACATTGTTGTGTCGAAAACAACATTATGGAGAACTGTTAGAAGCATCGGTTTTACGTTTAGAAAGTACGATAGTGGTAGAAATGTCATCTGCGAGAAGCCGCACTTAGTTTCTATGAGGAGTAAATATTTACGTGAAGTACGGGAAATGCGTAACCAAGGTTATGATATTGTATTTCTAGATGAATCTTGGATAAATTCTCACCACACAAGTGCAAAGGAATGGCAGTTATCAGATGGAAGTATTAAAAGATGTGTACCCACTGGAAAAGGACAGCGTATTATAATGGCACATGCAGGCAGCCGAAAAGAAGGGTTGGTGAAAAATGCAGAACTTATATTCACCTCTAATTATACTGACAACAGGGACTATCACACCGAGATGAATGGCCATATATTTAGAGAGTGGATTGAAAATACTCTTCTTCCAATTCTAGACAGACCATCCTGTCTGGTAATGGACAACGCGTCGTACCACAACGCTGTGGCAGAAGAAGACAAAATTCCTACATCTACCAGTACAAAAGATGTTATAAAGATTTGGCTAAGAAAGGAAGGAATTCCATTTAACGAGGGATTTTTGAAACCTGAATTACTGTCACTTGTTAAGAAATCGCAAAAGACCAAAGTATTCCAAATAGACAAAATCATTCAACAGCATGGTCATACGTGCTTGAGACTGCCCCCTTATCATCCACAATTCAACCCCATTGAACTCGTTTGGGCAAAAATTAAAGGGCAGGTGGCAGCTGAGAATACAAGTTTTAAACTATGCGATATAAAAGGACTGACATATGCTGCTCTATCACAGATTGACAAAGATTTTTGGTGCAAATGTGAAGATCATGTCTTAAAAGAAGAAAATGACTATTGGAAAAAAGATGGACTATCGTTCGTTCAGCCCAGATTAGTAATCAATATGTTAGACTCCTCTGATTCAGAATAAATGAAATAATAATGGACGTTTTTATATGTCCGCATAATCAATCTTTAGCTAAAGTTGATAACGTTTTGAAATGTAAAGATTCTTGATATGTGTACTGCAGGCATGCAAAGAAACTAAATCACTTTCATATGTCTTGTTTACGTAAAATAATGAAAGTCACATGGAAAGACATAAAACGAACAATGTAGCTCTTTACAGTGAAGAGGATCCCGTGCTTACATCGGACTCTTTAGTCACATGCGTACCCATAAACAATAACTTTGCTTGATATGTCATGCTCGTTATCGCTCGCAACGGATAATTAATTTTTTTAAATGTATTCTTTGTTGTATATTGTTTAAATAGTTTTCATTAATGGAACTGTTTATACGCTGATTTGTTTTAGACCGTCTGTAAAGGCTATAACATTGACATTCTCATAGTGTTTTAAAGAAAGTAAACAATAGAAAGTAAACAGTTGATAAACGCCTCCAACTTTCAAGTTGTGTAGAGAAGCCTATGTCGAGAAGCTGATTTCCATTAATGTACGGTAAATTATTTTCTCCAGGAGCAAAAAGATCCGTAAATTCACTGAGATCAAAGGAAAGTGCTGCTTCATGATGAAGCATACTTCCTACATCATTAAATTTTGTGAAATCGGTGGGACCTTGGAAAAACAAGGCCAGATGCAAAAAATCAAGTTTGTAAGTGCAGGGAAAGAGGAGATATTTCATGTTAATCGTGAACATTTAGATTTGAAACGACCAATAACAACATACGGAGTATGCCAAAATCTAACAGAGAACAACTGTGTGAGATACTAACAACATACGGAGTAAGTCAAAATCTAACAGAGAACAACTGTTGGAGACACTAACAACATACGGAGTAAGTCAACATTAAACAGAGAACAATTGTGTGAGATACTAACAACATACAGAGTAAGTCAACATCTAACAGAGAACAACTGTGGGAGATATTAACAACATACGGAGTAAGTCAATATCTAACTATTGGTCGTTTCAAATCTAAATGTTCACGATTAACATGAAATATCTCCTCTTTCCCTGCACTTACAAACTTGATTTTTTGCATCTGGCCTTGTTTTTCCAAGGTCCCACCGATTTCACAAAATTTAATGATGTAGGAAGTATGCTTCATCATGAAGCAGCACTTTCCTTTGATCTCAGTGAATTTACGGATCTTTTTGCTCCTGGAGAAAATAATTTACCGTACATTAATGGAAATCAGCTTCTCGACATAGGCGTCTCTACACAACTTGAAAGTTGGAGGCGTTTATCAACTGTTTACTTTCTATTGTTTACTTTCTTTAAAATACTATGAGAATGTCAATGTTATAGCCTTTACAGACGGTCTAAAACAAATCAGCGTATAAACAGTTCCATTAATGAAAACTATTTAAACAATATACAACAAAGAATACATTTAAAAAAATTAATTATCCGTTGCGAGCGATAACGAGCATGACATATCAAGCAAAGTTATTGTTTATGGGTACGCATGTGACTAAAGAGTCCGATGTAAGCACGGGATCCTCTTCACTGTAAAGAGCTACATTGTTCGTTTTATGTCTTTCCATGTGAATTTCATTATTTTACGTAAACAAGACATATGAAAGTGATTTAGTTTCTTTGCATGCCTGCAGTGCACATATCAAGAATCTTTACATTTTCAAAACGTTATCAACTTTAGCTAAAGATTGATCATGCGGACATATAAAAACGTCCATTATTATTTCATTTATTCTGAATCAGAGGAGTCTAACATATTGAATACTAATCTGGGCTGAACGAACGATAGTCCATCTTTTTTCCAATAGTCATTTTCTTCTTTTAAGACATGATCTTCACATTTGCACCAAAAATCTTTGTCAATCTGTGATAGAGCAGCATATGTCAGTCCTTTTATATCGCATAGTTTAAAACTTGTATTCTCAGCTGCCACCTGCCCTTTAATTTTTGCCCAAACGAGTTCAATGGGGTTTAATTGTGGATGATAAGGGGGCAGTTTCAAGCACGTATGACCATGCTGTTGAATGATTTTGTCTATTTGGAATACTTTGGTCTTTTGCGATTTCTTAACAAGTGACAGTAATTCAGGTTTCAAAAATCCCTCGTTAAATGGAATTCCTTCCTTTCTTAGCCAAATCTTTATAACATCTTTTGTACTGGTAGATGTAGGAATTTTGTCTTCTTCTGCCACAGCGTTGTGGTACGACGCGTTGTCCATTACCAGACAGGATGGTCTGTCTAGAATTGGAAGAAGAGTATTTTCAATCCACTCTCTAAATATATGGCCATTCATCTCGGTGTGATAGTCCCTGTTGTCAGTATAATTAGAGGTGAATATAAGTTCTGCATTTTTCACCAACCCTTCTTTTCGGCTGCCTGCATGTGCCATTATAATACGCTGTCCTTTTCCAGTGGGTACACATCTTTTAATACTTCCATCTGATAACTGCTATTCCTTTGCACTTGTGTGGTGAGAATTTATCCAAGATTCATCTAGAAATACAATATCATAACCTTGGTTACGCATTTCCTGTACTTCACGTAAATATTTACTCCTCATAGAAACTAAGTGCGGCTTCTCGCAGATGACATTTCTACCACTATCGTACTTTCTAAACGTAAAACCGATACTTCTAACAGTTCTCCATAATGTTGTTTTCGACACAACAATGTCATTTTCTGCTCTCAGTCGAATTTTCAGTTTTCTTAAAGTCACAGTTTCTTTGGAATCGAACATTTTACAAATTGCTCTTCTAATCACTTCCTTGTCAAAACTATCTACTACTTTCTTTCTTCCTAGCGTCCTAGTCTTGATTGAACTGGACACTCCGTTAGCTTTAAGCACTTGTTTGAAAAAGCGTTTGCTTATACCAATGCGTGAATAGTTCTCTTTTCTGGCTTTGAGATGCTTCGATACAGTTTTCCACGCTTAGCTTCTATGCAAAAATATTTATACACCTTTATTGCCACTGATTGCAATGTAAGGAACTTTACTTTTATACCCATTGACTAACAGATCACAAATTTAACGAAATTACCCAATAATTAGGATACGCCGTTGCACATAAATCACAACAAAACGACAGGAAATGGGATGCACCGGATATAAAATTATAACTATGACGCGTTTTATGTGTTTTTTAGTGCTTAAAACAGGGAAATTGGCGCGCATTACGTTCAAGATGACAAGTCCGTGGGTGCTCACTCATATGAAGCGGTAATTCCTCCAAATATATGGTTTGATCAAAATGCCTTAAATTTGTATACTTCAAATAAAGAATATTTAAAACTATACGTTTGTTGGTGAGGAAATGAATGTACTTCTTGGGACCAAAAAATCACAAGACCATATGCAAAATTTCAGCATTATCAATCAATTGGTTGCAGAGATATGGAATTTTAAACACCTTCAAAATATTTTGAAACGACCTATAACATAATTAATAGTCTCAACGTCAACAGCAGCTGCACAGTCAGAACAGCAGCCGTTTACACAAACCACTTCAAAATTAGATGAGGAGTAAGACAGAGGGATGCGTACTTTTTCATACCCTATTGCGTACCCTATTGTTCATGACATATATATATATATATATATATATATATTTATATATATATAAATATGCAAGTTTGCCAACCCATCAGAGACAGAGGGGATTGAAGAGTTTCTATTTGCAAGCGATTAGAAGAAAGAGAAACAGGACATGACTATAGACGGCAGCCAAGTAAAACAAGTAGAGGGATTTAAATATCTAGGAAGTCTTGTAACAAACGACAATTTATAAACAGCAGAAATAGACTCAAGATGCAACAGGGCTTGTCAAATCATTGGACAGTTATCACCACTATTGTCCAACAAAGAAATAACTCTGGAGGCAAAACGGGCACTCTACAATATAATCTTCATCCAAACCTTGTGCTACCAGTGCCAGACCTGGACCCTAGATGCAAGAACAATAAGAAAAATAACCTCTACCGAGATGAAATGTGTTAGACGAATGACAGGAAATAGTCTGAGAGACAAGATCAGAAATGAAGAACTGAGGGAAAAAGTTAGGAATAACCCTTGTCATAGAATATATGAAGAAACAACAGATAAAATGGTTAGGCTAAGTGATGAGGCATAAAGATAAAAACAAAACACAAGGAGTCTTCAATAAACGTTGCGAAAACACCAGACCCAAGGGCCGACAACGAAAAAGATGGGTTGACGGAATATTAGAAACACTAGGAAACGAAACAGCAGCAGGGGCCAACTTTAGAGCAAAAACCCACACATTTTATCTCCCCTCGACGCTGAAAGTCAAATGAGGAAGGAAAGAAGAAGACGAAGAACGAGAGTAATGTACTGGCTCAAGATATCTTCATCCGTAAATGCAACTAAATTATCAAGATTAGAACTATATACAACATTGTTGTGACAACAAAAAGTTGTGACCACAGATGGAATTATAAAAATAGGTGTCTGTAGATGGTTATGGAAGGCCCCAGTATCACTGCAAACGAATTAAAATCCATAATTGCTCAACCGCCCGTGCCAGTGTGTGTAGATACTCAAGGTGCTCAACCGCCCGTGCCAGTGTGTGTAGATACTCAAGGTGCTCAACCGCCCGTGCCAGTGTGTGTAGATACTCAAGGTGCTCAACCGCCCGTGCCAGTGTGTGTAGATACTCAAGGTGCTCAACCGCCCGTGCCAGTGTGTGTAGATACTCAAGGTGTTCAACCGCCCATGCCAGTGTGTGTAGATACTCAAGGTGTTCAACCGCCCATGCCAGTGTGTGTAGATACTCAAGGTGTTCAACCGCCCATGCCAGTGTGTGTAGATACTCAAGGTGCTCAACCGCCCATGCCAGTGTGTGTAGATACTCAAGGTGCTCAACCGCCCATGCCAGTGTGTGTAGATACTCAAGGTGCTCAACCGCCAGTGCCAGTGTGTGTAGATACTCAAGGTGCTCAACCGCCCATGCCAGTGTGTGTAGATACTCAAGGTGCTCAACCGCCCATGCCAGTGTGTGTAGATACTCAAGGTGCTCAACCGCCCATGCCAGTGTGTGTAGATATTCAAGGTGCTCAACCGCCAGTGCCAGTGTGTGTAGATACTCAAGGTGCTCAACCGCCAGTGCCAGTGTGTGTAGATACACAAGGAATCTACGCGACCATGCACAAATATCACAATTATACTGCAAAACGACAACACAAAGCATCGTCGCCTTCTTGACGCTAATGCCGGATGTGGAAGAGAAGTCGTTTGATGAAGGAAGCAAGAAAAGAATACAAACTAACATAAGTTGTTTAGCTTTTGCAGCAACAGTAGTGTTTGAACGAGTGACAATATAAGTTTTTCAGTTACTGCAGCAGTAGTTGTTTGTCAGTTCTTATCTTTATAGACATTAGTAGTGTTGAGATCACAGTAGAAACAGTAAATTTACACTCTTTTTTTTTTTTGCAATATCCAACACAAATTACAAACTTATCTTGTATTGGAACTACATACATCACATTCTATACGTTTAGCCATTACTAATTATTTTAATATATACTGTGTTCTATGTGCCAACAGATAAAGTATTTTATTTCATCGTTCGTTAAACGTTGACTTCTTGATTTGTTCCTCTTTCAGATACCTCCACGATGTACCCGACAAACAACCTGATGTTAGTGCTGATGACGTGTGTTTGCTTCTATCCCACTGTTTTTGCTTTGAGCAACCTAAATCACGACAATGTAAAACGGATCCACACCAAAAATGGTGATGAAAAGATCTTGTCAACATCTTCTTTGAGATTTTTTGGTAAAAGTCCTACTCAGCTGGACCGAGCAAAGTTTGCTGAAAGGAAGCAGTTAGAAGTTAAAGAAATGAACGTAGACAAGCAGTCAAAGAAAATACTAGACAGTGTTCATGACTACGTGCCAGTCGGAGCATATCAGGACAACAACCTCGATGCTGCAGTAGAAGAAACATCAATCAATGACCTTGTCCATGAAACATCAACTCTACCCGGTTCAAAATATCCACAAACAGATGTCAGAGACACCGATGATGATCAGAATGAAGCCTTCAAGGAAGAAAGCCACTATTGGTTAGAAGATGACAAACTCAGACTTGCCAGTTTGGATTTTTCTGAGCTAAAAGTAGACGAATTCAAATATCAAATTGACTCATTTTCATGTCCGCCATGTAACTGTAGTTACACTTACAGCAGGTTCCTAACAGCAAACTGTACAAGCAGGAAAATACGTAGCTTTCCTTTCAAACTTCCAAACAGAACTATGGTCTTGAATCTGTCGAGTAATTTACTTAGATATTTGAACATTTCCAACTTTCTAAGTTATCCGAATCTCTTAAATGTGACTCTAGCGTCAAATGCGAAACTAACTGAGATTAGAAATGACACGCTAGGAAACCAGACCTCAAATGTCAGAATATTAAACCTGGCTTTCTGCGCCTTAAAAACTATCCAAGATGGCAGCTTTGACCTAACGCCTGTTCTTACTCATCTAATAATTAATAACAATAAGTTAGAGAAGCTGACAGAATATACGTTCAGGGGACTCAGCAAATTGAAGTACTTGGACTTATCATGGAACAACATTCATGTTATAGAATTTGGCAGTTTCAATGATTTAAACAGATTGCTATCATTAGACTTGAGCGGGAACAAGCGACTGGGCTATTCTGAGAAAAGATTTCCTCCTTTACTCTTCACAAATTTGATACATCTCCAAATGTTATCAATTCACAACAACACCGACGGATGGGCAACGAGCTATCCCAACAGAACCCTGCAACAGTTGGTAGGGCTGCAGGAGTTGAGCATTGACGGACTTGGCAATGGTGTGGAGTTCGGACCCGAAATGAAATCTTTGAAAAACCTGGTCAGTCTCGAAATATGTGGAAATTGTCAGATCGTGAACATAACAGAAAGATTCTTCGAGAACATTCCATTCCTCAAATCGTTTCGCATGGATTTTTGTGTCAATTTTGTTCACGTCCACCATGAAGCGTACCAAAAACTTAGATATCTTGAGACTCTTTCCATATCCCATATGAAGCATTATGACATTGATACTGCATTTCAAGATCTGATTGGTCTTAACAACACGCCACTAACATCAATCACTTTTACCAAACTAAAACAACCTAGATATCAATGTAAATTTTTGGGCGGAGAACATGCTGGATACTTAAAGAATATAGACGTGGAGTACTTGGATCTTTCTGATAATGAAATTGTTTTGTTGGGAAATGATTTCTTGCAGCAATTACCCAAGACGCTGAAGACGTTGATTTTAAGAAAAAATAAATTATCACCAGGGACACAGTCAATGAACAGCTTGGCTGTGTTAACAGGGCTTATCGAGTTAGACTTGTCAAAGCAAAACACTGATGAGTACTATGAAAGGTATGACAGATCCGAAGGTGACTCTTCAAGATTAAGTTGTCACGGTAAACAATCTTCAGATCTTACTGAAGATGAACGGAGGACCCATGGTTTTGACGATCTGACACTTGATGATGACTTTATGAACAAAGATTACGATCGGCTTATAATAAAACCGAAATGGATTTTACATGTCCCACCAAAACTGATTACCTTACATGCATCTTATTACAATATATTTGGAATGCAAATACTAACCCACAGACTTTCAAAGAACTCACTGTCCGAGATCAACTTCTCCAACAGCTTCATGTCCAAATGGGGCAACGGCAAACTGCCACCAGGAATAAAGAAAGCGAATCTTGGTTACAACTACTGCACCAGCATCAGTCGCGACTTTTTCCACGGCAATAATTCCCATCTCTATCTGTATCTGAACAACAACTTTCTGGGGGAGGATTTTGCTATTGACGTCAGCGGCGAGATTTTTTCCCAGTCGTCAAAAACTACTCATTTAGATATTTCAACAAACCACATTTTCAGGCTTCCGAGACAATTTTTCTCCGGAATGTCGAGTTTAGTTAACTTGAAAATGTCGGACAACCGGTTGTCTGTACTGAACGTAACTTTAGCACACATGAAGATGTTACAATTTATTGATTTGAGTCGGAACTCTATCAACTGGATTGACTTAGAGACCAGAAATGATTTAGACGCCATTGCAGCTTCTCAGAAAAAAAACGTCATTACAATTGACCTGAAAATGAACCTTTTACCTTGCACGTGTGACGGGTTGGAATTAATATCCTGGATGGCTACAACAAATGTTCGTTTTCACAACAAAAATCAGCTGATGTGTTACCCTGATAACAAAGTTGCTGAACCTATAGGCGATCTGGAAGAAAGACGACAACAACTTCAACGATTGTGTATCAGCAAGTCTGTGTATATTATTGTCTCCGTGGCTGCTCTAGCTGTTGTCATGGTAACCGTGACGTTAGGGCTAATGTATCGGTATCGATGGAAACTGCGGTATTTACACAACACAGCAATGGCGGCTTTATTTGGCTACAAACCTGACGTGAGTCCAAAGTCTGGGTGTACATTTGACGCATATTTTGTGTATACAAAGGAAGCACGTCACTTTGTGATAGAAACATGCCTGAAAGAGCTGGAGATGAAACGAGGTCACAGACTTTGTGTGGAAGATCGAGATTTCTTGGCGGGAACGTACATCGTGTCGAATATCGTGAGCGCTGTCAGAAACAGCACAAAAACTGTTGTCGTCATGACGACAGATTTGTTTGATGATCCGTACTGTGAGTATAGTTTCAAGATGGCCGTGATGGAGGAACTGTTCAAGCATCGATCAGTGCTACACCTGCTCCTGTACCAGCCAGTTCCTTGCGATCAAATGTCGCACGAGCAGCTGGAAGTGATGAAGCGAAACAGCTACATCGAGTACCCGCCTGATCATCCTGATGAAGGAGCAGAAGTGAGGCAGAAGTTCTGGGACGAGCTGTCACAGACCATTGGTCATTCTGGCAGCGATCAAACTGAGCCTATGTTGGAGATAGAGTAGAAACGTTTGTCAAGTTGGAGATAGAGTAGAAACGTTTGTCAAGTTGGAGATAGAGTAGAAACGTTTGTCAAGTTGGAGATAGAGTAGAAAAGTTTGTCAAGTTAGAGATAGAGTAGAAACGTTTGTCAAGTTGGAGATAGAGTAGAAAAGTTTGTCAAGTTAGAGATAGAGTAGAAACGTTTGTCAAGTTGGAGATAGAGTAGAAACGTTTGTCAAGTTGGAGATAGAGTAGAAACGTTTGTCAAGTTGGAGATAGAGTAGAAACGTTAGTCAAGTTAAAGATAGAGTAGACACGTTTGTCAAGTTGGAGATAGAGTAGAAACGTTTGTCTAGTTGGAGATAGAGTAGAAACGTTAGTCAAGTTGGAGATAGAGTAGAAACGTTTGTCAAGTTGGAGATAGAGTAGAAACGTTTGTCAAGTTGGAGATAGAGTAGAAACGTTTGTCAAGTTAGAGATAGAGTAGAAACGTTAGTCAAGTTGGAGATAGAGTAGAAACGTTTGTCAAGTTGGAGATAGAGTAGTAACGTTTGTCAAGTTGGAGATAGAGTAGAAACGTTTGTCAAGTTAGAGATAGAGTAGAAACGTTAGTCAAGTTGGAGATAGAGTAGACACGTTTGTCAAGTTGGAGATAGAGTAGAAACGTTTGTCTAGTTGGAGATAGAGTAGAAACGTTAGTCAAGTTGGAGATAGAGTAGAAACGTTTGTCACGTTGGAGATAGAGTAGAAACGTTTGTCAAGTTGGAGATAGAGTAGAAACGTTTGTCAAGTTAGAGATAGAGTAGAAACGTTTGTCCAGTTGGAGATAGAGTAGATACGTTTGTCAAGTTAGAGATAGAGTAGACACGTTTGTCAAGTTGGAGATAGAGTAGAAACGTTTGTCAAGTTGGAGATAGAGTATACACGTTTGTCAAGTTGGAGATAGAGTAGACACGTTTGTCAAGTTGGAGATAGAGTAGAAACGTTTGTCAAGTTGGAGATAGAGTAGAAACGTTTGTCAAGTTAGAGATAGAGTAGAAACGTTTGTCAAGTTAGAGATAGAGTAGAAACGTTTGTCAAGTTGGAGATAGAGTAGAAACGTTTGTCAAGTGTCGTTTCCGCACTGTAGCTTTATTTATATATAACATTAAACTAAAACATTTTATTTCATTTTTTGCCTTGGTGTCTAATTGTGCGAGACTTATATTATCCACTTCTTAAAGGAGCCACAAAGCCATCACTATCTAGTGTTGTGGATATATTCTACACGAATTTCATTTGTATATTTCTCCTAATGATTCATGTCCATTTACAATTTGCATACATCTCGCTGTTATAAATTATCTTTTCTCTCTATCGCTGCTTGCTTGACCTGACAGTCCCTGTTCATTAACTAAGGTACAAGCAGTCAGTTACTGGCCACTTTCAGCTCTACTACTGACACTTATTTTAGTAAAACGAAACCTATTATGGCCTTTGGCGTCTTGACAGACGGTTGGTAGTAGGCAATCATGATATGTCAATAGTTTGGTAAATTATTAATGTTTTATGCTGAATGTGTTTGTTTTGCTAAACAGTTTTTAATAAGAATATTGGAACTGACATTTTTGTTTGGTATCTATGACCAAGTGAATAATATAGATACAGTGCTTTGCCCAAAACTCACTAGCCCTCTTCCGGCTCCTCTTTGCCACGAAAGAAGGAATAAGGTCCTGATGTTTGGAAGCAAAGTTGAATTGCAGGGGATGCCAGAAAATGGATAATACAGCACCGACTGCATCAGGGTTCCTTCCTTCGGATTGTCTGTTTGGGTTTACTCCCGTAGCCTTCGAACTCTCCTGAGTCTTCTCACAAGGCAGTGATCGAACTGGGCAAGTAAGCCGCTGTCGGAAATAGGCATTCGCTGGCGCAAAAGTGAAAACGATAACCTGTCAGCGATAGATCTACTTCGATTGAAAAGAACACATACCCACTTAACAGTGAGAGTTTCACCGTCCACAAACCTGTCAGGAATGAAAAACCACAACAGGCAAGAGCAGAACACTACATCCAAGCACAACAACGCGTGTAGTCGGTGTCTTTTGAAACAAAACACGCTGAATCGGAAAACACGACTCACGTACTGACGACGTCTAGAATAATCCAAAGATGTTGTTAAGATTTCCAGTTTCCGAGAAATCATTTTCTAACATTATCTTCTGCACGTCCCTGAACTCTACAACACATCATATATAATTGTAATATTTGAGAGGAACATAACTAACTCCAAGTGAAAGACATAATATTGGACATCTGCAGCAATCCACTGCAAGCAATGGGATTCACGAGGACGACTCACTTCGCTGTGTAACCATCTCAGCATAGAAAACTGAAGAAGGTCCATCATTTGTCAAACTTTGAAATTAAATTTTAGAGTTATTTTTTACAAGTGTCAATTTATCTCCTATTCTTTGAACGAGAGCTTTCCTGTATCATTTGGTTTTACTGTGGATTTGTTTAGACTTATTAATTGTTATGGCATGTTGTTGTAATAACATTTAACTATGATCAGGATGTCACGAACAAGGTTATTGCCACATCAAAAAATAGATTTACTAGTTAATAAGTTAATAAGTAAATCTATCAAAGAGACATTGAACATGACAACAGAAGAAGTGGGAGATCTGGTTAGAGACAGAGATTACTTAAGACGGGCTGTAGTGAATGCAGTGGCGTATACTGGTTTTGGGTTTGGGCTACCGCTGACATAATAAATAAAAACATACATTTTATATTCAGTAGGCTAACATGAAGTAATATTTTCTAATGACATCACTACATTTTAAATTGCTTACTTATTTATATGTAAACTCTATCCGTCTTGTTTGGGACGAAAATGTCTTGATGACTTTGTCATTGAAAGTACTGTTGGGTTGGTTTCTAAGTTTCTGAGGGAATGATTTCTCAACGGACATTAATTCCAAACCAGATAAGCGTTCTTGTGTCTGAGTTGAGCGACACTCTTGAGAGCAGAAAAAGTTCTTTCTACAGATGCTGATGCGCATAAGGTAGTTATAAATAGGTTAGGAAGTTCCGGTAATGAGACCAAGTTTCACTTTCACTTTTAGACGATTCTGATTGGCTAGAGCTAAAAATAACCCATGAAACCGCATTCATCTAGCGGCAACACCCCCTAAATAAATTTTGATTCCCATTTTTGAATGTCAAGGTCATTAATACTTGGTCCGGATAGAGGAAAAATGTACCGCTGGCTCCTAGAGGTCTCAATATAGAATAGTTATAACATTTACAAACGTTATAGTGGTCAGAGGAAAACCTTGCTTTAATAAATACAAATCAAAGTAAATACATCATACTGGCTTACTAAATGCGTAATAGAATATTCGAAAATTTGTAATATAATTATTTAAAAAAAATATAATAAATTATCATTTCCTTTTGTATTTCGTTAATATGTTCAGGCTACCGGCGGTAGATGCGGTATCATAGAGAATACACCACTTGGTGAATGTAACATTCTGTGGGAGATTTGGTTATAGACAAAGATTACTTCAGTCGGGCTGTGGTGAATGCAACGTTCTGTGGGAGATCTGGTTAAGTACAGGGATTATTTCAGACGGGCTGTGGTGAATGCAACGTTCTGTGGGAGATCTGGCTAAGTACAGGGATTATTTCAGACGCGCTGTGGGGAATGCAACGTTCTGTGGGATATCTGGTTAGAAACAGAGATTCTTTAAGACGGGTTGTGGTTAATGTAACATTATGTGGAAGATCTGGCTAAGGACAGAGATTATTTCAGACGGGCTGTGGTGAATGTAACATTCTGTGCGAGATCTGGTTAGAGAAACAGATTACTTCAGACGGGTTGTGGTTAATGCAACATTCTATGGAAGATCTGGCTAGCAACAGAGATTCTTTCAAACAAGCTGTGGTGAATGCAACGTTCTGCATCAGATATGCGACCTGATGATGAAGTAAATATATGTTTGGTTGAAAAGCCAGATTAACCTAGCAGTAAAAGTAGCAAATACTACGGGCCCCGAGCTTTTAGGGGCACCACACCAATAAATATGTACATAATTTTGTTGGGGTGATTTTATAATACAAGAATTAAACCAACGATCTTGTGATTAATACCATCTTTAGTCCTTTTTTTATTTTATTTATTCTTGTTCTTTATCTTTCTGAGCCTTTCTGTTTCTTGCCATTCTTTTAAGATCATTCCATGTCTGTCCAATCATCTTCATCTCTGCTTCCATCTATCTTCTCCAAGAATATTGTGGTCTTCCCCTTTGTCTTTTTTCCCTGTGGATTCCGAAAATAGACCCGTTGTGTAATAATCTCATTTGGCTTCCGCAGTGTGTGTCTTATCCAGCGCCATCGTCTTCGTTGTATCTCTTTATCCACTGGTATTTTACTGGTACTTTTCCATAATTCTATGTTATTGATTCTGTCCTGCCATTTGCATCCTTTTGTTCTGCGCAAGCATCTAATAATGAAGTCCTTTATCTTCATGATTGTCATTTTTGTTTTTCTCCATGTTTCACATCTCTTGAAACTTTTTGTTTGGTATTTAATCTAATTTCTTTGGATTTACATATGTTTCCAAGTGCAGCGAATACTCCTCTTGCTTTTGATATCCTTAATATCATTCTCTGTTCCCCCTCTTTGCCTATATTACTGGCAAGATATATGTAAGATTGTACGTCCAGTACAGGTATTTCTCCTATTGCTTTTTTTCATTTGGTGTCTCGAAATTGGGAGACAGAGCTTACGAGAGTGACTTAGTGCGACTCTTCATTATATATATATATATATATATATATATATATATATATATATATATATATATATATATATATATAACTGCAGTGGGGAACGATCATTTTCATAAGTGAAATTTATTAAAAGTTAACTAAGGAGCACCATGGGCCAGAAGAGATTGAACAATCTCACACTAATGAGCAAAAACTTCTGTGTGGAATAGATATATCCTACATCATCAACACATAGATACATCCTATATCATCAACACATAGATACATCCTATATCATCAACACATAGATACATCCTATATCATCAACACATAGATATATCCTACATCATCAACACATAGATACATCCTACATCATCAACACATAGATACATCCTACATCATCAACACATAGATACATCCTACATCATCAACACATAGATACATCCTATATCATCAACACATAGATACATCCTACATCATCGACACATAGATACATCCTACATCATCAACACATAGATACATCCTATATCATCAACACATAGATACATCCTATATCATCAACACATAGATACATCCTATATCATCAACAAATAGATACATCGTATATCATCAACAAATGGATACATCCTATATCATCAACACATAGATACATCCTATATCATCAACACATAGATACATCCTATATCATCAACAAATGGATACATCCTATATCATCAACACATAGATACATCCTATATCATCAACACATAGATACATCCTATATCATCAACAAATGGATACATCCTATATCATCAACACATAGATACATCCTATATCATCAACACATAGATACATCCTATATCATCAACACATAGATACATCCTATATCATCAACACATAGATACATCCTATATCATCAACACATAGATACATCCTATATCATCAACAAATGGATACATCCTATATCATCAACACATAGATAATCCTATATCATCAACACATAGATACATCCTATATCATCAACAAATAGATACATCCTAAATCATCAACATATAGATACATCCTATATCATCAACAAATAGATACATCGTATATCATCAACAAATGGATACATCCTATATCATCAACACATAGATACATCCTATATCATCAACACATAGATACATCCTATATCATCAACACATAGATACATCCTATATCATCAACAAATAGATACATCCTATATCATCAACAAATGGATACATCCTATATCATCAACAAATAGATACATCCTATATCATCAACAAATAGATACATCCTATATCATCAACAAATGGATATATCCTATATCATCAATAAATGGATACATCCTATATCATCAACACATAGATACATCCTATATCATCAATAAATGGATACATCCTATATCATCAACAAATGGATATATCCTATATCATCAATAAATGGATACATCCTATATCATCAACACATAGATACATCCTATATCATCAATAAATGGATACATCCTATATCATCAACAAATGGATACATCCTATATCATCAACAAATGGATACATCCTATATCATCAACAAATGGATACATCCTATATCATCAATAAATGGATACATCTTATATTATCAATAAATCGATACATCCTATATCATCAACAAATGGATACATCCTATCTTCCCTTCTTCTTTTCTCTTTTCACTGATACCTAAAAGGTGTCGTGGTTTATATCATTTGTCGTTCTTGTGCTGCTCGAATTGTCTGAATTAGTGATTTTCCTTTGTTGTTACATGTCTCTGTCACTGCATGTAACAACAAAGAAAAATCACTTTGGATTATACATCCTATATCATCAACAAATGGATACATCCTATATCATCAACAAATGGATACATCCTATATCATCAACAAATGGATACATTCTATATCATCAACAAATGGATACATCCTATAACATCAATAAATAGATACATCGTAGATCATCAACACATAGATTCATCGTATATCATCAACACATAGATACATCCTATATCATCAACAAATAGATACATCGTATATCATCAATAAATGGATACATCCTATATCATCAACAAATGGATACATCCTATATCATCAACAAATGGATACATCCTATATCATCAACAAATGGATACATTCTATATCATCAACAAATGGATACATCCTATAACATCAATAAATAGATACATCGTATATCATCAACACATAGATTCATCGTATATCATCAACACATAGATACATCCTATATCATCAACAAATAGGTACATCGTATATCATCAACAAATGGATACATCCTATATCATCAACAAAAGGATACATCCTATATCATTAACAAATGGATACATCCTATATCATCAACAAATGGATACATCCTATATCATCAATAAATGGATACATCCTATATCATCAACAAATGGATACATCCTATATCATCAACAAATGGATACATCCTATATCATCAACAAATGGATACATCCTATATCATCAATAAATGGATACATTCTATATCATCAACAAATGGATACATCCTATATCATCAATAAATTCGTTCATGCTAAATATAGAAAAATTAATGTTGAACAATTGTTGACTGTGTTATTACATTTGATAATACTTACTATGCAAATTAAAAAAATGTATTTGTCAAATATATTTTATATTTGTATTGTTTTATTGGTTTTTTTTTAATATTTGGCCAATTTCTTAAACATAGACTAGAGGCCCCGAACTGGCTTCATCCGGCCCTGGTTGGCTGTCGTTATTGCTTACTCGGCTAACATTTAATCGTCTGGGTAGCTGGGGAAGTCTTGTTGATTACAACTTTACATCTCTGCCTGGGCAGAGGGTGTCACTTCCGGTCATTTTACCTACTGCTGTATGCAATAAACAGTGGTCTGCCCTGCTGCCTTGCAGGTATGCCAGGGAGAGTAAAATGCTAAGAGAGGGTACCCCGAAGTAAAACAACCCCACTGCCTTGTGGGTGAGACTTTTCAGTCAAAGGCTAGCGGAACCAACCGTAAACAAACCGACGGAAGGCAACAGAAAACCACCGTAATAATTTCTTTGTACGATCATGAATCGTCACATGTTCTTAAATGCTATGTAGAACCAGTCTTAGCATATGGATGTGAATCATGGACAATATGACAACATACATGAAAAACATTGGAGTACGTAGAAATGTGGTTTTGCAGAAGAATGTTGAGAATACAATGAACAACTAAGAATAATAATGAAAACGTTCTGAAAGAAGCCAAAGCAAAAAGAGAGCTAATTTCAAATATTAGGAAGAAACAATCATCATTTTTTGGCCATGTAATGAGAAGAGAACATCTGGAATATATTGTAACAACTGGGAAAATTGAGGGACGAAGAGATAGAGGGAAGCAAATAGAAAAGATATCAGACAGCTTAATAGAATGGCTTGGCAGAAGGTCAACAAGAGAAATGATAAATAACTGTCGAGATCGAAAGTTGTGTAGAGACATGATCACCTACGCTAGCAGGTATGGTATTTGATGAAGATGATCTCTGCCTGCGGAGAGATTTTTGTGCGCTGTAAGAGCCTGTTGAATTTTTGTTTTGCTGTTGTGTCTTTTAACATGCCCCAAAAATCGCATTTGTTTTGTTTGAATTGTGTTTACTAGTTCTCTTTTCATTTTTAGTTGTTTTAAGGCTTCAACATCTGCTCTCTTTTCTATAACTCTACATTTCAAAAGCTTCAGATTTTTATTGTGCTCAGATTTGTCTCCTCTTCTTCTATATGTCTTTTAAGTGAATAGTGCGACACTACAGCTACAACTAAATTACCTATAACCCTTTGGGCTATCCCTCTTTTCCTTCTTCCTTTTCCCCATTTCTATAAAAGACTGAGCATATTTGTGGCACAACAAAGAAAATGTAACGAAATAATCAGAGGATTAATACATATTATATAACGACATTGTAAAATTAGTCAGTAAAATTCGAAACTAACGAATACAACCGTAACGAAGCATACCTTTTCTACCTCCTTAGATGTCCTTTCTGCTGTAGCAGAGCTCGCACCATGTTCAAGATGTTGAGGTCCTTGTGTACTGTGCTGGCGGCTCAAATTTAACGGTTATTGTTGCCGGCCGGTATGAAATAGTTTTGTTAGTTCATTCAATAAACTTTTGATATAGGATGGCATTCTTATTGTACATTTCCTTTAATCATCATAGTCATAATAATGGTAATGGTCAAACAAATCAGCAACGGCAAAGATCGTGACGATCGTCGTTAGAGTTGTCTCTTGAGTCTACTTACGTTTTTGTTTTGACGGTTTAGTTGACTAGAGACTAGAGTTAGAAGACGGTCTCTAGTCAATAAATAATTAATCAAACATAGACAAGATATCTTAGTTCATTTCGTTCTTATCTGTGCATTGATATAATCATCATTAAGTACCATGTCTGCTGGTGTAATTTGTCTCTCCACTGACAACTTTCCATCTCGACAGTTATTTATCATCTCTGTGTGTGTTGTTGACCTTCTGCCAAGCCATTCTCATTCTCTTAAGCTGTCTGGTAACTTTTCTCTTTGTTTCCATCTATCTCTTCATCCCTCAATTTTCCCAGTTGTTACAATATATTCCAGTTGTTCTCTTCTCATTACATGGCCCAAAAATGATGATTCTTTCTTCCTAATATTGGATATTAGCTCTCTTTTTGCTTTGGCCTCTTTCGGAACGTTTTCATTGCTCTTCTTAGCTGTCCATGGTACTCTCAACATTCTTCTGTAAAACCACATTTCTACAGTCTCCAGTGATTATCTTATCTGTTGTCCTATTGTCCATGATTCACATCCATATGTTAAAACCGGCTCTACATAACATTTAAGAACTCTTTTTCTTGTTTCTATTGTCAAAAATGGATTTCACAGTATCTTCCTCAATTTTGGAAAGCTGCTTTTGCCTGAGCCATTCTGCATCTCACCTCTTTTGTACATCTTCTTTTTGAGGTTAACAAAGTTCCCAAATATTTAAATTAATTTACCTGTTTTAATATTGTTCCACTTGTCTTTTATTTTGCACTGAGGTGATTTCTTTTTCTTTGTTGTTACCATTACTTCTGTCTTTTTGCTATTAAGGCTGTGTCCTTTTTGTTTTCTTTCACTATAATGTCCAACATTTCTTGTAACTCATTTTCATTCTTAGCGATTAAGACTGTATCATCAGCATACTTTAGATTATTTATATTATGACCTCCAATTGTTATTCCAGGCATGCCCCTTATGGATCTTAAAATAATCTTACTATAAATATTAAACAAATCTGATGACAGCACACAACCTTGCCTAGTAACCTGTTTTATTTGTTGAAACATTCCCATCGAATATAATATAATAATTATAATAAATGTAATGAGATGTGAATAACATTAATCATTATTTATTCTAAACAATCAATAATAAATTATAATAATAAGAAAGAAACATGCTATAAAATTGAATAAATAAAAAATTTAATAAAGTCCTAGTTTAGCGTCTTTCTGCTCGGAGTAACATTCCCTTGCACTTTATTTAGTTCTCTAATCTGTCATAAGAAGACTCCTGGTTTAGGGTTAAGAATACCCTAACTAACCAACCATGAATTAAACCTTTTGGCAAAAATAAAATTAAATGCACACAAACTAGCAGTTGATACATTCAAATACATGCAGTCAATCAGGTGAGATCACTTGTTTAAAAGAAAGTTGCTAATCTAGGACTTGACCAAAAAGTCACTGCTGTGTATGCTGCTATGTTATGCTGTAGGTAGCAGACTTGTAATAAAAACAGACTAACTCAGGATCCCTTGCTAAAAAAGGTATTAATTACCTTGGCTTCACCATGAAAGTTGTCAGAATTGGCTTGCAACACAACAGTCAATCAAATATATATCGTGCGAAGGTGCGCCTACCAGCACCAGAGCTGGAAGTTGTCAGCGGCCCATAGCTGATGGCTTGCGCCAGGATCGGTGAACGAAAACCATCCAGACCCTGCTCCACCTCTCTGTGGTGCCTCCAGTAACAGACTAACCTGTCTAGTCTGGCCAAGAGTGCAGGGATCGAAGAAGGAAGACAACCCGGTACTCAAAAATGTCGTGCTGAAGTCGGATGTGTTGGGCCGAAAGGCGCAAATATAACAGTTATACTGCAAACCACAACACAATGCAGACACGTCCACTACGTCCTTGTAAGCGCGGATGATGAAGAGGAATATTCTAGTCTACTACGATACTCTAGAATACTTTAGTCATTGGGCAAATGCAACCAACCAACCACCATTTAATGAATAATTGTATCTTCAGTTGAATCTTTTCATCAAGGTAATACCTTCTGTTTCTAGTTTACAAATAAAATAACTGACACAGTAATATTAAATAATAAAACAATCTGCTATTGGTTCTATGAAGGTTCTTTGATAACAATTTCAGTTAAAAATTTGTTAAAATATATATATAATTAAATAGTTATATAGCTCTTAATATAAGTTAAACATCTCATTCATGTCTGTACATCCGTTATTAAGCCACTGAGGTTATGATTATGTATGACATTATGATCTTTCTTCGGGAGAACCAATTAAAACAGGTACCAAATCTATGGCTTCATTGAAAACTCATCTGGGTTTTTCTTTTGGTGTCATGAGCCAAAGATAAGACTTCCAGTGGTAAACTCGGTCTTTGTTTTGGGAAGTGCCTATTCTATGTTATTGAGTTATTTGCGGGTCATCATCATTGCACTCCGAACATGTCCATAGGTGCTCAGATCCCCTCCTCAGCAATTCCCTCAGTGTCCAGCGACTGACGACTCCAGTTCTATGTTGGTTGATAAGTCTTCTTACACGGCCACCAAGTTTCTCATTTCTGGCTGTGCCCATCTTAACTCCCATTTCCATCATCCGAAGAAGCGACGTTGATCTGTGTTTGTCGAAGTCCTGTGCTCTTCCCACATCTTGGAGTGCATTGATGATGTCCGCCCGATCCATCGGTTGCCCGTCCTTAACGACAGCGCAGCTAGCCAACCTGTTCGCTCTCTCATTTCCCCGTACTCCCATCTATCTATCTATCTATCTATTATCTAGATAGATCTATCTATTGACCTTTCGAGCCGTAGCTGGCCCATAGGGTGTAGACCAAGATACTCCTTCTCTTATCTAAATTTTTGTTCTAGCAGTTTTCAATTCTTTTATAGATATTTTATCAAATCTCGCCATAGGTCTCTGTTTTGTGCAAGCAGCTTTATCTCATTGAGGGAGCCGATTCCTGCTGCTCTTGCCTCTCTCATCTATGTTTTCTCAGTGTCTCTTTGGGTCTTGTTTTTTCTCTTACCTGTTGTTTCCAACATGAGGGCTTGCTTTCTTCTTTTACCTTTTAGCTCCTGGTGGAGCATAGGTCTTCAACAAACACTTTCCAAGTCGTTCTGTTTTTTGCCATTCTTTTAAGATCATTCCATGTCTTCCCCATCATCTTCATCTCTGCTTCTATCTGTCTTCTCCAAGAATTCCTTGGTCTTCCTCTTTGTCTTTTCCCCTGGGGATTCCAAAAAAGGGCCTGTTGTGTAATACTCTCAGTTGGCTTCCGTAGTGTGTGTCCTATCCATCGCCATCGTCTTCGCTGTATCTCTTTATCCACTGGTATTTGACCGGTACATTTCCATAATTCCACGTTAGTGACTTTGTCGTGCCATTTCCATCCCTTTATTCTGCGCAAGCATCCATTAATGAAAGTCTGTACTTTCGTGATTGTCAATTTTGTCATTCTCCATGTTTCACAGCCATATAATAGGACCGACTTAACATTTGAGTTGAAAATTTTTATTTTTGTATTTAGTCTAATTTCTTTGGATTTCCATATGTTTCCCAGTGCAATGAAAGCTCCTCTTGCTTTTGATATCCTTATTTTGGTATCATTTTCTGTTCCTCCCTCTTTATCTATATTACTGCCCAGATATATATAAGATTGTACGTCTAGTAGAGGTATTTCTCCTAGTTTTATATGGTTATTGCCAACTGCATTAATTCTCATAATATTGGTCTTATCTCTATTAATCTTTAGTCCTAGCTGTTGTGATCTCTCATCTAATATACTCATTTTATCCTGCATCTGTTGATGGCTGTGTGATAGGAGAGCTATGTCATCAGCAAAGTCTAAATCATCAAGTTGTTTGGTCAGTGACCACTGGATCCCATTTCTGTTGTTTTGAGTTATTTTCATAATCCAATCTATGGCCAGTAGAAAGAGAAATGGATACAGGAGGCATCCTTGCCTTACTCCTGTTCTTATTTCAAATGCTTCTGTAAGCTGTCCTTCATGCACCACACTACATTTTGTTCCTTCATACATTGTTTTTATCAGGTTAATAAACTTTATGGGGATTCCGTAATGACTCAGCAACTTCCAAAGCATTCTTCTGTCTAAACTATCAAATGCCTTTTCGTAATCTATGAATCCAATATATAGTGGGGATTTTAGTTCTAAACTTTGTTCAACTATTATACGTAGGGTAGTTATTTGATCAGCACATGATCTGTTCTTCCTAAAACCTGCTTGTAGGGCTTGCTTTGCTATTCGGTTATTATCTCTTCTCATCACATGTCCAACATATGACCATCGTCTTTTCTTTATTACTGAAGATATTAGTGGTTGATTGGCGATTTCTCTAATTTCCTTATTTTTTAAAATTTGTTCCATGCTATACCAAGTATTTTCCTTAGACATTTATTTTCGAATGCGTTTTAATTTGTTAAATCTTCATTTATTTGTAATTTCAACTATTACTGCATCTTTGCTATGTTACATAATGGTAACATATCATTCCCGTCTGACTTAATTTCTTAATAAAGTGTAAAACTCTTTGACTCATGTACACCTTGTCTGTGCTATGTCCTTACATACATTTACATGAAACAGTTTAGGACATGTAGAAGCACATACATTATGTATACTGTGTACAGACTTATATGTCTCAACACATATTAAAGTACATATCACTGCAGAAAGTGCATTCGGGGTCTGATTAATTTTAGTTCTCCATTGCACTTTTCTGCATTACAGTCAAAATGATGATCTACTTATTACATCTGCGCCACTAAAGCGAAGTTGTACGCCGGCAACAGTCCCTTTTTGACAAATCAAGTGTTGTTAATGCGACCTTCCACCATCTAGACTTGATCTGCGCTTTACATCACATTGGTGCTGTTCATGACCGTTGTTGGAATTCCTTGACGCAAGTTATTTACATGTTGCTCATTAATGTGAAATGTTTCGTCAGCCGCAGTTTTATCTCTTTAGGGAATTTGCACCATGTTTTGTTCGTCGTAGGCTGCTTTCACTAGAGTAATCAGGAATCTAAAAGGAGCGAAATTGTTGTGTGTACGACATTGTTGTGTGCTACGTCATCGTAATGGTTCATCGTATATCCCTAGACCGGCCGTATGCTTATCTTACAGTCTGTTGTTTGATGTGCGAAGGGGATAATCTGACGACTACCTGTGTGTCTATATGTTCAGAATTGGAGTCAACAACGATGGCCTAACATCATCAAGCGCTATACATTTTAAAAAAAATATGACGTTCATCATTTTCAAGAGAACGGGAACTTCCGGTATATGGTGGATAGGCTGCGGAAACAATTGAAGGCTATGCATGAAAAGTGTTCCTTGTTGCAGTTTCCTCATATTCCAAGTCCGGCTTGTTGCAGGAGCTACTGAGTTAAGTGCTCTGTGCACACCGTGAGCTGTGTGTTTCATCCGTTTTGATCATGTTTCGAAATTCCAATTGTTTATGATGAATGATGATATCATATGACAGGGAACAGTTGGCTGAGTTCACTTTCTGCGCGGTTTCGCCTTATGTCTTTTGTCATGTGCTGAGACTGCTACGATGGGGACTACAGTTACCTTTCTTTGTTTGGGAGATGAGATATTAATTTGGATGATTACGCTGGCGCGGGTGGTTTAGCAGTTATGGATTTTAATTCGTTTGCATTGATACCGGTGCCTTCCATAACCAAATAACAAATAACCCAAATACCAGCAATTCAAATTTTTGTATTGTGATACATACACCCATCTGACTTGGCTTTAGTAAAATGAGGTATAATTCATTTGTCTACTCAAAGTATTTTCTACAATAGAAAAATTGGATATGCCTTTTGTGTTATTTTAAAATGTGGTTAGTGAATTTGTCTGCTGGTCTGAAATCTTTTGTTGCTCATCTTTAAGACTCAAACTTTGTATCTTTTTCCAGAATTGTGCAAAGAGCTCTTCCAACAGTTAATCACCAAGCAAGGTCACTACATTTCTCTGCTCACAAGTTTTCTGATGATGATTCCACACGGCCTAAAAAAGACAGAACTCTCAGAACAACTAAATTCAGACAGGAAAATTCAAAGTGAATACTTTTAACATATTTTTAAAATGTTATATTTCCTATAATTTAGACTATATCTACATTCATATAAATTAGTTGCTAACATGCCCAATAATGACAGCAGCTCTCTATAGCAATTTCTTGATGTCTTAGAGGAACAAATTAAGAATTAATAACAATTAAAAAAATAAGTATCCATCATGTTCTGCCTCGTATGTGTAATCTCTTCGGGGGCCTCGGTAGCCAATTTGGGAAAACCAGCCGACTGGACTACCGACGTTCGGACAACCCGTGTTCGATTCCCGCTGGGAGCAGTGTGAATTGTACTTGTGGTTGGAAAAAAAAATACCCCCACGGTCGACCCAGCCATTGGCAGAAATGGGTATCAGAGTATTACCCTGGGAAGGTGAGGAATGTCACCTCGCATCTGAGTTTCGATGCTTGAGGCGACACTATACAGAAATCTCAGAACATTTCTGGATAGGCGGCCGAGCACATATGGGTGGAAACTTGCATGCTAAGGTGCCGGTTCAAGTCTCCTACTTTACCGTTTACCTTTATGTGTAATCTTGTGTTAGTGTCAACTATTTTTAGACTTTAGAACGGAATGGCTTTACTGCAGGTGGGGCATTCCTATATCTGCTAAGCCCCCATTCCAGCAACCAATAAAGTATTCCTCCCGATTATCCATACTGTTCTATTGAACATGTTGCATTCTGTAAAAATGGTGCGTTTTTTACATTCACAATGTACCATTGAACATGCTGCATTCTATATAAGTAGCATGCAGCTCAAAATGGACACCTCTGGGTCACAGTAACCCTCACGCCAAATCCGGTGTAGACTTCATGATCAGTGAGCATGCAACGAGAATTGCTGTCCCAACAGTCAGCCTCCACATCAGTGAAATACTCAATCCGACCACAGTCCACTATTTTTAATGACCCTCAATATGTTTAAAGGTCATGTGGTTATTATCATGTTCGACTGCACTACTTCTCAGAGGATTTGCAGGTACCCATTTATTTGAATGGGTAGGGTGAACCATGAAGCTGTGTTGATTCAGGGGAAAAAAACTCACATTTGGAGAATTAAAACTGGGCCTACTTGAATAGGTAACTAATTAATAGACAGAAGGGTAGGCTACATGATTGAAGAGGTGCACATACAGTTGAGCTTATTTGAGTATAGACAGAAGGGTTTACAAGTCACATGATTGAAGAGGTGTGCATACAGTTGAGCTTATTTGAGTATAGACAGAAGGGTTTACTAGTCTCATGATTGAAGAGGTGTGCATACAGTTGAGCTTATTTGAGTATAGACAGAAGGGTTTACAAGTCACATGATTGAAGAGGTGTGCATACAGTTGAGCTTATTTGAGTATATACAAAAGGGTTTACAAGTCTCATGATTGAAGAGGTGTGCATACAGATGAGCTTATTTGAGTATACATGGGCTGATCAAAAAGTATCGGTACTTTCTTAATAGGTTCGGAACCAGCAAACAGATTGTATTCAAACTGTACACATATTGACCTTGATATATGTGTAACACTCTGTGCAAGTTGTGTCGTTGTAGCACGTGTGGATTAATCACGGCAGCGCCGTGACGTTAGCCATGTACCACGTGGTCGTCGGATTTTCAATGGCGGAAAATGACGGAAAAAATTGCGCAGAGAATTTGCATTAATTTTTGCCAAAAGCTTGGTGATACTTTCACAGAAACTTATGAAAAGTTATACAAAGTATAGGTGATGAATCGTAGGTCTATGGTTATGATCCAGAAACAAAGGTTCAGTCTTCGCAGTGGAAGACCGCAAACTCCCCGAGACCGAAAAAAGCTAGGATGAGTCGCAGCAAGGTGAAGACCCTTTTGATCGTTTTCTTCGATTACAAGGGCATTGTTCATCACGAGTATGCCCCTTCTGGTCAGACAGTAAACAAGGAGTATTACATTGAAGTTCTGAGGCGTTTGAGAGATGCTATTCGTCGAAGAAGACCAGATTTGCATGCGTCCGGTCAATGGCAGCTCCACCACGACAACGCACCCGCCCATTCAGCGCAGCTTGTACAGCAGTTTTTGGCCAAACACAACATTCCCCAGGTCAGACAGCCACCTTATTCTCCAGATCTAGCTCCCTGTGACTTTTTCCTATTTCCCAAACTCAAATCCCACTTGAAAGGAAGAAGATTTCAAGATGTGGAGATAAAAGAAAATGCGACGAGGCAGCTTCACACCATCTCAGAAGATGAGTTCCAGGAATGCTTCCGACAATGGAAACAATGTTGGATTAAATGTGTGGCCTCAGAAGGGGACTATTTCGAAGGAGATTAAATTTCAAAACTGTAAGTTGTGTAGTTTTTTTTTTATTGCAAAAGTTCCGATACTTTTTGATCAGCCCTCGTATACAGAAGGGTTTACAAGTCACATGATTGAAGAGGTGCACATATTGTTGAGCTTATTTGAGTATATACAGAATGGTTTACAAGTCTCATGATTGAAGAGGTGTGCATACAATTGAGCTTATTTGAGTATAGACAGACAGGTTTACAAGTCTCATCATGATTGAAGAGGCACACAAACAGTTGAGCTTATTTGAGCATAGACAGAAGGGTTTACAGGTCACGTGATTGAAGAGGTGCACATATTGTTGAGCTTATGTTAATAGATGAAGGAACAAACCAGAATGTCATGCTACAATTAACAATCTGATCCTTTTCAACATTTATCTCCAGCCTTTGACATAACAGCTTTGTTCCATAACAACAAAATAACAATGATCAGTATAAATGCTCATGTGTCTACTGTACATGAGAAAACATAAACACATACTAAAAGTATCATATTAAACTATATGGTGAACTAATACATGGAAAAAAACAAATCGGCAGATCTAAACTACAATATAGAGATATCTGTAAATCATCTCTGAATGACTTCTCCATCTGTGAAAATGACTGGGAACATCTGTCAAGTGATTGCACATCATGGAGAGCATGTATAAGGAATGGTAAAACATCTTTTCAGACTGTGCTAAGGCAAAACTTAGTAGAGAAAAGACTCATGAAAAAGGATGGAAAACCCTGTGGATCAGTGGGCCTGACTTGTTCATTCTGTGACCGCGTGTGTTTGTCAAACATTGGGAGACTTAGCCACGAGAGAAGCTGTTCAACAAAAACAAAACCTCAACAACAAAAAAATACACAATAGCCATCACTAGACCATCTAACAAGATGAAAAGGGCCATATAATATATTAAACTGTTGACATTATTTAGCACATGATTCCAGCACACACAGAGGTAATAACAAATACAGAGTTTTGGAAGAGATCATAACAAGGACACATTTACTGAAACCAATAGTTTAAAAAAAGTTAGTAAACCAAGAGAACCTGGCAAAGAACAGTTAGAAGACGAGATCAATTAAAATCTCAGTAGGAGATATGAAGAAGGCCTTACAAGATGCAGATCTTGGGGGTAGGAACAGAAACAGACAACTGCATTCATAAGAGAGTCCGGAGTCCTAGTCCGAATGAGCCATGATCGCAGAAGAAGAAGAAACAGCTCACAATTCAGCAGAAATGATTGAAGATTTGTGCCATTGATTTTTGCCTGCTTTTGTTTGTCAAGGTCTGCAAAGTTGTCTTTTCTGTGAATTTTGCTGTCCATACAATTCAATTTTGCATGCTTCTAATGTCCAGGATTGCCATGTTGGCATGCATAGCCCAGGTTGCAAATCGCTGTTGTATATTATTATACATGTATGGTTTAATAACAACACTTCTACAGATAAATCAACTTTTAGCTCGTGAATTCATTTTTCTTTTTCTTATTTTGTCGTCTGAAATTGATATACAAGCAGAAGAGATTTCAACAAATGTGTCTGTTTTTGTAGCTTGAGGCCAGTAAGTGCAGAGCTAAAGAAGGCTGCAGTCAATGCTGCTAAATCTTTGCCTGGAGATTGGACAAGAACGGCTGAGGAGCTTATGAGCAGACTTCAGCTTCATCTGAGTCCAGACACTACATCTGAGGCAACAGAACCAGAGGAAAAAAGCAAGTATGTTTGTAAAACAAATAGATCTGTAGTAAGAATGAAAATAATAACAGGGAATATTATTATGCATGTCCAGCAGATTGATCTGATTCTGAACAGTTTGATTTTGAGGTATGGAGGATATTTATACCCATGTGTTATTAGGGCCTCATTGTGAGGTAAGTAAAGAATAGTGACACTGTGACCTTCCAGGCATGTCATAAGAGGTGACTAAGAAGATTTTCAATGGTTTGACAAGCTGTCATTGTAAAAAGTATTGTTATGGAAACAGAGCCATAGATTTTAGAAACAGTGATTTCTGCAATATGTGTCATTTTGGCACGCAAGGTTTCTGTTTTTGAGATTGTGGTTCTGCCCTATGTGCCATCTTCAACTGGAGAGGACAATAGATAGATAGAAGATATTTAACCAGAGAACTAATGCTGGAACATGTTATCAATAAAGGAAGTTAGATAAGAAATGTAAATACATATTCTTTTTTATTTCTATGTGTTTGCTGATAAGTGTTGCTTGAATTGTTTTATATTTCTGTTTGTTTTTTTTTGTCTCCACAGGTCTCTGTTGCACACAATTGAGATTAAAAGATGTAAGTAAATTGACAATTATATGATTGAGCTTTAGCAACCTTTGCTTTTCTGATGGTCTGTATGGTCTGTGCCTTTGGACTCTCATTTACTCATCTGTTTACTGTTATATGCCCTTAACCCTAGATTACGATATCATAGTAAAATTACCACATCAAAACACAAATTCTTCAAAATTTGACATTTTGCTGTGTTGAAACATATCTTCCCGCCCGTGGGACCCCACCCCACCCCCTTCCCTCATGTTTCTTAATTAGCACTTCTGGTGACCCCTGAGTGTTTAATTTGTTTCCATCGCCGTTGGATTTGTTTGTTGTTGAGATCGTGAGATACATCGTCAAATGTGAAAAGAAGTCACCAAATTTTCTTTTTTTGCTGTGACCAGGGAAATTTCCTTGGTCATTGGCAGGCATCAAAGAACCCTTTGTGACTCTGAAAACACAGTGAATAACGCTATGAGGTAGCTGAACATACTGACAGACTTAACAGCGACCATACCAATAGACATTGTAACACGCCTGGTCCATAAGGTGAAACTGAAGTCATAAATCAACCTGAGCCAAGAAATTTGAGTCCCCATGTTTTTTCTAGTGTGAACACATGGCTGTGTGTCAAAAGTTCAGAGAAATTACTAATTTTAGAACACTTAATGTTGTTACATTTAAGTGTTAGTAATTTTTTCTATATTTCATTACTGGGAGAGTTACAGATAGGCATTGTAATCTAGGGTTAACATATCTCTTGTATGCTTCATAAGTTGTATTGGCACCAAATACATTTACTTATATACTTTAGTATTTACGTTGTCCTGCCAGTAAACTGTATAAAATGTTTGGATTGTAAAAAAAAAAAAAAAAACAAGACTCCGAACTCCAAAAATATAAATTTCATAGGTTAATCGCATCTGGCACTTTTGAAGAGACATCTGTTTCCACTAGGCACCTTCTCATACTAGAAGACATTTTGAGGCATAACATGGCTGCTTATTTTTCACCTGAAAATGGCATTTTATTTATAATCAAAGATTGTTTGCAGCATTTATGGATGAAGATGTCCTGAGCATAGTACATTCTACTCATTCTTAAAATTGATATTTTATGTGAGTGGTTTCATTGTAACGCCTGACACAAAACAACATATATATTTAGTTAAAGTAAATATTTATCCATGAATGATATTTTAGTAGTTAATGCTTGTAACAAAATTATTATAGATTGGCAAATCCATGAATCAAGAGCTTTGGGGGATGTTAAATTCAATTTGTAACAAGAGTTTTTACATTTTGAGATAGAGCTTCTTCCAATCAAGTTGAATGTAATAGGAAACTCTTTATACAGAGCTTTGCAGCAGGAGGCATTCTGATCATCAGAATGTCGAGCAACTGTTTCATCCCTTTAGCTTCTTGATGCTCTAGGGGAGATGGACCCACTTGGGTCATAATTCCTAGGCACCAACAACCTCCTGCTACATCATCATCAAGTGACGGGCCTGCTGGCATAAGTGATTATGTCTCTCCACAACTTTCGATCTCGACAGTTATTTATCATTTCTGTTGTTGACCCCCTGCCAAGCCATTTTCTTAAGCTGTCTGGTATTTTTTCTCTTTGCTTCCCTCTATCTCTTCGTCCCTCAATTTTTCCAGTTGTTACAATATATTCCAGTTGTTCTCTTCTCATTACATGGCCAAAAAATGATGATTGTTTCTTCCTAATTGGAAATTAGCTCTCGTTTTGCTTTGACCTCTTTCAGAACACTTTCATTATTCTTCTTAGCTGTCCATGGTATTCTCAACATTCTTCTATAAAACCACATTTCTACAGCCTCCAGACTCTGGCTACATTGAATTCTAAAATTTTCAATGTAAGAAGCTTGTGTATTTTATCTTTCTTTAAGGACACAAATGAGCAAATGAACTAAAGTATCAGTGACAAACAATTGTGATAAACTAATATCATTACCTTCCATTTTGTCAAGATTCCTGTCTGCTTGTACCCCAATTCTTCAATCATCCATTAAAATATTATCTTATCCATTTGTTCCGATTGTCTTTTACCCTTTTTTTTTTATTTTTATTAAATTTTTTTTAACAGTAACAGCAGTTCAAGGCAGAAATCAAAGAGGCCAATTTAAAGTTCCAAGGTGAGGTGTCCTCGTGTCTGTGTTGCTTGTCGTTGCAGTCATCTTTTGTCACTATTTTTTCTGAAGGAGAGAAAAGTAAATACAGGAAGTAAAAGATTAACCATAACAATTCCATGAACAAACAAACCATTTCTACAACCACATCAATTGCGAGAGCTGGGAAACAAGTAAAGAAATAGAAAATAAACTGGGTGCTTTTGAAAACAAGTGCCTGAGGAAAATACTTTGTATACCATGGAATGAGTTCAAGACTAATGAAGAAATAAGAGAAATGACAAGGCTTCCAAAAATATCAACGATAGTCAGGAGAATATGGTGGTCGTATGTTGGCCATGTGATGAGAAGAGAGTCTCAAAGCAGGCCCTCAAATGGGAACCACATTTAAAAGAAAAAGAAGCTGACCTAGAAAAACACTAAAAAAGAACTTTAAAATGAAAAGCAACAACTGCAGGCATCAGCTCACTTGCTGAGATTCAATAACTCGCCCAAAACAGAGCCATGTGGCAAGATAATGCAGGTCCTGTGCAAGGTCTGACAGTAAAAAAATAAAGCAAAGTTGACCTGGTATGATACCGACCACATCACCCTAATATGTGCCATGTTTATGGGAAAAATTGGTCACTAACACCATTTTCCCCATGTGGCGGGAACCTTCAATTTTTTTCACCGACATCAATTACTTCCACAACCATATCAATTACTCCCACACATACCAATTACTCCCATAACCATATCAATTACTCCCACACACATATCAATTACTCCCACAACCATATCAATTACTCCCACAACCATATCAATTACTCCCATAACTATATCAATTACTTCCACAACCATCTTGTGCAGAATAAAAGGATGGAAACGGCAGAACAAAATCACTAATGTAGAACTATGGGAAAGTACCAATCAAATACCAGTGGACAAAGTGATACATTGAAGATGATGGTGCTGGATAGGACACACACTGCACACTGAGAGTATTACATGACAGGCCCTTCTTTTGAATCCCCAGGGGAAGAGACAAAGATCAAAATATTCTTGGAGTAGATAGATGGAAGTAGAGAGGAAGAGGATGGAGAAACCATAGAATGATCTTTAAAGAATGGCAAGAAACAGAACGGCTTGGAAAGTGTTTGTTGAAGACCTATGCTCCACAGGGAGCTGAAAGGTAAAAGTAGAGAAGTGTTAAATGGGTTATATGTTGTGTTGAGGTAGCAGTTTAGAACAACTTGGCCTACCTGGTCCAGAACATTTATCTTCTTTGCTACATTTTTGGTCGTATCAGCTTTGCCTTCCCTCATTGATTTCTACTCTTTTGACCAAATTAATAAGCTGTCTCCAGGTCTCATGTTGGGTAGGTGGAATAAGGGGGTCTTGATTAATTCTGGTTCACTGATGGTAACATCAGCAGTCAGTTTTTAATTCATTGCCATTTTTAAGTTATCCCCTCCTTGCATCTCTCTCATTTTAGCTCTGTTTACACAATAGCCTCACCTATATTGTCATTCCCTGTCATCTCAGTAATGTTCCTCTTCTTTGCTTGCTTGCTTGTGTTCATCTGATAACTAAAGGAATACACTTCTTCATCATCCGCCCTTAAAAGATAGGTTAAGTGGGCGTGTCTGTGTTGTGGTTTGCAGTATAACTGCGATATTTGCACCTTTCAGCCCAACACATCCGACTTCAGCATGACATTTTTGAGTACCAGGTTGTCTTCCCTCTTCGATCCCTACTTGCTTGGCCAGACTAGACAATTTAGTCAGTTACTAGAGGCACCACAGAGAGGTGGAGCAGGGTCTGGATGGTTCTGGTTCACCGATCCTGGTGTAAGCCATCAGTTGTGGGTTGCTGACAACTTCCAGCTCTGCTGCTGTGAGGCACACCTTCACCTCTGTTCCGCTTCTTTGATACAGGCAGCTTTCTGTATAAATATAATTTATTGACTACATTTCCATACATATGGAAACTTTTGAGACACTCTGTATAATGTAATTGCTTTATTGTTTCAGTACAAAAAGGAATGAGAATTTTGAAGAGGTTGACTTGTATTCAACAAGAACTGAGCGAAGTGGTGAGTGGTACCTAGTGTTGCAGCTGACTTTGTTCTCAGTTAATTTATCACATGTTGATTTTGGGCAGACAGAAATATCTTTATAAGGTAGTTAAGTTACAGATTTTGGGCAGACAGAAATATCTTTATATAATGTAGTTAAGTTACAGATTTTGGGTAGACAGAAATATCTTTATAAGGTAGTTAAGTTACAGATTTTGGGCAGACAGAAATATCTTTATATAATGTAGTTAAGTTACAGATTTTGGACAGACAGAAATATCTTTATATAATGTAGTTAAGTTACAGATTTTGGGTAGACAGAAATATCTTTATAAGATAGTTAAGTTACAGATTTTGGGTAGACAGAAATATCTTTATATAATGTAGTTAAGTTACAGATTTTGGGTAGACAGAAATATCTTTATATAATGTAGTTAAGTTACTGATTTTGGGTAGACAGAAATATCTTTATATAATGTAGTTAAGTTACAGATTTTGGACAGACAGAAATATCTTTATATAATGTAGTTAAGTTACAGATTTTGGGTAGACAGAAATATCTTTATATAATGTAGTTAAGTTACAGATTTTGGACAGACAGAAATATCTTTATAAGATAGTTGAGTTACAGATTTTGGGTAGACAGAAATATCTTTATATAATGTAGTCAAGTTACAGAAATACAAGTTCTTTTCTTCTTGACACCTCACTTTGCTTCTTGACTCTCATATTCTATTAGACATCTTTGAATACCAAGGAGATGTACAAAGCTCTAGTTATTGCTTTGTCAATGCAGCATCAACCATTGCCATTAGATGCTCCTTTAGAGTTCTGTTGATGTTCTTCCAATATCTTGTTTTGGAATGCCTTAGGCATTAGATTAGATTGCCTGCCTGTCTGTCTATCTAATCTAATCTAAATCTATCTATCCGTCCATGCAACACAATTGTAACTGGAGTACATTCATTATCTGAGAAATGAAATATGTCTGTACTATGTGTGTTTATAGTGCTTAGTTGTTGTGACACGGAGTAATACACCCTGCCTGACATGCCTCTCTGTTGATCTCTATCATTTGGATGATGTTAGTAAAATCAATATGGTTTAGTTCATGACTGTTCGTGTACAGTACGTATGAGTTCACACAGGATGGTTTGAAAAATGTGTTTCTATACTTTTACGGAGCGTGTGTTTAGTGGTAAAATTCATTAAAGAAATGCCAGATTCCGTATCGAGTGATATTCTCATATATTTCATAAGAATACATCTATCTATCCATCCGTCCGTTTGTCTATCCATCCATCCATCCATTTTCCTTTCAAGCTGAAGATAGCTCAAAGGGCAAAAACTCTAGTCTCTTTTGAGTTCAGTAATATTTGTCATCAAGCATCAGACCGTGCAAAGGACCCACATTGTATCTTGCCATACTTGCCTGTTCTGGTGAGTTGTTCAATCGCGACAAGGGAGCTGATGCCTGCTGGTGTTGCTTCTCCCCTTAGTGTTCTGTTTAGTGTTTCTCTAGGCTGGCCTCTTTCCTCTATTCATCTCTGGTTTCCATTTGAGGGCTTGCTTTGAGATTCTCTTGTTGTCTCTTCTCATCACATGACCAACATAGGACTACCTTTCTTCTCTTGTTGTCTCTTCTCATCACATGACCAACATAGGACTACCTTCCTTCTCTAGATTATGTGATCTATCATCTAAAGAAGAAGGAAGGTGGTCATATGTTGGTCATGTGATGAGAAGGGACAACAAGAGAGAATCATACATCATCAAAGCAGCATTTGTTTAGCTTCCATCTCACAGCACACTCATCATGCACTAAATTGTCACAGCATCCCATCCGTTTTTCTAGGAAAAATACTTTGTTTTCACTAAATAAATATGAAAATTGTTTTGTAAAGTTAAAAATGTACCTCAAGTTGTAATTACTGGCTTTATATAGGTTAAACTGTTATTACCATTATTGTGTCATGCCTTGTAGCTTTGACAATCAATTTCTGCAATAGCCATCCATTTTTTTATTTCATTACTTCACACTTTCTTTGATTCCCTCCACTTTGTCTCTTCATCTTAGTTTTTTTTTTTTAATCTTCCTCTGTTTTTGTTTTCCCCATCCACTATCCCATCCCTTCAGTTTGGAAGATCAGTCTGTTGACTACTCTCTCTGGCTTATAAGTTTTGTTTTTTAATCAGTAAAATGTATTACTACTCTCTTTAACAGCACTAATTATATGTTACATTGGTGATGCATTTCATATTTACATGAAATAAACAAATCACAAATTCCTTTTTTGATGATTGTCTTGTTGTGGGGGAGGTTTCATGCTGTCTTAACTCCCAATCATCTTGCAGACAGTGGAAATACTATCTAGTGCTCTCAAAATGTTGACAGATCTAAAAGCTTGAACCAGAAGAAATGAGACTAGGTAAAATTAGATACACTGGACATCTGAATGGTCTAAGAGAAACACTCTACAAGCTCTGTCAAAGATGCAGAAGAACTATGATTCAGTGGGTTCCATCTCGCTGGAATACTCCTAGAAACAATGAGGCAGACAAGCTGACAAAGGATGGTATTACATCAGCTAGATACAAGTACAACTTATGAGGGATCAAAGAAGTTTGTCAGGAACACATTTATGAACAAATGGAATACAGGACACCAGGACTACCAAAAAAATGATTTCTACTACTATCTATCTATCTATTGACCTTTCGAGCCGTAACCGGCCCATAGGGCGTAGACCAAGATACACCTTCTCCTATATGAATTTTTGTTCTAGCAGTTTTCTTTTAAAGATATTTTATCAAATCTCGCCATCTGTCTCTGTTCTGTGCAAGCAGTTCTATCTCATTGAGGGAGCCGATTCCTGCTGCTCTTGCCTCTCTCATCAATGTTCTTCTCAGTGTCTCCCTGGGTCTTCCTCTTTTTCTTTTACCTGTTGTTTCCCATATGAGGGCTTGCTTTGCTATTCGATTATTAGCAAAGCAAGCCCTCATATGGGAAACAACAGGTAAAAGAAACTACTAGTTCAACAACTTTCTACTACTAGTTCAACAAAAAAGAACAAGCTACAATTGTTAGAATCCTAACAATTCATAGAAGATTGAATTACTATCTTCTCAACACCCTAAGGAAAGCAGCCTCTGGTGAATGTGACAGTGGCACAGGCAAAATCAATATTGAACATCTGCTAGAATCAAGCCCAACATATGCTGAATAGAGAAGGTTCTTGTGGCCATCACCGGTACTAAACCGGGACAAGCTGTTTGATGATGTCACTTTGAGCTGACAAATGCTTTCTTCAAACGTATTGACACTAGAGGTGTACACAGAAGAAAAAGATGCACTGAACTGCGCCTTTACTAACACATTGCAACATACTTTTTGTTATAATCTCAACATGTTTAAGTGATATTTGTGGTTTATTCTCTTCCCTAGCATTCACAGAAACTTCTAGCACTGTCAGAAGGGTTGGGAAAGTGGCCAGGTAAGAGAATCAGTTTGATGTGTCACAAAAAGTATCAGAGACAAATAATAATTGAATATTATTATAGAACGAAACTTCCAAGATGATAATTCAGCGAATCATAGGAAGAAGAGGTATGTATTACATCACTCAGAAAAAATGACAAATAAACAACAGAAAAAAAAAAAACAAAGAACAATACATGGTCCGAAGCAGGATCGTTTTGCTGTCTGTATAACTGGAACTTTTCTCTGAAAGTCTTTTGCTGTCTGTATAACTGGAGCTTTTCTCTGAAAGACTTTTGCTGTCTGCATAACTAGGACCCTTATCTGAAAGACTTTTACTGTCTGTATAACTGAAACTTTTCTCTGAAAGACTTTTGCTGTCTGTATAACTGGAACTTTTCACTGAAAGACTTTTGCTGTCTGCATAACTAGGACCCTTATCTGAAAGACTTTTACTGTCTGTAATAACTGAAACTTTTCACTGAAAGTCTTTTGCTGTCTGTATAACTGGAACTTTTCACTGAAAGACTTTTGCTGTCTGTATAACTAGGACCCTTATCTGAAAGACTTTTACTGTCTGTATAACTGAAACTTTTCACTGAAAGTCTTTTGCTGTCTGTATAACTGGAACTTTTCACTGAAAGACTTTTGCTGTCTGTATAACTAGGACCCTTATCTGAAAGACTTTTGCTGTCTGTATAACTGCAACTTTTCTCTGAAAGACTTTTGCTGTCTGTATAACTGGAACTTTTCTCTGAAAGACTTGCTGTTTGTATAATTCCAGCAGCAATGGAAACAAATTAAACTCTCTGGGGTCACAGGAAGTGGTAATTAGGAAGGTACATGGAGAGGGGGTAATGTTTGAACACTTAAAAAATTTTTTTAATGTCACATTTTGAGTAATTTTGTGTTTTGATGCTGTAAATTTTACTACAGTATTGAAATCTAGGGTTTTAAAAAGTCTATCACAGTTTGTGTAGCTCTAACTTGGTCACCTTTTAAAAAAGCTGAATGCATTTTATGTAGCTCTAGCAGTGTCAGGATGTAATGAAAAGATAACAATACAATTTATGTAGCTCTAGCTGTGTCAGGATGTAAAAAAAAAGATAACAATACAATTTATGTAGCTCTAGCTGTGTCAGGATGTTAAAAAAAAGATAACAATACAATTTATGTAGCTCTAGCTGTGTCAGGATGTAATGAAAAGATAACAATACAATTTATGTAGCTCTAGCTGTGTCAGGATGTTAAAAAAGAAAACTTGATACAATTTATGTAGCTCTAACTGGGCCTCCATTTAAAAAATACTTAACACAATTTATATAAATCTGAAGTATGCTCATAAAAACTTCACTTTATCTGTGTAGCTGGGGCCTAACTTGGAAAACTGGATATGTTCCAAATGTTTTTTGCATCTTGTTCACTTCATCATCATCAAATACCATGCCTTCTGGCGTAGGTGATCATGTCTCTCCACAATTTTCGATCTCGACAGTTATTTATCATTTGTGTTGTTGGCCTTCTGCCAATCCATTCTCTTAAGCTGTCTGGTATCTTTTTTCTTTGCTTCCCTCTCTCCCTTCGTTACCCAATTTTCCAAGCTGTCACAATATATTCCAGCTGTTCTCTTCTTATTACATGGCCAAAAAATGATGATTGTTTCTTCCTAATATTGGAAATTAGCTCTCTTTTTGCTTTGGCCTCTTTCAGAATGTTTACATTACTCTTCTTAGCTGTCCATGATATTCATACCATTCTTCTGTAAAACTACATTTAAAACACATAACTCGTGCGAACCATGAAGCATGTTCAGGACACGAAAGACGAATGTGGCTGACCTCGGTGAAAGAGATTGGAGCTTCATCACGTAATAGCCCAGAGCAAGCCATGGAGAGGAATTTGAACTTATATCGAAGGAAAGATCTTAAAATAAGTACATGGAATGTTAGGACTCTGTATCAAGAAGGGAAATTGGAAAATCTGATTCAAGAAGCAGAACGAATGAACATAGATATTTTAGGCATATCAGAAATAAGATGGAAAGAATGTGGGTACATAGAGGACGAAAAATATACATTTATATACTCAGGAAACACAACAGAACATCAAAGAGGGGTAGGAATACTGATAAAAAGAGAGCTACAAAAATTTGTAAGTACCCACTGGACATACAATAATAGGATTATACTGCTCAAGATGAAAGCAAAACCATTCGACATAGCAATAATACAGACATACGCACCTACTCAAGACTATACAGATGAACAAATATAGGCATACCATGGAGACCTAAATAAAATTATGAAGCAATTGAAATCTTCGGACATCTTGATTGTAATGGGTGACATGAACGCTAAAGTAGGAAAAGGAAGATATAAGACCATTATAGGCATTCGTGGTTTAGGAAAAAGAAGTGACAAAGGAGAATGATTATTACAATTCTGTGAAGAAAACAGGCTGATAATATGTAACACTTACTTTGAGCAAGAGAAAAGGAAACTATACACATGGAAAAGCCCTGGAGATAGGAAGAGGAATCAAATAGATTACATAATGATAAAAGAAAGGTTCCGTAACAGCGTAAAGAAAGCCAAAACCTACCCAGGAGCAGATATTAATTCTGATCACAATCCTGTAATGATTAAAATGAAAATCAACCTAAAGAGAAACAAGCAAAAGTCTAATTCATCAACAAATCCACTAGATATAACAGCTTTAAATCAAAAAGATATTAAAGATACCTATACGATACAAGTAAAGAACACATACCAGAAGCTGCTAGAAGAAGGAATTGAACAATACAGAAGAGAAAATCCTGATGAAAAAGTAACAACCAAATGGCAATGCATAAAGAAAAGCATACAAGAAACCTGCAACACCTTACCCAAAAAAGAAAAGAACAAAAAACAAAAATGGATAACTAACACCATCTTAGAAAAAATGGAAGGAAGGGGACAAGCGAAGAACACTGCCCAATATAATAAAATAGATAATGAAATACGCAAAATGTGCAAAAAGGCAAAAGAAGACTGGCTCAGCCAAAATGTATAGAAATAGAAACTATGGAAAGCAAACAAGACCTAAGAGGAATGCACACAGAAATAAAGAGAATGACTAATAAAAATAAAAAAGCCACAGAAGGTGGATGCATTACAGACAAAAAAGGAAAAATGATAACAGACAATAAAGATATAATGTATAGATGGCAGGAATATATAACAGAACTATTTCATGATCAAAGGGACAAGAAACCAATTATAATATGTACATCAGGCTATAAAATCTTAAAATCTGAGGTGGAAAAAGCTATAAAAAACAATTAAAAAGGGAAAAGCAGCAGGACCTGACAGAATACAGATAGAGATGATACAGGCACTTGAAGTGATTACAGACATATGCAACAACATATACCACACAGGATACATACCAAATAAACTAAAAACATCAACTTTCGTTGCATTGCCTAAAAGGAATGGTGCAGTTGAATACAGTGACTTTAAAACAATGAGTCTAATGGAGCCATGTTACAAAAATCTTACTAAAAGTTATACAAGGAAGGATTCAGAATAAAATCAATACTGAATTAGATGAGCAGCAATTTGGATTTAGGAAAAATAGTGGGACAAAAGAAGCCATATTCTGCATGAGAACATTAATTGAAAAATACACAGAAGTAAACAAACCAATATATGCCTGCTTCATAGACTACACCAAAGCTTTTAATAGACTATACCACAAACAACTTATAGAATGCCTAAAAGAGATACATCTACATGACATGGACATACAACTAATATGTAATCTATACTGCAAACAGCAATAATAAAATATAACAAAGAGAACTCTACACCTATTGATATAAAAAGAGGAGTAAGACAGGGATGCATCCTATCACCAAGCTTGTTCAATCTATACACTGAGCAAATCTTTAAAAACATCACAAAGATGCCAGGCCTAAACATTAATGGGAAGATAATCAATAACCTAAGATATGCTGACGATACTGTACTACTAGCAGAAAATCCTAAAGATCTACAATTACTTAATGAAATAAACAAGACAAGCAAGAAATATGGAGTAGATATGGATATAATAAAGACTAAAACTATGATCATAAACAAAGAAAATACTCAAAACCCCCAAGTGGAAATCAAAATTGATGGAATAGATCTGGAGACAGTTCAGAACTACAACTACCCTGGACACACTATAACCAGTGATGGAAAATGTACAACTGAAATAAACAAAAGAATAGGAATGGCAAAAGGTAATTTTAATGTCATGAAGAACATTCTAACATCAAAACAAATAACACCAGGGCTAAGAATAGCAAAATGTTATATGTTCTCAACATTCTATATGGTGCTGAAACATGGACATTAGACAAGAAAACAGAACAGAGAATTGAAGCCTTTGAAATGTAGATATATAGAAGAATAGGTAGAATTGGATGGAAGGAAAAGAAAAAAAACGATGAATTCTTAAAACAACTAAAAATGAAAAGAGAACTACTAAACACTATTAGAACAAGACAAATGCGATTCTTGGACCATGTTAAAAGACACAACAGCCTACTTAAAGTAATCCTGGAGGGGAAAATGCAAGGTAAAAGAGGCAGAGGCAGACCAAGTCTAACTTGGACGAGTAACATCAAAAGATGGACAAGACAACCTGCACCATCAAAGCAAGAGACAGCAGAATGGTGCTCCATGGTAGCCAAACTTCGTTGCGGAGATGGCACTCGATGATGATGAAAACTACATTTCTACAGCCTCCAGTGTTTTTCTTGTCTGTTGTCCTATTGTCCATGATTCACATCCATATGTTAAGACTGGCTCTACATAATATTTAAGAACTCTTTTTCTTGTTTTTATAGTCAAAAATGGATTGCACAGTATCTTCCTCATTTTTTGGAAAGCTGCTTTTGCCTGAGCCATTCAGCATCTCACCTCTGTTGTACATCTACTATCTGAGGGTAACAAAGTTCCCAGATATTTAAATTCATTTACCTGTTTTAATATCTATGGTTTTTTTTAATATTAATTTTTAAAAATATTTCTTGTTTGCTTAATGAAGGGTAAAAACATTTTAAAATTATTTTATTCCTTGTTAATCACATGCTTCAGTAATAAAGAAAAGACGATGGTCATACGTTGGACATGTGATGAGAAGAGATAATAACCGAATAGCAAAGCAAGCCCTCATATGGGAAACAACAGGTAAAAGAAAAAGAGGAAGACCCAGGGAGACACTGAGAAGAACATTGATGAGAGAGGCAAGAGCAGCAGGAGTCGGCTCCCTCAATGAGATAGAACTGCTTGCACAGAACAGAGACAGATGGCGAGATTTGATAAAATATCTTTAAAAGAAAACTGCTAGAACAAAAAATCCATATAGGAGAAGGTGTATCTTGGTCTACGCCCTATGGGCCGGTTACGGCTCGAAAGGTCAATAGATAGATAATCACATGCTAAACAATAATTTATTATGTTTCTATTTTGATTGGTTGTGTCTGCTATTTCTTGTTGTTTATTTCAGAAGGCCTCTTGACTACAAAGACCTGTTTAAGATGCGACGACTCGGGATCTTTGATGCTAATAAGTTGAAAAGTGAAGGTATGCATTGATGTACTGATTATAGAGAAAAGGACATGGCATTCTCAAATCTTGCAATGTTGTAGATATCTTGCAGCATAAAGTATTGTACACACATCATCAATTATTATATATAAATCATACAGGATTATACAGATCTCATACAGGATTATTCAGACATCCTAAAGTATTTTACAGAAATCATACAAGATTATACAGACATCCTAAAGTATTATGCAGAAATTATACGCGGTTATACAGACATCCTAAAGTATTATGTATAAATCATACAAGATTATACAGACATCCTAAAGTATTATACAAAAATCTTACAAGATTATACAGACATCCTAAAGTATTATGCAGAAATCCTACAAAATTATACAGACATTATAAAGTATTTTACAGAAATCATACAAGATTATACAGACATCCTAAAGTATTATTCAGAAATCATTCAAGATTATACAGACATCCTAAAGTATTATACAGAAATCATACAAGATTATACAGACATCCTAAAGTATTTAAAAGAAATCATACAAGATTATACAGACATCCTAAAGTATTTAAAAGAAATCATAAAGTATTGTATGGGGATGTGTCATCCAGAGGTAAGTCATCAGCCTCAGTATAAGGTCGTCTCATGTCTGAATCTAAACACAGACGGTGAGAATATATCTCTTTGAATCTAACCACAGACGGTGAGAATATATCTCTCTGAATCTAACCACAGACGGTGAGAATATATCTCTTTGAATCTAAACACAGACGGTGGGAATATATCTCTTTGAATCTAACCACAGACGGTGAGAATATATCTCTTTGAATCTAAACACAGACGGTGAGAATATATCTCTCTGAATCTAACCACAGACGGTGAGAATATATCTCTTTGAATCTAAACACAGACGGTGAGAATATATCTCTTTGAATCTAACCACAGACGGTGAGAATATATCTCTTTGAATCTAAACACAGACGGTGAGAATATATCTCTTTGAATCTAACCACAGACGGTGAGAATATATCTCTTTGAATCTAACCACAGACGGTGAGAATATATCTCTTTGAATCTAAACACAGACGGTGAGAATATATCTCTTTGAATCTAAACACAGACGGTGAGAATATATCTCTTTGAATCTAACCACAGACGGTGAGAATATATCTCTTTGAATCTAAACACAGACGGTGAGAATATATCTCTTTGAATCTAAACACAGACGGTGAGAATATATCTCTTTGAATCTAAACACAGACGGTGAGAATATATCTCTTTGAATCTAAACACAGACGGTGAGAATATATCTCTTTGAATCTAACCACAGACGGTGAGAATATATCTCTTTGAATCTAAACACAGACGGTGAGAATATATCTCTTTGAATCTAAACACAGACGGTGAGAATATATCTCTTTGAATTCAAACAGAGACGGTGAGAATATATCTCTTTGAATCTAAACACAGACGGTGAGAATATATCTCTTTGAATCTAACCACAGACGGTGAGAATATATCTCTTTGAATCTAAACACAGACGGTGAGAATATATCTCTTTGAATCTAACCACAGACGGTGAGAATATATCTCTTTGAATCTAACCACAGACGGTGAGAATATATCTCTTTGAATCTAACCACAGACGGTGAGAATATATCTCTTTGAATCTAACCACAGACGGTGAGAATATATCTCTTTGAATCTAAACACAGTCGGTGAGAATATATCTCTTTGAATCTAACCACAGACGGTGAGAATATATCTCTTTGAATCTGTGAATCATGGCTTTGCCCTCCCCTTGGTCTCTGGTTAATGAGATCCAATGTCTAGCCTTCTTGAATAAAAGTTTAAAAAAAACAGGATGTCTGGTGTGCACTCTTCACATGTTAAAGAAGCTTGGCAATTGAAAAAAGTTGGTCAAAATGACCATTGCCCTGGCAGAATTGATATGAAAAATCTACTCAAAATGTCATAACTGTCAGTGATAAAAATATGAGAGTACCTCTGAAGTAGGAGAATACCTGTTTGTGTGATGTGGGGACACCTGAGCATACAGCTACCAGTGTGAACAAGAGGAAAAGCTGATATTTATGCAACATTCATTCCCTTTAGATTTCTAGCATTTAATGTTGGGGCAAGGAAAACAAAACAATGTATTTATTATACAGACCTCATAAAGTCAAAACAAAACATAATGTATTATACAGACCTCATAAAGTCAAAACAAAACATAATGTATTATACAGACCTCATAAAGTCAAAACAAAACATAATGTATTATACAGACCTCATAAAGTCAAAACAAAACATAATGTATTATACAGACCTCATAAAGTCAAAACAAAACATAATGTATTTATTAAACAGACCTCATACAGTCAAAACAAAACATAATGTATTAAACAGACCTCATAAAGTCAAAACAAAACATAATGTATTAAACAGACCTCATAAAGTCAAAACAAAACATAATGTATTAAACAGACCTCATAAAGTCAAAACAAAACATAATGTATTAAACAGACCTCATACAGTCAAAACAAAACATAATGTATTAAACAGACCTCATAAAGTCAAAACAAAACATAATGTATTAAACAGACCTCATAAAGTCAAAACAAAACATAATGTATTAAACAGACCTCATAAAGTCAAAGCAAAAGCACAGAACTAGTTTTGGATCATGAAAACATTTTGATTGTACAATTCCTTTATTGCTGTCATTGTAAAAAGTATTGTTATGGAAACAGCGCCATAGATTTTATAGCAGTGATCTCTGCAATATGTGCCATTTTGGCACACAAGGTTTCTGCTTTTGAGATTGTGGTTCTGCCCTATGTGCCGTCTTCGGCTCGAAAGGACAATAGATAGATAGAATTCCTTTATTATGTACTGCTTGTGTTAATGCAATAATTCTGTCCCATTTGGTGTCCTAATAAGGGTAAGAAACTAAATGACTGCCTTTGTTGTTTGTGAACTTTTATTCATATATTTTGAAATATGATTTGTTGTTACTTGCAGGTCAACAGGTAGTTTCTACAGAGCCTGATGACTTGTGGAGAAGGATTGATGCAGAGAACATACGTAGAGCTCTGGGAGCTGTGCCTAGAAATGGCTTTGAGGAGATGATAAAGTGGACAAAAGAAGGAAAACTCTGGAAATTCCCAATTGATAATGAAGCAGGCAAGAAGTGATGTGAATTATTGTTGTATTATTTCATTTATGTATTTTCAAATTCACCAGATCTACTGAATTATCTTGTTCATTCTTTGGGTGCTGTCTCCACATCAACGGTTGGCTACCGTGGAGCATCATTCTTTCATTGGGTGGTCTCCACATCAATGGTTGGCTATCATGGAGCATCATTCTTTCATTGGGTGGTCTTCACATCAATGGTTGGCTACCATGGAGCATCATTCTTTCATTGGGTGGTCTTCACATCAATGGTTGGCTACCATGGAGCATCATTCTTTCATTGGGTGGTCTCCACATCAATGGTTGGCTACCATGGAGCATCATTCTTTCATTGGGTGGTCTCCACATCAATGGTTGGCTACCATGGAGCATCATTCTTTCATTGGGTGGTCTTCACATCAATGGTTGGCTACCGTGGAGCATCATTCTTTCATTGGGTGGTCTCCACATCAATGGTTGGCTACCATGGAGCATCATTCTTTCATTGGGTGGTCTCTACGTCAATGGTTGGCTACCATGGAGCATCATTCTTTCATTGGGTGGTCTCCACATCAATGGTTGGCTACCATGGAGCATCATTCTTTCATTGGGTGCTGTCTCCACATCGAAGGTTGGCTATCATGGAGCGCCATTCATTCATTGGGTGTTGTCTCAACATTGAAGGTTGGCCACCACTGAGCGCCATTTTACCCTGTCTCCTGTCATGATATGTTGTCACAGCTGTCCACTTTTTGATTTTATCTGTCCGCTTTAGTATTGATCTACATTTTCCTCATCTACCTTGTACAGTCCCTTTTAAGATGACCTTTAGTAGGGTATTGTGTCTCTTGACAAGTCCCAAAAATTTAAGTTGTCTTTTTCAAATTGTTTTAAGTGGTTCTTTATTCATTTTCAGCTGATTTAGAACTTCTCTTTAAAGAGTGTGGGGGGTTAGGAAGGCGTCCTAGCTAGACATGTTTGTCGCTATGTCCGTGTGTATTTTGATTAACGAGGATAAGGAACCGTATACCTATAGCAGTTCTCCTACATGATACCTGTGATTGATTTTATTTCTTGGATTATGTTTGTGCCATTTCGTTGATAAGGATTGAATGGTTTTTCATTCATTGCGGACTCAATGTAATTTGACCCAACTTCGATAATGTAAACAATGGGATCATGTGTGGAGAGTGCTTAGGTACTACCCACCTGCCGCCCCGCACTCAGGGGTAGGCAGCTTAACCTACTTCTAAATGTGCCCACTAGTGGAACAGTGGTCAGCCTCTAGATATAGAGGTATGTTGCGAATATAGAATAACTAGCCGTGTTCTGTAAAACGAGGTCATGCGGTGATTACAGTGCTTGGGGTAGCTAATTCTGTCAAATGCCCCATATGATGTTTTCATCTGTGAGTTGGAGGCACCTTAACCTCCTCCCCGGGTAGATGTGACCTGTTAGCCTAAAAATAGCAATGCACCAAGGTGAAGGTTATCTCTGATTATAAACTCCCGCTGTCTAGCGGGTACCCGTTCACGGAATAGACTTTGGGAGTAAACATCCGGAAGTGAAGTCCTTAAGACAGTTCAGTGTTGATTTCAACAGTGCTCTGGCAACTCCTGCAATACAGTTAGCAACAAATTGTTCTTGATCAGTTAGACCTTTGGATCGCTCGGCTGCATGGAGATAAGAAACATGCTGCATGGGCAACAACTTGTCTCTTTCTTTTTCTTCCTAAGCTTCCATCCTGGAGAGGACATTCCAGCTTCACCATTTTGGTGTTGACACAGCAAGGGAAGCCTCTGTTACATCCCCTACTTGAAGTACTACATCAATGCTTTAAAGAGAAAACCATTCCTCAAGAATTGGAACTCTCGACAAAAATAGAGAATAGGAGATTGAGGCGACTGCAAAAACTACAGAGGCATCTCCTTATTCAGCATCATCAGCAAGACCTTTGCCAGAGTCATCTGAGGAAGCTACAAAAGCTCACAGAACGTGTATATCCTGAATCATAATGCAGCTTTAGATCCAGAAAATCAGCTGCTGACGATAGTCAAATCATTTCATGAGAATATGAAAGGCACCATTCAATATGTCGGCAGCACATCATAATGCAGCTTTAGATCCAGAAAATCAGCTGCTGACGATAGTCAAATCATTTAATGAGAATATGAAAGGCACCATTCAATATGTCGGCAGCACATCATAATCCTCAATATACACAGTGATGTCAAGCAGGGTTGCATTCTAAAATGCGAATGGAGTAGTCTATCTTCAGACTAGATCTGATGGTCGGTTGTTCAATCTCACAAGACTAAAGACAAGGTCCAAAATCAGACAGATCACTATTAGAGACCTGTTGTTTGCTGATGATGCTGCACTTATCATGCAAAGTCAGGAAGAACTCCAGAGCATGATACATCGTTTTTCGCATGCCTGCAGGGACTTTGGTCTAATAATAAGTTTGCAGAAAACTAATATACTTGGTCAGGACGTCGAAACAACACCTGCAATCTCTATCGATAACTATAAACTTGATGTCGTGCAGCAGTATAACCACCTGGGGTCCATCATCAATGACAAACTATCTTTAGATACAGAATTTGTTCTGATGGATTTATCTTTACCACATTTAATTTAACTTCTAGGGTAACACTTTTCTCTTCTTTTTTGTGACCACAAACAGATGTGGATACTTCATGTTTAGCAATATTGTTCTTAGACTGAAATATAATTATAATAGGCTTATACATTTATTTGTTGTTTGTGTTTTCCAGCTTTATATCTCTAGTGAAGTCAAGAGGGATCAAAGTTTGCATGAATACCACCTTTCCTATTTTTCACATCGACAGATGTGTTCTCAAGTGTCCCATGCAAATCAGGCAGATCTTCTTTAACTTCACACTCTTTTTTTTTTTAAATCATTCAGTTTTTTTTTCCAGTGAATTTTTCCCAAACAGTGACCATTCATGATCTATCCTTTTCAATATCCAACGGCCAAGGGTTCTTGAACATGCCAAGAATGTACATAAGATCTACTTTTTGAATTTCTTCGCCATTTTCTGAGAGAGCCAGACATCAGATTTCACCACCCAGAGACCAGGGGAGGGTAAAACCACAAAAAAGCCACGGATTAGATTTAAAAACCAAAAAATTGTCCGCCACCTGTGGTGGGAATCAAACCCAGATCCTTGTCCAGAGGCCAATATCTTACCTCTAGACTACTCAGCCTGTGGCTTCTAAATGAATATTTGAGTGACCCAATAGACCAATTTCCTGTGTGTTACCGGGGCCTCATTATGAGGGAAGTAAAGAATAGTGACACTGTGACCTTCCAGGCATGTCGTAAGAGGCGACTAAGGAGGTTGATCGATGTCTTGACAAGCTGTCATTGTAAAAAGTATTTTTATGGAAACAGCGCCATACATTTTAGAGCAGTGATCTCTGCAATATGTGCCACTTTGGCATGCAAGGTTTCTGTTTTTGAGATTGTGGTTCTGCCCTATGTGCCGTCTTCGCCTCGAAAGGAGATAGATAGATAGAATAGACCAATGAACAAAACCAAAACACATGGCACCTTAGACCTCCCATCTTTCAAAATATTTTATTTTATATACCCCGCCCCCCCCAACTGCATTATAAAGAAGTGACAAATGAAAACGATGTTAATGCTTGATGACCTGAAGCTGTAGGGATCAAATGCTAGAGGCTCAATTTTCTTCCCACCATAAAGGCTTTCATGGTCCACCCAGCCTCTAAAAATGGGTACCAGAGATATCCTCTGAGAAGGAAACGCAGCAAGGATGGGAATTGGCCACCCCATGAAGCAGCCCCTTAGTACAATGAAGCCACTAACACTTCATTACCCAACGGCATTTGCTAAAGGACTACCACCATTCCCTTTTAAGACATTGTGTCAGTGAGTGAGAGTTCAAATTTTATACCACCCAGAATTGATTTGATTTGTATGTTTGGCATACGAGGGCTGATCAAAAAGTATCGGTACTTTCTTAATAGGTTCGGAACCAGCGAACAGATTGTATTCAAACTGTACACATATTGACCTTGATATATGTGTAACACTCTGTGCAAGTTGTGTCGTTGTAGCACGTGTGGATTAATCACGGCAGCGCCGTGACGTTAGCCATGTACCACGTGGTCGTCGGATTTTCAATGGCGGAAAATGACGGAAAAAATTGCGCAGAGAATTTGCATTAATTTTTGCCAAAAGTTTGGTGATACTTTCACAGAAACTTATGAAAAGTTAAACAAAGTATATGGGGAAGAGTGTATGAATCGTGGGTCTATGGTTATGATCCAGAAACAAAGGTTCAGTCTTCGCAGTGGAAGACCGCAAACTCCCCGAGACCGAAAAAAGCTAGGATGAGTCGCAGCAATGTGAAGACCCTTTTGATCGTTTTCTTCGATTACAAGGGCATTGTTCATCACGAGTATGCCCCTTCTGGTCAGACAGTAAACAAGGAGTATTACATTGAAGTTCTGAGGCGTTTGAGAGATGCTATTCGTCGAATAAGACCAGATTTGCATGCGTCCGGTCAATGGCAGCTCCACCACGACAACGCACCCGCCCATTCAGCGCAGCTTGTACAGCAGTTTTTGGCCAAACACAACATTCCCCAGGTCAGACAGCCACCTTATTCTCCAGATCTAGCTCCCTGTGACTTTTTCCTATTTCCCAAACTCAAATCCCACTTGAAAGGAAGAAGATTTCAAGATGTGGAGGAGATAAAAGAAAATGCGACGAGGCAGCTTCACACCATCTCAGAAGATGAGTTCCAGGAATGCTTCAGACAATGGAAACAACGTTGGATTAAATGTGTGGCCTCAGAAGGGGACTATTTCGAAGGAGATTAAATTTCAAAACTGTAAGTTGTGTAGTTTTTTTTTTATTGCAAAAGTTCCGATACTTTTTGATCAGCCCTCGTATATTTGTTTCCTGAGTGCTAATTTGAAATAACCCATGTACAGTGTTGTTCATTGTTTTTATTTGTACACAACAATGAAATGAAAGGTAAGTAACCCTGACAACATCATGAAACTTAATCTTCTGAATTGTTCCTCTTCTCATCTCTTTCTACAGACATGCACGAAGAGAGAAAATATAAATTCCATGACCACATTTTTCTAGAAAAGTATCTCACCGAGTTTCCTGACAAAGGTCCTATCCGGAAATTTATGGAACTGGTTGCCTTAGGTCTGAGCATGAATCCGTGGATAAGTGTCGCAGAGAAGATTGAACACATCCGATGGTTCGGTGATTACTTCCGACAGAAACAAGATATTTTAGAGTCTTCCATCGGAGAGCATGGAAAGATGAGGGAGAGCGATGAGAAGCTTGAATGAGAGAAAGAGAGAATTAAAGATATAATTTGTATGAAGATGTATTGTATTATTTATGACGTTTATTTTCTCTCTCAGGCTTTTTCTTGTCATATGTCTGTGTGATGATAGGATTTTGAGAAATACAATTGTTTGTATAAATACATACCTCGTCTGATGTATTTTCTCTGCATTCCGGTCACGTGAGTGATTCATGTATGAATGCCATGTCAGCAAAGTTACTTTTGCTTTGGTGACATTCTGCACCCAAGTAGCAAGGTACTGTGCAAATGATTATTGGTTTGAATCCTTGTTCACTTGTCTGTTGTTTAATGTGCTTATATTATATTCTTCATGCTGATAGTGGTTATGTTTGTGACTGTCTTGATTCTGATAGTGGTTATGTTTGTGACTGTCTTGATGCTGATGGTGGTTATGTTTGTGACTGTCTTGATGCTGATGGTGGTTATGTTTGTGACTGTCTTGATGCTGATGGTGGTTATGTTTGTGACTGTCTTGATGCTGATAGTGGTTATGTTTGTGACTGTCTTGATGCTGATAGTGGTTATGTTTGTGACTGTCTTGATGCTGATAGTGGTTATGTTTGTGACTGTCTTGATGCTGATAGTGGTTATGTTTGTGACTGTCTTGATGCTGATGGTGGTTATGTTTGTGACTGTCTTGATTCTGATGGTGGTTATGTTTGTGACTGTCTTGATGCTGATGGTGGTTATGTTTGTGACTGTCTTGATGTTGATGGTGGTTATGTTTGTGACTGTCTTGATGCTGATGGTGGTTATGTTTGTGACTGTCTTGATGCTGATGGTGGTTATGTTTGTGACAGTCTTGATGTTGATGGTGGTTATGTTTGTGACTGTCATGATGCTGATGGTAGTTATGTTTGTGACTGTCTTGATGTTGATGGTGGTTATGTTTGTTACTGTCATGATGCTGATGGTGGTTATGTTTGTGACTGTCTTGATTCTGATAGTGGTTATGTTTGTGACTGTCTTGATGGTGGTTATGTTTGTGACTGTCTTGATGGTGGTTATGTTTGTGACTGTCTTGATGCTGATAGTGGTTGTTTGTGACTGTCTTGACTCTGATATTGGTTGTTTGTGACTGTCTTGATTCTGATAGTGGTTGTTTGTGACTGTCTTGACTCTGATAGTGGTTGTTTGTGACTATCTTGATGTTGATTATGGTTATGTTACATATCATCTCAAATTGACTCATCATCTCAAATTGATTCACATATTATCTCAAACTGACTCATCATCTCAAATTGATTCACATATTATCTCAAACTGACTCATCATCTCAAATTGATTCACATATTATCTCAAACTGACTCATCATCTCAAATTGATTCACATATTACCTCAAACTGACTGATCATATCATCTCAAATTATTTCACATATTACCTCAAACTGACTCATCATCTCAAATTGATTCACATATTACCTCAAACTGACTCATCATCTCAAATTGATTCACATATTACCTCAAACTGACTCATCATCTCAAATTGATTCACATATTACCTCAAACTGACTGATCATATCATCTCAAATTATTTCACATATTACCTCAAACTGACTCATCATCTCAAATTGATTCACATATTATCTCAAATTGACTCATCATCTCAAATTGATTCACATGTTATCTCAAACTGACTCATCATCTCAAATTGATTCACATATTATCTCAAACTGACTCATCATCTCAAATTGATTCACATATTATCTCAAACTGACTCATCATCTCAAATTGATTCACATATTACCTCAAACTGACTCATCATCTCAAATTGATTCACATATTACCTCAAACTGACTCATCATCTCAAATTGATTCACATATTATCTCAAATTGACTCATCATCTCAAATTGACTCATCATCTCAAATTGATTCACATATTATCTCAAATTGACTCATCATCTCAAATTGACTCATCATCTCAAATTGATTCACATGTTATCTCAAACTGACTCATCATCTCAAATTGATTCACATGTTATCTCAAACTGACTCATCATCTCAAATTGATTCACATGTTATCTCAAACTGACTCATCATCTCAAATTGATTCACATATTACCTCAAACTGACTGATCATATCATCTCAAATTGACTCACCATATCATCTCAAATTGGTTTTAAATTATCACTTTAAGTTCGCCCAATACATCACTCCAAACTGTCCTGACAAACCACTTCACAACTAATACATATAAAAATTAAAACCAGCGCAGAAGCCCAAAATTAAAAAAAAAAATTATTCAGTGAAAAGTATCAGTTGGTGTAGGGGTAGCAATGTTTACCTTGCCATGGGCGCTGCTATCCACGCAGTGCATCTGCCTGTGTCATAATTACAAAGGAAACTACGAATTTTCAAATTGTCACCTGTGCTGTTGAGTAGGTCGTGTACGGAGCTACCTTGTCCACAGAACTTATCAATGCATTTTGGAGGGTAAATGCTGTGACAAGTGGTGCAGCGGATATGGGGAATTCCCAACTGCGGTGAAATTGGTTCTATGAACAGAGTAGAATAGATAGACAGAAGTAAGAATGGTGCATTTATATATATATATATATATAGCAACTTTGACGAATAATACAACTTGAATTACCTTGGCTATTCAACACTCACTCTTGTCTTCGGTGTTGTATTTAATTTGAGAGCCTTTACGACGTAACTAATATCTGGTTTATTTGAAATTATTGTTGATTAAAATATGTGTCTACTCAGGGGAGTTTCTTGGTGGATGTGACATGGCTATGATGGAACAAGTCTGTGATTACAGATAGTTAGACTTCATGATGTGAAAGATCTTATTGAATGTGCCTGAATCAGTTCTGTTCTGCTCGGTTCATATATATTTTAAAAAAATATGAAATACACCATATTCAAAATAGACTTTAAATATCTTTGAGGTGAAAACAGCAGGAAACGTGGGCTAGAGCTTGATTGTAATTGTTTGATGGAACAGGTAGGTGTAAGGATGAGTTTATTCAACAGTATCAGGTAGGTGTAATGATGAGTTTATTCAACAGTATCAGGTGGGTGTAATGATGAGTTTATTCAACAGTATCAGGTAGGTGTAAGGATGGGTTTATTCAACAGTATCAGGTGGGTGTAATGATGAGTTTATTCAACAGTATCAGGTAGGTGTAATGATGAGTTTATTCAACAGTGTCAAGTAGGTGTAATGATGAGTTTATTCAACAGTATCAGGTAGGTGAAATGATGAGTTTATTAAACAGGAACAGGTGGGTGTAAGGATGCGTTTATGGAACAAGTAGGTGTACGTTTGAGTTTATGGTACAGGTAGGTGTAAGGTTGAGTTTATGGTACAGGCAGGTGTAAGGTTGAGTTTATGGTACAGGCAGGTGGGAGGAGGTTGAGTTTATGGTACAGGCAGGTGGGAGGAGGTTGATTTTATGGTACAGGTAGGTGTAAGGTTGAGTTTATGGTACAGGCAGGTGTAAGGTTATGTTTATGGTACAGGCAGGTGTAAGGTTGAGTTTATGGTACAGGCAGGTGTAAGGTTGAGGTTGAGTTTATGGTACAGGCAGGTGGGAGGAGGTTGATTTTATGGTACAGGCAGGTGTAAGGTTGAGCTTATAGTACAGGCAGGTGTAAGGTTGAGTTTATGGTACAGGCAGGTGGGAGGAGGTTGATTTTATGGTACATATGTATAGTCAGATAGTAAGAATGAGTTTGTACATCGAAGTGAATGGGTAGCATGCGCGTACGGAATGACACCGGCGACCAGTTTCAACAGTTTTTTTTAATGCAGATATAGTAGAAATGTATGTTGCAGGATGTCATTGAACAACTGAAACGATCGCTCCAATGACTGACTTGTTATCTAATACATAACATTAACATGGCCGCGTCATTTACTTCTAGAAGGAACTCCGTGACGCCTGTTATGACTCCCCAATCAGTTCTTCCGGTTCTTTAATTGCGCTAAAAACTTCCTGCTTCATTGAATTCAGTGCCAGGTCTTATCTATGTCTTCTCAATAAATCATATCCGCAGTTGCGCTCGACAATATCCTACAACCAATAATAAATACGAATATTTCAGAATTATTTGTCTTGTACATAATTTTTTAGATAACATATTTTCAAGGCCCATAATTCAGTAACAGATGAAATTAGGAAGCAAAGAGGGAACGGAGAATTCATGAAAGGAGTTGAAATAGACATTTTTAATGACCTGTTATCAGTGGTAATTGGAATATTAAATATTTCTGAACTGTGAGACATGAACGATAACTCATTTGCAAGAAGTTTCTAGTTGTCTGTCATTATAGAATAAATACAAGGGAGGTAAGCCTAGTTATTATGGTTAAAAAAGGTGTTATCTACACTTCTACATCTGCGTTAGAGAGTTAATTGTTAATGATAATCTTCTTCATGCAGACACGAAAATCCGACATCTTGAGTTTGCCAATTTAGTTTATGGAAGGTAGCAATAAATGGGCTCTTCGGCCCGGTACATCCGTCCTCGGAATGTATAGATTTGCTTACCAATTTTTCCCCGGCGTCGACTATTTTGGCCTACTATTTTCGACCTTTAACTGCCAATTATTTTTTTACGGGCGCAGAGTGTACAGAGAGCCTCATGTTTTTCGCTGTTACCTGAACTCACTAGCCAGGGGCGGGCAAAGCCAAGAACCTGAACTCACTAGCCAGGGGCGGGCAAAGCCAAGAACCTGAACTCACTAGCCAGGGGCGAGCAAAGCCAAGAACTCACTAGCCAGGGGCGGGCAAAGCCAAGAACCTGAACTCACTAGCCAGGGGCGAGCAAAGCCAAGAACTCACTAGCCAGGGGCGGGCAAAGCCAAGAACCTGAACTCACTAGCCAGGGGCGGGCAAAGCCAAGAACCTGAACTCACTAGCCAGGGGCGGGCAAAGCCAAGAACCTGAACTCACTAGCCAGGGCGGGTAAAGCCAAGAACTCACTAGCCAGGGGCGGGTAAAGCCAGGAAGAAATCTCGGACTTGAAGAGAAAATTCTGAATGCCTGTGGCGGGATTCGAATCTAGGACCTTATTGTCCAGAGGCTGTCGTTCTATCTCTAGACCTACCAACCCTCCCACCTCTATCTCCCTCCCCCCTCTCTCTCTCTATCTCTCTCTCTCTCTCTTTACTTCCTCTTGTACCCGTTCGGGTGTCGAGGGAGATACACAGTTCTGGTTCTCGTCCTTTTGGTGGCTTCTCTCATTGTCAGCTGATGTTGGTGTATTATTTCTTAGATGTTCTCTGTTCATTTTACTGTGGGACTGCCTCTTGCTCTTCTCCGTTCTACTATTTTTTTCTATTAAATGCTTTGTATGGTAAGGTTTATTTCTAGATGAGTAAACCTGTTTATGTGTTGTTTCTGTTTGTAGCTTAGGATTGGCTCAATGTCTACTCTTTCTCTTATGATATCATTTCTGATTCTGTCTTTCGTGGTTTTTTCAAACATCAAGGTCACTCCAAGCACTTTTCTCAGACATCAAGGTCAATCCAAGCACTTTTCTCAAACATCAGGGTCACTCCAAGCACTTTTCTCAAATATCAAGGTCACTCCAAGCACTTTTCTCAGATATCAAGGTCACTCCTGGCGCTTTTTTCAAACATCAAGGTCAATCCAAGCACTTTTCTCAAACATCAAGGTCACTCCAAGCACTTTTCTCAAATATCAAGGTCACTCCATGCACTTTTCTCAAATATCAAGGTCACTCCAAGCACTTTTCTCAAACATCAAGGTCACTCCAAGCACTTTTCTCAGACATAAAGGTCACTCCAAGCACTTTTCTCAAACATCAAGGTCACTCCAAGCACTTTTCTCAAATATCAAGGTCACTCCAAGCACTTTTCTCAAACATCAAGGTCACTCCAAGCACTTTTCTCAAACATCAAGGTCACTCCAAGCACTTTTCTCAAATATCAAGGTCACTCCAAGCACTTTTCTCAGATATCAAGGTCACTCCTGGCGCTTTTTTCAAACATCAAGGTCAATCCAAGCACTTTTCTCAAACATCAAGGTCACTCCAAGCACTTTTCTCAAATATCAAGGTCACTCCATGCACTTTTCTCAAATATCAAGGTCACTCCAAGCACTTTTCTCAAACATCAAGGTCACTCCAAGCACTTTTCTCAGACATAAAGGTCACTCCAAGCACTTTTCTCAAACATCAAGGTCACTCCAAGCACTTTTCTCAAATATCAAGGTCACTCCAAGCACTTTTCTCAAACATCAAGGTCACTCCAAGCACTTTTCACAAACATCAAGGTCACTCCAAGCACTTTTCTCAAACATCAAGGTCACTCCAAGTACTTTTCTCAAACATCAAGGTCACTCCAAGCACTTTTCTCAGACATCAAGGTCACTCCAAGCACTTTTCTCAAACATCAAGGTCACTGCAAGTACTTTTCTCAAACATCAAGGTCACTCCAAGCACTTTTCTCAAACATCAAGGTCACTCCAAGTACTTTTCTCAAACATCAAGGTCACTCCAAGCACTTTTCTCAGACATCAAGGTCACTCCAAGCACTTTTCTCAAACATCAAGGTCACTGCAAGTACTTTTCTCAAACATCAAGGTCACTCCAAGCACTTTTCTCAGACATCAATGTCACTCCAAGCACTTTTCTCAAACATCAAGGTCACTCCAAGCAATTTTCTCAAACATCAAGGTCACTCCACGTACTTTTCTCAAACATCAAGGTCACTCCAAGCACTTTTCTCTGACATCAAGGTCACTCCAAGCACTTTTCTCAAACATCAAGGTCACTCCAAGCACTTTTCTCCGACTTATAGCCTTTATAGTGCCAAGTTTTCTTTTATGCTTAGATGTAAGTGACCATGTTTGGCATTGCTAGCACAATGTGGGAATGAATATACTCTGTATAAAATGTTTCTTAGAGGTAATAGGTATTGCTTTATGTTGAAGTATAGGGGATAGCTGTCGCAATATTTGGTTTGCCTTTTACATAGTATTTCTATCTCTTTGTCGATTTTACCATCTTAAGATAATGTTATTCCCAGGAATGTAAAGTTTGTTACTTGTTTCATAACTTGGTGTTCTATTGATATGTTTAGTGTGTCTTTAATTTTTCTTCCTTTGATATAACTTCTGTTTTTTTTTCTAGTACTTATCGCCATGTTTTTCACTGAAAAAAAAAACAAAAAACAACAACAACAGAAGTTCCCTTTCTCCAGATATTTATCTTGTGTTTACCAGCTATCATTATCAAGTACCGGACCTGCTGGCGTAGGTGATCATGTCTCTCCACAATTTTCGATCTCGATAGTTATTTATCATTTCTGTTGTTGACCTTCCGCCAAGGCATTCACTTAAGCTGTCTGGTATTTTTTCTCTTTGCTTTCCTCTACCTCTTCGTTCCTCAATTTTCCCTGTTGTTACAATATATTCCAGTGTTCTCTTCTCATGAGATGGCCGAAAAATGATGATTGTTTCTTCCTAATATTGGAAATCAGCTCTCTTTTTGCTTTGACCTCTTTCAGAACATTTTCATTACTCTTCTTAGCTGTCGATGGTATTCTCAACATTCTTCTGTAAAACCACATTTCTACAGATTCCAGTGATTTTCTTGTTTGTTGTCCTATTGTCCATGATTCACATCCATATGTTAAGACTGACTCTACATAACAACGAACACTTTTTCTTGCTTCAATTGTCAAAAATGGATTGCACAGTATCTTCCTCATTTTTTTGGAAAGCTGCTTTCTAGAGTCTAGTTGGGTTTACCAACTATCAGATATTGTAAACCCTTATACCTATGTGAACATTTTCAGGGATTAAGTTTTGCGGGTTCATATCTATCCCCAGCATTCAGTGTGAGTAGACATGCCTCGCCCTTCACGCAGATATCCTCCGATTTCTGCGATATTAATTTGTTTTTAATTGTCAAGAGTCTGACGTTTTTGTGTAGATTTTTGTTTCCTAGCATTTTTGCTCTGACAAAGTCTCTCTAACGTTCACATGTTCGTTTCTGGATCTTCCCTGCTTTGCCACTTGGTTGTTTCTTTGGAACAATGTTTAGCTTGAGCCAAGAAACTCTCACTTAGTTACTTCACTCGGAACTCCTGGCATTGAGCTGTTAAACAAGAGGCTAATTAAAATGAATAACATAACAATAAGTACTGAACAAAAAAACAGAAGTTATATCAATAGGAAGACAAAAGAAGACATTAAACATAGCTATAGAACATCAAGGTATAAAACAAAGCTATAGAACATCAAGTTATAAAACATAGCTATAGAACATCAAGTTATAAAACATAGCTATAGAACATCAAGTTATAAAACATAGCTATGGAACATCAAGTTATAAAACATAGCTATAGAACATCAAGTTATAAAACATAGCTATAGAACATCAAGTTATAAAACATAGCTATAGAACATCAAGTTATAAAACATAGCTATGGAACATCAAGTTATAAAACATAGCTATAGAACATCAAGTTATAAAACATAGCTATAGAACATCAAGTTATAAAACATAGCTATAGAACATCAAGTTATAAAACATAGCTATAGAACATCAAGTTATAAAACATAGCTATAGAACATCAAGTTATAAAACATAGCTATAGAACATCAAGTTATAAAACATAGCTATAGAACATCAAGTTATAAAACATAGCTATAGAACATCAAGTTATAAAACAAGTAACAAACTTGAAATACCTGGGAACAACATTCTCTGAAGATGGTAAAAATCGACAAGGAGGTAGAAATAAGATGTAATAAGGCAAACCAAATATTCGGACAGCTATTCCCTATACTTCAACATAAGGTAATACCTATTACCACTAAGAAACAAGTTATACAGAGTATATTCATTTCAACATTGTGCTAGTAGTGATGGTGGCTGTGAACTCAGGGGAATAGTGGAATAACATGCACCGAAATACAATAGATTTTGCACCGACTTTGCACCAAAACGGTGCCAAAAAAAAATAATTATTTTTTCGAATTCGCGATTTTTTCGAACTTCATTATTTTTTTTGGGAAAAATTTTTTTTTTTTTTTGGTGTTCGTCAGTTTGTCGAAATGGTTCACTGAGAGCTTAACCGCAGGTAAATTCAATAGAGACTCTAATCCGGTGATCGCGCTCCGGTGATCGCCTCTCGCTGTGTGTTATTTTGTGAAAGAGTATATTTGTGTCGCCTCACGCGGTGTGCGTGAAAGAGTATTTTAAAAGAGTTTGTGAAAGTAAACAGAATTATTTAAAAAATATGTATTTGTGAAAGTAAACTCAGAATTATTAAAAAAAAAAAAAAAAAAAAAAACAGTCTCCCGTCAGGATTCGAACACGGGTCTACTACGTGACAGGCCAGGCAACATGTAAAAAAATGCTGACAAGCAATAACATTGAAAGGTTAGTTTTGTCGAACGGTCTCCTGTGTTTCTGAGAGCTTAACCGCAGGTAAATTCAATAGAGACTCGGTGCTAATCCGATCGCCTCGCTCCGTGTCCGGTGATCGCCTCGCTGTGTGTTATTTGTGAAAGAGTATTTTAAAAGAGTATGTGATAAATAAAAATTCAGAATTATTAAAAACGTTAAGAAATATAGTTAAATGTGATAAAACTGATTTTTAAAAAAGGCGAAATAATAAAAACTATGAAAAAAAATAAGTTAACATACTGACGGAAAACTGTATGTTAAGAAACTGGAATGACATGGCAGCTTTTGTTGACTGGGCTAGTGGTACTTGAGGAATGCTATTGTTAGGAAAAATCGCTTACAAGGAATCGTGGTCATTGTTAGGAAAATATGCTGACGGTCATTGTTAGGCATGTAACTGAAACTCCGTGTTTAGAGTTAAAGTTAGGTAGAGGCATAATTATGAAAAATCAATATTTAAAAAAAAACGTAAAATGAAGGGGAAAATTTAAAATTATAGGCGATCTCGTAACTGATTGGGTCGCGGATCTTGCACTACATTTTTTTAGTGCCACCCTCAACACCATCATCCCTTCATGTCCTATCATCATCATACCACACAAAGTTTCAAACCGATTATTATTCGCCGGCGGTGGGCATGTGAGGTGGAGGGGCGGGTAATAGGCAACATGTAAAACGAGTTGGTTGACACAGGTGTGTTATTGTAGTATCGCTAACATCATGTGCCAGGATAGCGGTTCTTGGGGAAAGATTATTGGTCGTGTGTGTTATCGCTACCAACATCATCATGTGTCGGTTAGTAAGGTGTGCTAATATTAAATACTGACGCTCGCTCTTTCTCATTCAATGTAAAGCAAAACAAAATTCTATATTTCACAATTTTATTAATACATCATATATATATATATATATTACTGGCCGGTTGTTGATAATTTTAAGCGTCTGGGTTTCCTCCCTCCTGTTTTGGTGGTACTGTTTGTTAAATGTCTATCAAACACGGGTGCATAGGAAGTTTCATTAGCCTTCAAAACACAACCGCCCTCCATTTTGACAAAACCTTGATCAAAGCTGGAATAGGTAATCGAGGACTTGGCTGAAACACCCTGGTCATCCATACTGGCTGCCGGAGCTGTCGTCTGATTAACAAGAGTGAGGTCCCCTTGGTTAACAGAAAAGGGCGTGTAGTTGATGTTAGCATAAGCGTTTTCGAGACTGCCTTAACGCCATGTGCCACCCTCAACACCATCCTCTCTCTCTCTCTCTCTCTCTCTCTCTCTCTCTCTCTCTCTCTATCGCATATCCAAGCTAACTCAAGTCAAATAAAAATCATCACCAAGCCACACAAATTGACACATCATCATCATGTGCCACCCTCAACACTATCATCATCATCATCCACCCTCATCACCCCTTCCTATCATCACCATGTGCCACCCTCAACACCATCCTCTCTCTCTCTCTCTATCGCATATCCAAGCTAACTCAAGTCAAATAAAAATCATCACCAAGCCACACAAATTGACACATCATCATCATGTGCCACCCTCAACACCATCCTCTCTCTCTCTCTCTCTCTCTCTCTCTCTCTATCGCATAGCCAAGCTAACTCAAGTCAAATAAAAATCATCATCATGTGCCACCCTCAACACCATCATCCCTTCATGTCCTATCATCATCATGTGCCACCCTCAACACTAGCATCATGTGCCACCCTCAACACTAGCATCATGTGCCTCAACACTATCATCTTGTGCCTCAACATCACCCTTCAAGTCCTATCATCATCATGTGCCACCCTCAACACCATCATCAGCCCTTCAGGTCCTAGCATCAAACCACACAAAGTATCAACCAGCGAAATTCTCTCTCTCTCTCTCTCTCTCTCTCTCTCTGTCTCTCTCACATTCATGGTAAACCAAAACAAAATAAATCACTAAGATTTTACCACCATAACACACAAATTTAGGGTCATATTAAAAAAAGTCGACCTTAAAACCATACAAATCTACTCCCATACTCATAAAAGTTAGACACATCAAACAGATAATTACTTCCAAACTCCAAAAAAAAAGTTAGACCAAATCACGCCTCGATCGTTCTCTAACATTCCCTCGATCGTTCTTTAACATTGCCTCCAGCGTTCTTTAACATTGCCTGAAGCGTTCTCTAACATTGCCTCCAGCGTTCTCTAACATTGCCTCGATCGTTCTTTAACATTGCCTCCAGCGTTCTTTAACATTGCCTCCAGCGTTCTGTAACATTGCCTCGATCGTTCTTTAACATTACCTCGAGCGTTCTCTAACATTGCCTCGATCGTTCTTTAACATTGCCTCCAGCGTTCTCTAACATTCCCTTGCTCGTTCTCTAACATTTTCATTAGTTGGAGTCTTTGTGTTGCCTTCTTAGTGAGATTCTCTACGTGTTTCTTCAGGCTCAATTGTCAGTCTAGTTGTATTCCTAAAAAATCTACTTCCATACTGATACTAGTTAGACACAATGATCAGATAGTTACATCCAAATCCCAAACATTTTACCCCAGAACACAAAAATTTAGGGTCATACTAAAAAAGTCGACCTAAAAATCCCAAAGGGCAGAAACTTAGGAGGTAAGGGCAGAAACCAAAGAGGCAAGGTCAGAAAACAAGGAGGGAAGGTCAGAAATCTAAGAGGCAAGGGCAGAAACCTAGGAGACAAGGGCAGAAACCTAGGAGGCGAGGGCAGAAACCAAAGAGGCAAGGTCAGAAATCTAGGAAGTTGTGTTAGAAAACAAGGAGGGAAGGTCAGAAACCTAGGAGGCATGGTCAGAAATCTAGGAAGCTGTGTTAGAAAACAAGGAGGGAAGGTCAGAAAGGACATGCTCACCTATCGGAACTTTTGTCCCTCATATGCTATTTCAAAAGTTGTCTTCGTCAATTTAGGGAAGGTCAGAAAACTAGGAAGCAAAGGCTGAAAACAAGGAGGGAAGGTCAGAAACCTAGGAAGCAAAGGCTGAAAACAAGGAGGGGAGGTCAGAAATCTAGGAAGCTGTGTTAGAAAACAAGGAGGGAAGGTCAGAAATCTAAGAGGCGAGGGCAGAAACCTAGGAGACAAGGGCAGAAATCTAGGAAGCTGTGTTAGAAAACAACGAGGGAAGGTCAGAAACCTAGGAGGCATGGTCAGAAATCTAGGAAGCTGTGTTAGAAAACAACGAGGCAAGGTGAGAAAACAAGGAGGGAAGGTCAGAAATCTAAGAGGCGACGGCAGAAACCTAGGAGACAAGGGCAGAAACCTAGGAGGCGATGGTAGAAACCAAAGAGGCAAGGTCAGAAATCTAGGAAGCAAAGGTTGAAAACAAGGAGACAAGGGCAGAAACCTAGGAGGCGATGGTAGAAACCAAAGAGGCAAGGTCAGAAATCTAGGAAGCAAAGGTTGAAAACAAGGAGGGAAGGTCAGAAACCTAGGAGGCATGGTCAGAAATCTAGGAAGCTGTGTTAGAAAACAAGTAGGCAAGGTGAGAAAACAAGGAGGGAAGGTCAGAAATCTAAGAGGCGAGGGCAGAAACCTAGGAGACAAGGGCAGAAACCTAGGAAGCAAAGGCTGAAAACAAGGAGGGGAGGTCAGAAATCTAGGAAGCTGTGTTAGAAAACAAGGAGGGAAGGTCATAAACCTAGGAGGCATGGTCAGAAATCTAGGAAGCTGTGTTAGAAAACAAGGAGGCGAGGGCAGAAACCAAAGAGGCAAGGTCAGACATTTTCATTATTTGGAGTCTTTGTATTACCTTCTTAGTGAGATTCTCTACGTGTTTCTTCAAAAAGCTACTCTCATTCTCATACTAGTTAGACACATCGAACCGTTCGTTATTTCTAAAGCCAAAAAAAAAAAAAGTTTGGCCAAATCACTAACAATTTACCCACAGAACAAAATAAATATAGACTCATATTAAAAAAGTCGACCTCAAAACCATAAAAATCTACTCCCACACTCATCTAAAAGTTACACCAAAACCGCACGAGATTTGCACCGTGCAAAAACATGCACAAGTTTGACACGCGCACCAGTTTGGCACAATGCACATTCGTAAAGGGCGTAACAATCAGCATTCGTAAGGGGCGTAACAATCATAAAAGTGATTTTTAAGTAAATTTTTTTTTTTTTTTTTGGTATGGGGATGTCTATTGGTGCATTGTGCCAAACTGGTGCGCGTGTCAAACTTGTGCATGTTTTTGCACGGTGCAAATCTCGTGCGGTTTTGGTGTAACTTTTAGATGAGTGTGGGAGTAGATTTTTATGGTTTTGAGGTCGACTTTTTTAATATGAGTCTATATTTATTTTGTTCTGTGGGTAAATTGTTAGTGATTTGGCCAAACTTTTTTTTTTTTTTGGCTTTAGAAATAACGAACGGTTCGATGTGTCTAACTAGTATGAGAATGAGAGTAGCTTTTTGAAGAAACACGTAGAGAATCTCACTAAGAAGGTAATACAAAGACTCCAAATAATGAAAATGTCTGACCTTGCCTCTTTGGTTTCTGCCCTCGCCTCCTTGTTTTCTAACACAGCTTCCTAGATTTCTGACCATGCCTCCTAGGTTTATGACCTTCCCTCCTTGTTTTCTAACACAGCTTCCTAGATTTCTGACCTCCCCTCCTTGTTTTCAGCCTTTGCTTCCTAGGTTTCTGCCCTTGTCTCCTAGGTTTCTGCCCTCGCCTCTTAGATTTCTGACCTTCCCTCCTTGTTTTCTCACCTTGCCTACTTGTTTTCTAACACAGCTTCCTAGATTTCTGACCATGCCTCCTAGGTTTCTGACCTTCCCTCCTTGTTTTCAACCTTTGCTTCCTAGATTTCTGACCTTGCCTCTTTGGTTTCTACCATCGCCTCCTAGGTTTCTGCCCTTGTCTCCTTGTTTTCAACCTTTGCTTCCTAGATTTCTGACCTTGCCTCTTTGGTTTCTACCATCGCCTCCTAGGTTTCTGCCCTTGTCTCCTAGGTTTCTGCCGTCGCCTCTTAGATTTCTGACCTTCCCTCCTTGTTTTCTCACCTTGCCTCGTTGTTTTCTAACACAGCTTCCTAGATTTCTGACCATGCCTCCTAGGTTTCTGACCTTCCCTCGTTGTTTTCTAACACAGCTTCCTAGATTTCTGCCCTTGTCTCCTAGGTTTCTGCCCTCGCCTCTTAGATTTCTGACCTTCCCTCCTTGTTTTCTAACACAGCTTCCTAGATTTCTGACCTCCCCTCCTTGTTTTCAGCCTTTGCTTCCTAGGTTTCTGACCTTCCCTCCTTGTTTTCAGCCTTTGCTTCCTAGTTTTCTGACCTTCCCTAAATTGACGAAGACAACTTTTGAAATAGCATATGAGGGACAAAAGTTCCGATAGGTGAGCATGTCCTTTCTGACCTTCCCTCCTTGTTTTCTAACACAGCTTCCTAGATTTCTGACCATGCCTCCTAGGTTTCTGACCTTCCCTCCTTGTTTTCTAACACAACTTCCTAGATTTCTGACCTTGCCTCTTTGGTTTCTGCCCTCGCCTCCTAGGTTTCTGCCCTCGCCTCTTAGATTTCTGACCTTCCCTCCTTGTTTTCTCACCTTGCCTACTTGTTTTCTAACACAGCTTCCTAGATTTCTGACCATGCCTCCTAGGTTTCTGACCTTCCCTCCTTGTTTTCAACCTTTGCTTCCTAGATTTCTGACCTTGCCTCTTTGGTTTCTACCATCGCCTCCTAGGTTTCTGCCCTTGTCTCCTTGTTTTCAACCTTTGCTTCCTAGATTTCTGACCTTGCCTCTTTGGTTTCTACCATCGCCTCCTAGGTTTCTGCCCTTGTCTCCTAGGTTTCTGCCGTCGCCTCTTAGATTTCTGACCTTCCCTCCTTGTTTTCTCACCTTGCCTCGTTGTTTTCTAACACAGCTTCCTAGATTTCTGACCATGCCTCCTAGGTTTCTGACCTTCCCTCGTTGTTTTCTAACACAGCTTCCTAGATTTCTGCCCTTGTCTCCTAGGTTTCTGCCCTCGCCTCTTAGATTTCTGACCTTCCCTCCTTGTTTTCTAACACAGCTTCCTAGATTTCTGACCTCCCCTCCTTGTTTTCAGCCTTTGCTTCCTAGGTTTCTGACCTTCCCTCCTTGTTTTCAGCCTTTGCTTCCTAGTTTTCTGACCTTCCCTAAATTGACGAAGACAACTTTTGAAATAGCATATGAGGGACAAAAGTTCCGATAGGTGAGCATGTCCTTTCTGACCTTCCCTCCTTGTTTTCTAACACAGCTTCCTAGATTTCTGACCATGCCTCCTAGGTTTCTGACCTTCCCTCCTTGTTTTCTAACACAACTTCCTAGATTTCTGACCTTGCCTCTTTGGTTTCTGCCCTCGCCTCCTAGGTTTCTGCCCTTGTCTCCTAGGTTTCTGCCCTTGCCTCTTAGATTTCTGACCTTCCCTCCTTGTTTTCTGACCTTGCCTCTTTGGTTTCTGCCCTTACCTCCTAAGTTTCTGCCCTTTGGGATTTTTAGGTCGACTTTTTTAGTATGACCCTAAATTTTTGTGTTCTGGGGTAAAATGTTTGGGATTTGGATGTAACTATCTGATCATTGTGTCTAACTAGTATCAGTATGGAAGTAGATTTTTTAGGAATACAACTAGACTGACAATTGAGCCTGAAGAAACACGTAGAGAATCTCACTAAGAAGGCAACACAAAGACTCCAACTAATGAAAATGTTAGAGAACGAGCAAGGGAATGTTAGAGAACGCTGGAGGCAATGTTAAAGAACGATCGAGGCAATGTTAGAGAACGCTCGAGGTAATGTTAAAGAACGATCGAGGCAATGTTACAGAACGCTGGAGGCAATGTTAAAGAACGCTGGAGGCAATGTTAAAGAACGATCGAGGCAATGTTAGAGAACGCTGGAGGCAATGTTAGAGAACGCTTCAGGCAATGTTAAAGAACGCTGGAGGCAATGTTAAAGAACGATCGAGGGAATGTTAGAGAACGATCGAGGCGTGATTTGGTCTAACTTTTTTTTTGGAGTTTGGAAGTAATTATCTGTTTGATGTGTCTAACTTTTATGAGTATGGGAGTAGATTTGTATGGTTTTAAGGTCGACTTTTTTTAATATGACCCTAAATTTGTGTGTTATGGTGGTAAAATCTTAGTGATTTATTTTGTTTTGGTTTACCATGAATGTGAGAGAGACAGAGAGAGAGAGAGAGAGAGAGAGAGAGAATTTCGCTGGTTGATACTTTGTGTGGTTTGATGCTAGGACCTGAAGGGCTGATGATGGTGTTGAGGGTGGCACATGATGATGATAGGACTTGAAGGGTGATGTTGAGGCACAAGATGATAGTGTTGAGGCACATGATGCTAGTGTTGAGGGTGGCACATGATGCTAGTGTTGAGGGTGGCACATGATGATGATAGGACATGAAGGGATGATGGTGTTGAGGGTGGCACATGATGATGATTTTTATTTGACTTGAGTTAGCTTGGCTATGCGATAGAGAGAGAGAGAGAGAGAGAGAGAGAGAGAGATGGTGTTGAGGGTGGCACATGATGATGATGTGTCAATTTGTGTGGCTTGGTGATGATTTTTATTTGACTTGAGTTAGCTTGGATATGCGATAGAGAGAGAGAGAGAGGATGGTGTTGAGGGTGGCACATGGTGATGATAGGAAGGGGTGATGAGGGTGGATGATGATGATGATAGTGTTGAGGGTGGCACATGATGATGATGTGTCAATTTGTGTGGCTTGGTGATGATTTTTATTTGACTTGAGTTAGCTTGGATATGCGATAGAGAGAGAGAGAGAGAGAGAGAGAGGATGGTGTTGAGGGTGGCACATGGCGTTAAGGCAGTCTCGAAAACGCTTATGCTAACATCAACTACACGCCCTTTTCTGTTAACCAAGGGGACCTCACTCTTGTTAATCAGACGACAGCTCCGGCAGCCAGTATGGATGACCAGGGTGTTTCAGCCAAGTCCTCGATTACCTATTCCAGCTTTGATCAAGGTTTTGTCAAAATGGAGGGCGGTTGTGTTTTGAAGGCTAATGAAACTTCCTATGCACCCGTGTTTGATAGACATTTAACAAACAGTACCACCAAAACAGGAGGGAGGAAACCCAGACGCTTAAAATTATCAACAACCGGCCAGTAATATATATATATATATATGATGTATTAATAAAATTGTGAAATATAGAATTTTGTTTTGCTTTACATTGAATGAGAAAGAGCGAGCGTCAGTATTTAATATTAGCACACCTTACTAACCGACACATGATGATGTTGGTAGCGATAACACACACGACCAATAATCTTTCCCCAAGAACCGCTATCCTGGCACATGATGTTAGCGATACTACAATAACACACCTGTGTCAACCAACTCGTTTTACATGTTGCCTATTACCCGCCCCTCCACCTCACATGCCCACCGCCGGCGAATAATAATCGGTTTGAAACTTTGTGTGGTATGATGATGATAGGACATGAAGGGATGATGGTGTTGAGGGTGGCACTAAAAAAATGTAGTGCAAGATCCGCGACCCAATCAGTTACGAGATCGCCTATAATTTTAAATTTTCCCCTTCATTTTACGTTTTTTTTTAAATATTGATTTTTCATAATTATGCCTCTACCTAACTTTAACTCTAAACACGGAGTTTCAGTTACATGCCTAACAATGACCGTCAGCATATTTTCCTAACAATGACCACGATTCCTTGTAAGCGATTTTTCCTAACAATAGCATTCCTCAAGTACCACTAGCCCAGTCAACAAAAGCTGCCATGTCATTCCAGTTTCTTAACATACAGTTTTCCGTCAGTATGTTAACTTATTTTTTTTCATAGTTTTTATTATTTCGCCTTTTTTAAAAATCAGTTTTATCACATTTAACTATATTTCTTAACGTTTTTAATAATTCTGAATTTTTATTTATCACATACTCTTTTAAAATACTCTTTCACAAATAACACACAGCGAGGCGATCACCGGACACGGAGCGAGGCGATCGGATTAGCACCGAGTCTCTATTGAATTTACCTGCGGTTAAGCTCTCAGAAACACAGGAGACCGTTCGACAAAACTAACCTTTCAATGTTATTGCTTGTCAGCATTTTTTTACATGTTGCCTGGCCTGTCACGTAGTAGACCCGTGTTCGAATCCTGACGGGAGACTGTTTTTTTTTTTTTTTTTTTTTTAATAATTCTGAGTTTACTTTCACAAATACATATTTTTTAAATAATTCTGTTTACTTTCACAAACTCTTTTAAAATACTCTTTCACGCACACCGCGTGAGGCGACACAAATATACTCTTTCACAAAATAACACACAGCGAGAGGCGATCACCGGAGCGCGATCACCGGATTAGAGTCTCTATTGAATTTACCTGCGGTTAAGCTCTCAGTGAACCATTTCGACAAACTGACGAACACCAAAAAAAAAAAAAATTTTTCCCAAAAAAAATAATGAAGTTCGAAAAAATCGCGAATTCGAAAAAATAATTTTTTTTTTTTGGCACCGTTTTGGTGCAAAGTCGGTGCAAAGTCGGTGCCAAATCTATTGTATTTCGGTGCATGTTATTCCACTATTCCCCTGAGTTCACAGCCACCAACACTACTTGTGCTACCAATGCCAAACATGGTCACTTAAGTCTAAGCATTAAAGAAAGCTTGTCACAACAGAGATGCGATGTCTGAGAAAAGCGCTAGGAATAACGAGAAAAGACATAATCACAAATGATATAAAAGAAAGAGTAGGCTTTGAGTCAATCTAAAGTTATATACATAAACAACAAATAAACTGGTTTGTCAATCTAGAAAGAATGCCGTGTGATTCCTTACCATACAAGGCATTTATTAAATTTGAGAAGGGAGAAGAGAAGGTTTAGACACAGAGTAAGATGGACAGACAACATCACAGAAATACAACAACATCAATTGATAATGAGTGAAGCCGCCAAAAAGGGCGAGAACCAGAAATGTGTATTTCCCTCGACACCCGAACGGATTCAAGAGAAAGTGAAAAAGAAGAAGAAGGAAGAACTAGGAGGCCTAGATATTGGATATCACTTCCAGGAGATAGGAATACCACGATGATAAAAAAAAAAAAAAAGAGAGAATAATTTAAACCCGAGACCTTATCGTTGGAAGGTGGAAGTCTTACCCCTAGAGCCACCAAACCTCGGTTTAGTACTAAAGAACTGTTACTCACTTGATATTAATAGTTATCCTCACTTGATGTTAATAGTTAACCTCACTTGATGTTAATAGTTAACCTCACTTGTTGTTAATAATTAACCTCACTTGATATTAATAGTTATCCTCACTTGATGTTAATAGTTAACCTCACTTGATGTTAATAGTTAACCTCACTTGATGTTAATAGTTATCCTCACTTGATGTTAATAGTTAACCTCACTTGATGTTAATAGTTAACCTCACTTGATGTTAATAGTTTACCTTACTTGTTGTTAATAGTTAACCTCACTTGATATTAATAGTTAACCTCACTTGTTGTTAATAGTTAACCTCACTTGATGTTAATAGTTAACCTCACTTGACAGAGAACTATAAAAGCTATTACACTTCACTTGATATAGAACTAACAAAAACTACCACAGCATTTCCTGGAGCAGAACTAAAAATAAATTATTACATATTCACTTGGGACAGAACTAAATGAAAACTTTTACACCTCTCACTCACTTGATATAGAACTAAATTAAAACGTTTACATTTCTCACTTTATATAGAACCAAATGAAAACGTTTACATCTTTCACTTATTATAGAACAAATAAACTATTACACTTCTCACTTGGAATAGAACTAGGGAAAACAAAAAGCAAATATTTTAATACTCTTACTTCCTCTCTTAACTTTACAGTTTCTTACTCTTTGTAACTTATCCAAGCTTCATCGACTGGATGTACCTGGACTACTGATGTTCATCGACTTTTTTTTTATCAGCTCACACTCTTTCGCTTTGAGTTTAAATCTGTCATTACCCCCAGCACCGTCTCTTCCTCTAATTTGATTTCTGTCATTACCCCCAGCACCGTCTCTTCCTCTAATTTGATTTTTGTCATTACCCCCAGCACCGTCTCTTCCTCTAATTTTATTTCTGTCATTACCTCCAACACCGTCTCTTCCTCTAATTTTATTTCTGTCATTACCCCCAGCACCGTCTCTTCCTCTAATTTTATTTCTGTCATTACCTCCAACACCGTCTCTTCCTCTAATTTTATTTCTGATATTACCCCCAATACTCTCTTTCTCACTAAATTTCTTGTTACCTTCTTCTATTCTCTAGTTCCCACTCTTATTTTCTTTGCACGTGTCACTCTAAAGTCCACTTCCTCCCACCATTGTCTTTCCATATCTTCTTCATTCCTCTACACAATCTTTAATTTCTTTTCATTTTCTGACTCAAAATCATTTCCCCTTACACTACCTACCTGCTTACCTACCCACCCACTCACCTACCTACTTACCTACTCACCAACTTACATACCTACCACCCTCTTACACACCCAACCATCTACCTACCTTCGCTCCTATCTACATACCTTCCTACTCACCTATTTACCAACTCAACCAACCTAAATACCTATCTAACCCACCTTTACCTACTTGTCTACTCATTTTCCTACTCACCCACCTATCTACCCACCCACCTTTACCTACTTGTCTACTCATTTTCCTACTCACCCACCTATCTACCCACCCACCTTTACCTACTTGTCTACTCATTTTCCTACTCAACCACCTATCTACCCACCCACCTTTTTACCATTCTACACACCCATCTATCCTACATACCCACCCACATACCCCCCCCCACCTACCCACCAACCTACACACCCCCACATGCCAATCTACCCCACGATACCCACGTTCCTAACTACCCACTCACATATCTACCCACCCACCTACCTACCCACCTTTCTATCTATCTATCTATCTATCTATCTATCTATCTATCTATCTATCTATCTATCTATCTATCTATCTATCTATCTATCTATCTATCTATCTATCTATCTATCTATCTATCTATCTATCTATCTATCTATCTATCTATCTATCTATCTGTCTATCTGTCTGTCTGTCTGTCTGTCTGTCTGTCTGTCTGTCTGTGGATTTGTCTGTCTGTCTGTCTATCTCACTCTCTCTCTCTCTCTCTGTATCCCCCATACATAAAACCTTTCCAATCAACAAACCGAGTACAACATTTTTTATCTTACACAAAATCGATACTTTCATAAAAAACCATGAATGTATGGATTGTCCTTCGCGGCCGGAAATCTATTCTAAAGTTTCATTCTCCATCATTTATTATTACCAAGATTATATTTATTATTGTTATGTGATATCAATATTGGAAATGGAGAAGATAACTTACAATAGTGAGCTTTAATTAAAGGAAATGAAAAGAATAATGTTCATTCCTGACAAGAAATAATTCACCCGCAGAAAGAATAGAATGATGGGGAAACAGATAAGATATATAGGAGAAGGTCTTATATTAATAAATCCTCGGTTGAATCGATAAAAAACAAGTTTTAAAATAAAGATAAAGTACAGAGATATGGCAGCTTTATGTACATGAAAGTTTGCTACAAATCATTTCTAACTGCTTTTTTCCGGGGTCTGTGAGATCTCAAACTATGTAACTCGGTAAATTTGTATTTTTTTAAGTGCATGTATTTTTTTTGGTGCTTAAAGTGGATCAGTAATGTGTCTGTACCAGCGGCGGACGGTGAGTTCAAAACTTGAGGCGGCAAGGGCGTGAGATTAAACTTTTACGTTGATCTTTATCCTGATAATTTGGGATATAAAGTAAAGATTACTGCTATTTACGATATGTATATACTAAATTTAGCCGCGATAGCTCAGTGGTTAGTGAACTGGACTACAAAGGACAAGAGGTAGGTTTCTATCACAACCGACGGCTTCCATGTTCACCCAGCCTTTAATGGGTACCGGATTTTGTTTCTGGGAAAGTAAAACGGCACGGGCGTAATACCGTACACATTGCCCCAAAAATCATGTGCCGAAGGTCTGTAAAATTTATGGTCAATAACACCATATTCCCTATGCGCCACTTGACGTGATGGGGGTACTTTACTTTTTTTTAATATTCTAAATTTAATTTAGTTCTATATCAAGTGAGAAGTGTTAAAGTTTTCATTTAGTTCTATATCAAGTGAGAAGTGTTAAAGTTTTCATTTAGTTCTATATCAAGTTCAATTACTATCTTAAATTATCATAATTACATTATATTATCTTTGTTATTTGCATTGTCAGTTTTTAAAAAAATGCATGGTTTTGCTAGTAATTAAAAATCTCTTACAGTTTTGTTCACGTTTTTTTTAAATATAAAAACGAAATCGAAGTGATTCAATGGGGCTTTTGTAAAACTGGCCTCGTGTTGGTCTATACGTGTACGTTATGGTCATCATCAGCATTATCATGTTCATACTGGTTGGCGTAGGCGATCATATCCTTCCACAATTTTTCTATCCAAAGTGAGTCGTATCAATTCTGTTGTTGGCTGTTTTCTATGTCATGGCTCCAAGATGTGGAATCTTCTATCTTGTCTTCCGCGATCTCTTTGTTTCCTGTACTTTACCGGTTGTAACCAGGTACTCCAACTTTCCTCTTCTTTTCTTCTGATGTGCCACAAAAATGTCGATTACTTGTTTCTGATATTTTTAGGAGTTCCCTTAAGTTACGGTAAAGCGAGGGGAAAAAAAAAAAACATCTTATTAGTTAAACCAACGTTGTCATGGCAACCAGGGAGCTCATAGCTGAAATAGACTACATAGTTCTTATAAACATTAGAATCGATAGATGTTGCTGTGCCGTAGTAGGTCTAATCTCCATAGACATTCACATCAATTTATTAGTAACTGTTCTGATTACTTGAGTTATATGGCGGCTATAACAGGGAATAAGGTGGCTGGTTGTACACTGACATTTAACTCATTGAGCTGGGTTGTGGTGGCTGGTTGTACACTGACATTTAACTCATTGAGCTGGGTTGTGGTGGCTGGTTGTACACTGACATTTAACTCATTGAGCTGGGTTGTGGTGGCTGGTTGTACACTGACATGTAACTCATTGAGTTGGGTTGTGGTGGCTGGTTGTACACTGACATTTAACTCATTGAGCTGGGTTGTGGTGGCTGGTTGTACACTGACATGTAACTCATTGAGCTGGGTTGTGGTGGCTGGTTGTACACTGACATGTAACTCATTGAGTTGGGTTGTGGTGGCTGGTTGTACACTGACATTTAACTCATTGAGCTGGGTTGTGGTGGCTGGTTGTACACTGACATGTAACTCATTGAGCTGGGTTGTGGTGGCTGGTTGTACACTGACATTTAACTCATTGAGCTGGGTTGTGGTGGCTGGTTGTACACTGACATTTAACTTATTGAGTTGGGTTGTGGTGGCTGGTTGTACACTGACATTTAACTCATTGAGCTGAAATGTGACTGTGTTATGTATTCTGATAAAATATTTGAGGAGTCGTGGCCTCCTCTGATTATCCGCCGCTGATCTGTACGAACTTGTGTCTCATTATGTAACATGCATCCGCTCTATATCTCTGAGATAAACCCGAACTAGACTGTAGGGTACTGGAGACCTAACAACAAATTGCTCTGTTCCCTCGTAACTTAAGCTTGTCCTAGATAAACAGTGGCTCTGTTTGTGACATTTTCTTCTTTGCCTCCAATTTTTCGTTATATTCCTGGAACCTTTTGGAACTTTGGCGATACAAGAAGGAAACTGGTGGTTTGGCATGAAATCGTAATGAAAACTGACAATGAGCTCCCTGGTTGCCATGACAATGTTGGTTTAACTAATAAGATGGCTTTTTCCTCTTTGTGTCCTAACGTAAGGGAGTTGGTTATATGACTCGACAGCAACAACTTGAAATGGAGTATAATCGCTAACGTATGTTCCATATTTATGTGGATCTGTTCTTTGTTCTGCTGCAGGCCTGGGTGGGCAGGAAATCTACCGCCCAAGAGTGGAAAATCGCACTCAGTGAGTCATCGATTCGGAGACCATAGATTCGAAGATCCATGGACTGTTGGATCAAAAATATCAACCGATTGTAAGCTTTTGATTTAACCGGATCCACTTTCTAAGCACATGCACGCAGGTACGTGCAAGCACGTACGTGAATATTTTGTTGAAAGCGAATACCAACTTGGCCCAAGAACACCAAAAAGCACATGGTCTAAGCGCAGTCATTGCCTCATAAGCTTACAGCTTACATCACGATGAGTGACATACAACTGGCCAAGAGTCTGTTCCATCTCACCGTGGTGTCTCTGAGATCAACCTGGCCTACATAGAAGGCAGCGCTGAAGTCGGATATGTTGGGTCAAATGGCCGCAGATGCTGCAACTTGCCTTAAACAGCGGTTTTACGCTTACTTAACTCCCTTTGAAAACAAGGAACAATAAATAGTCGGAGTAGTCGGGCTACAGCAGGTTCATAGAAGCAGATAATACACGGCGAAAGAAAAGAAAAAATAGATTTTCTAAGAGCACTGTAAAATCTATAGCTAACTATGACTGACGTAGTATACTATAGTCAACTATGACTGACGTAGTATACTATAGCTAACTATGACTGACGTAGTATACTATAGTCAACTGTGACTGACGGAGTATACTACAGTCAACTATGACTGACGTAGTATACTATAGTCAACTATGACTGACGTAGTATACTATAGCTAACTATGACTGACGTAGTATACTATAGCTAACTATGACTGACGTAGTATACTATAGTCAACTATGACTGACGGAGTATTCTATAGTCAACTATGACTGACGTAGTATACTATAGCTAACTATGACTGACGTAGTATACTATAGCTAACTATGACTGACGTAGTATACTATAGTCAACTATGACTGACGGAGTATACTATAGCTAACTATGACTGACGTAGTATACTATAGTCAACTATGACTGACGTAGTATACTATAGCTAACTATGACTGACGGAGTATACTATAGCTAACTATGACTGACGGAGTATACTATAGCTAACTATGACTGACGTAGTATACTATAGTCAACTATGACTGACGGAGTATACTATAGCTAACTATGACTGACGTAGTATACTATAGTCAACTATGACTGACGGAGTATACTATAGTCAACTATGACTGACGTAGTATACTATAGCTAACTATGACTGACGTAGTATACTATAGCTAACTATGACTGACGTAGTATACTATAGTCAACTATGACTGACGGAGTTTACTATAGTCAACTATGACTGACGTAGTATACTATAGCTAACTATGACTGACGGAGTATACTACAGTCAACTATGACTGACGGAGTATACTACAGTCAACTATGACTGACGTAGTATACTATAGTCAACTATGACTTATGAAGGTTACTATAGCCAACTATGACTTATGAATGCTACTATAGTCAACTATAACTGACGGAGTATACTATAGTCAACTATGACTGACGTAGTATACTATAGTCAACTATGGCTTATGAAGGCTACTATAGCCAACTAGGACTTATGAAGGCTACTATAGTCAACTAAAACTGACTGAGACTACTATAGTCAACTATACTTGACTGAGGCTACAATTACTACTGTCGGACTAACTCACAATAAATAAATAAAAGAAACAAATATGAACCCCTGATCCCCTTTCTCACTCCCTCCGCCCCAAAGAATTCAAATTAACAGGAAGACATAAAACCGAACAATGCAGTCCAATTAAACAGAGGCACTAATTAATCGAAGTTTCTATTAAAGTTTCATTTCTTTGGTCGCCGCCATTTCTGTCTACGTTAGCAAGAGTCTGTGATACCTGAGTTGTTTACATCCCGGAAGCTGAACCACTTAGAGTGCTCTTTCTGCAGAGAATGCTCAACACCAGGTGATGACAGCATGTATTATGTCAGCGGCGGACGGTGAATTGGAAACTTGAGGAGGTCAGACTTTTCGGTTGACGTTTAATCTGATAATTTGATAAATTATATTGTATTAATATATAATATATAGTATATATATTATTTTGTAAATAGGAAATTTAAGCCTTTATAATGTGGATGTGCGCGTGCGCGTGGCCGTGCGGCTAAAGTGTTTCCGCTAGCTGAAAAGCCGGCGTACGGTGTTCGAAGCCCGCGGTAGACAGAAAGGATTTTTTCTATCGGGGGTGAAATTAAAATCCTGAATCTCACACGTCGTGGCGACTGCTTGACCAAGCGGCCTTTATCCCTCGGGTTCTATCGTTGCCCCCCCGACATACACCAGCAATGAACTATGTGTCGTAAAGATAGGTTCTAATGTGGATTTATAGAAGAATAGGAAGAATTCTATGGAAGAGAAAGAAAACAATTGATGATGTCTTATAACAACTAAAAATGAAAAGAGAACTACTAAACTTAATTCAAACAAGGCAAATGAGATTTTTGAGGCTTGTTAAAAGATACAACAGTGAAACAAAAAGTAATCTTGGAAGGAAAAATATAAGGTAATAGAGGCTGAGACAGACTAAGACTAACATGGACGAGTAACATCAAAAGCAGGACAAGTCATTCTATGATAACCTGCACAATCAGGACTAGAGACTGAGCGGAAAGCCGCACCATGGTAGCCAACCTTCGGTGGGGAGACGGCACTCATTGACGGTGGTGAAAGTTCTGTTGAGAAAGAAAGAGCGCATTGATTCTTACAGGAAGCACTTCACAACTTCTCCTCCCCATCGGCACTACTTCTAACGTTTCAACAAAAAGATAGAACGGCTTCTGATTTGTCATTCTTTTGTTGCCATGAAAACAGGGCGGTAATTGTTGAAATGGTCTACCTAGTTTTCGTACACATTGCGACTTTGATAGATATCGTTGTACGGTTGTAGTAGGTTTGACTCCCATAGACATTGAAGTCTATTAGTAACGGCTTGAATTATTCGAACTATATCACGGCTATACTAAGGAACACTGTGGTTAGTTCTACACTGACATTTAACTCACTCAGCAGGAATGGGAAGTTCTTAAAGGTAAGAAGGTCCTACTGCGACAGGGCGTCCCACAGAGAGGGGTACTATCTCTAACACTTTTCTAGTCAACATCAACGACCTAGTTACTGAACGACCACATGATATCAAAGTGGCAATGTATGCAGATGACCTGGTAATGTGGGGCACAGTGTAATGTGCAAAGTGGCCTCAAATTTGTTGCAAAGAGCTATGAATGCACTGAATTCATGGACAAATAGATGTGGTATCAGCATCATTACAGATAAATGAAGTACTACACTTTTCATTCTCTCCTCAAAACAAATAAGCAGGAGCCATCTACATAAACAATGAGCCTGTGAAAGAAGACATACAAGCTACTTATCTGGAAGTTACATTTGATAACAAACTATCTCGGAAACAGCAGATAAATAAGGCAACCCAAAAAACAAGGAGAAAGTTAGCTATTCTAAGAAAGCCGTGTGGAACCACATTGGGTGCGAGTGGGAAAATACTCAGTAAAGTTTACCAACAGAGTATACACCCACATTTAGAATATGGATCATCTGCATGGTGCTCAGCATCAAACACCACACTGCAAGAACTGGATAAAGTACAAAACCAGGCACTTAGGGTCACCACATGAGCAATGAAATCAACACCAATATTGGAGATGGAGAAATTGTGGAGGATACAAGCACTGAAAGAACGGAGGGACACAAATGAGCTGTTATAGGCAGGAAAATGTTCATGCATGCCGAGACATCCAATGAAGGACCGATTCCAAAATCTTGCATTGGGACGACTTAAGAGAAGCAGTTTTATCCACCAAGCCAAGCGTATTAGTAGACAAATACCAGACATGCCAAGAGTTGTCAGCCCCCTACCGGCCATACAGAAATAGACCCACTGGGTAGGGGAATCCGGATTGTTAATCCAAATACGGACAGAAGTGAAAGGAATACTCGACAAGGAGGAATAGAACAGTATACAGCGTAAAACAATAACTCTCAGTTTCTTGGATGAAGAATACCCACAAGACCTATGGATTCGTGTGTACACAGATGGATCAGCACAGAATGCACTAAAGAATGGGGGAGCAGGTGCATATATTGAGTACCCAAATAACACTAGGGATATGAATAAAATAGCAACAGGGAAATATTGTCACAATTATGATGCAGAAATACAAGCAATAAAGTTGGCAATAGAAAAACTGCTGAACAGTAATCTTATCCCACAGCCTGTAGTGTTTTTGACAGATGCAAGATCAGCACTCCAGGCACTACAATCCAGAAAATTGCCACAACTGCAGACCTTATTGACTGAACTCTGCAAGCACCAAACAGGGTTGCCCTGCAGTGGATCCCGTCTCACTGGAATACCAAAAAATGAGAGAGAGAGAGAGAGAGAGAGAGAGAGAGAGGGAGCAGGTCAGCTGGCAAAAGAAGATGCTACACGCACACAACCAGATGCACTGGTTACATACCATCATAAGAAACAGATAATCAAATCAATCAGAGGACCACAAACCCCAAATCAGGATGCCTTTCATAATATGAATAGATATGAACAAGTTATCATTATACGCCTAAGAACAGGACACAATCGACTCCACAGTCACATGTATACAAAGTTCAAGATCGGCACCTCAGCTACATGCACATGTGGACAGGCGCCCCAGACTGATGTACACATACTTAAAGACTGCACTGAATATAGTAGACTGAGGAAAATCCATTGGCCCATAGGTACAGCACTACAGACAAAACTATATGGGCCACTGCACACAAATTCGAAAGAGCAAAATTTATACAGGAAACGACATTGCAGATATAGATAATACTTCAAGCGAACAATAGACAAGACGAACTGATTGAATGATTAATTGATTGATCAATTAATTGATTGAGCAAGAATATGATTGTGTTAGGTATTCTGATACTTTTTAGAAGAGTCGTGGCCTCCCTTGTCTCATCTGAATATCCGCCGCTGACTTACGTGCAGACATAATCCATATACTATGCACGTGTGTGTTTTGAGCATGTTGTACTGTCCACCACTTGAGTTTGTTGAGTCCACCGAAATGAGCAAATCAGGGGCGGTGTTCTGGAGTGGGTGGGTCTCATTCGTAAAGCTCGTTCGTGACGTGTTCGTTTCAGGGATTTGTTTATTCATCTGAGTGTATGTGATTAATGTGTCACTGTTAGTGTATTCTATTGTGCGTGTTATATGTGTTAGTGAGTGTGTACGTGTTGAGTAATTGTGTGTTTGTGTGTGTTTGAGATTGTGTAGTTTACGTGTCAGTGTGTATGTGTGTGTGTGTGTGTGTGTGTGTGTGTGTGTGTGTGTGTGTGTATGCACATTTCTTCTTCCTTATTTGGTCACAGATCGACAAAGCAGTTGTCGGCCCGCCTCGTGACGTCATGCGGAGACAACATCAAAGTTCCCCTCCTCCCCCACTGCCCGTGACCACTATTATCCGGATACTACAGGTCTGGCCCACACTGCTCCTCCTCCCCTCTCCTCTAATGCTCCGACTGTTTGTCATTCATTGACCTGTTTCTATATCAATGTTTCCCTTCCTCAGCTCCACTTTAGGACTACGATTCTTGTCATCATTTCTCTTTTCTGACTAACCAGCTCCATTGTCTGCAGATAATCACGGCATTTTTCCCCTCTTGGTTGCATCTATTGAATAATTCTGCGTTACTAATGTCAATTCTTTGTTAATTCTGTGTAACTTATACCCATTCTGTGTAACTTATATTAGTTCTGTGTTATTCAAGTCAGTTCTTTGTTACTTATGTCAATTCTTTGTTATTTATGTCAATTAACTATTACTTATGTAAATTCTATGTTACTCATGTCAATTCTCTAATACTTATGTCGGTCCTATGTTAGTCATGTCAATTCTTTGTTACTTATGTCAATTCTTTGTTACTCATGCCAATTCTTTATTACTTATGTCAATTATATGTTATTCATGTCATTTATATGTTATTCGTGTCAATTATTTGTTACTCATGTAAATTCTTTGTTACTTATGTCAATTCTTTATAACTTATATCAATTCTATGTTACTCATGTCAATTCTATGTTACTCATGTCAATTCTCTATTACTTATGTCAATTCTATGTTACTCATGTCAATTCTCTTTTACTTATGTCAATTCTATGTTACTCATGACAATTCTTGGTTACTTATGTCAATTCCTTGTTACTTATTTAAATTATATGCTACTCATGTCAATTCTCTATAACTTATATCAATTCTATGTTACTCATGTTAATTCTTTGTTACTCATATCAATTCTTAGTTACTTATGTCAATTCTTGGTTACTCATGTCAATCTTATGTTACTCATGTCAATTTTCTATTACTTATGTCAAGTCTATGTTACTCATGTCAATTCTGTATTACCTTTATATTAAAATAAGCTTTCTATCTCGAGAAAATAATCAATGAAAGGTCACTCAAGAGCCAAGTATTTGTTATGACAGAATAGACATATTTTATAATGACAGTCTTGTTCACTTGTAGAATAAAGGTAGTTGGACGATGGGTCTGGCTTTGTGCTTTTGCTGTGACTTTGTTCTTGCATCTTTTCTGTTCTTACCATGTTAGTTATTTCTTTGCGACTTCGATTTTCATGGTACTCCTTATCAATGCGCGCCATTTCTGTCTGTCTGCGATACATTTTCCCAGATTTTTGTTGTTGATGTTCCAAATGTGCAAACTGGTTTCTTTAAAACCGGAATGGTGGTAGGACGATAGGTCACGTACCTGGCGCCAGCTCACTGTATATAAATGTGTTTTTTTTAAATTCTGATATTTTCCATGTAAAATGTCTTGTGCAACAAGACTATGTTAATAAAAGTAAGATAGAGTTAATCGGTGCTATATAGAGTCACTTATGACATATGGAAGCGAAACATTGACAGTAAACAAATACATAGACAATTATAAAAAAAAGCCACAGAAATGGGATTTCTCAGAAGAATGTTGAAAGGTCCCTGAACAGTTAAAAGGATCAATGAAGGCACTCTCAAAGAAGCCAACACAAAAAGGGAGCTCATAAAAACATCAGAAAAAACACAATAGACATTTATCGAGGACATCATAATAAGAAAGTCTTAGTACTTAATTACAGCTGGCAAAATAAAAGGAAAGACAGATCGAGAACGACAAAGAGAGAAAGAACAAAAACAGCGGGCTAGAAAGAACAAAAATGGAAGGCATGGTTCCTGGGACGTATGGACGTATCTAGGGCAGACCAAGATGAAGGTGGTTTCAAGACATCAATGAGACATTGAACATGATAACAGAAGATGTGGGAGATCTGGCTAGAGACAGAGATTCTTTCAGATGGGTTGTTGTGAGTGTAACGTTCGGTGGGAGATCTGGCTAGAGACAGAGATTCTTTCAGATGGGATGTTGTGAGTGTAACGTTCCGTGGGAGATCTGGCTAGAGACAGAGATTCTTTCAGATGGGATGTTGTGAGTGTAACGTTCCGTGGGAGATCTGGCTAGAGACAGAGATTCTTTCAGATGGGATGTTGTGAGTGTAACGTTCCGTGGGAGATCTGGCTAGAGACAGAGATTCTTTCAGATGGGATGTTGTGAGTTCAACGTTCTGTGGGAGATCTGGCTAGAGATAGAATTTTTTCAGACGAGCTGTGGTGAATGTAACGTTCCGCCAAGGGCATGCGGCCTGATGATGTAGTCCTGGTAAGCGTGGAGCCTTATCGTGTGTTTCTGAGCATTGTTTTGTTTTCAAGAACTGTCATTTGTTAAGTCTGGAGATTGTGGCTGATACCGTACCAATGCACCTGTCGACTTCCCCATCAAGGGAAAGCTCATTATTAATGTTGGAACCGATATAAGGAAATATGTTAATCACTAGGAGGGTGTGGTCGTTAATAATAATAGTAGTGGTCCTGCAGACATCTTACAACGTCATTTCCGTTTTGGAAAGCCTGATGGTTCAATTCCCCCTCCCGTCGCCCCCTAAAATTGCGGCAAAATTCTCAACGATGAAAAATGATAGTACTTCTGATGTTGGAGAATATCTGCCTCTATGGTGAGGGGAACTTGAGCACACAACTGTCGGTGTGAAAAAATAGGTTAAAAAGTGATATCAAAGCAAAATTACGTCCCTCGAGACTTTGCTAGAAATATAAAGTTATCGTGTGTACAAACAAACAAACAAACAAACAAACAAACAAACAAACAAACAAACAAAGCGGATTCCTTGGACGCATTGGACAAATTATCATTGAATGCTTGAAGATGTATGAGCAACCAAAACAGGATCGTCAACAAAGAGATATATATATATAAGCATAGAGAGAGGGAGAGAGAGAGATGAACAAACTACTGATTGTGAGCTACAGACGAACATATGGCCTTGCTGTGGGAACTGATTTATCACATAAATTCACAATCCCCCATTATGCTGTCGCTCCGGAATGGATCAGCAATAAAATGGATGCCGCAAGCACGGATTTCTGAGGATTTATTACTGTCGTAAATTGATGACAAAAGTGGCACATGATTGACGCGGAAGGCAATGTCTGGACACACTCCAGGATGAGTTACTAATAGAAATGATTTGTGCTGGAGTTATGCCACATCCGGCTGTCTGATCCAATCACCCCTTTTTTGTGAATGGGTATGTCTGATCATTGACCTTTGATCTCTCACCCGCGGGACATGACACATCAAGTCCAAGAAGATCATTGGTTGATTTATCTGTCCTCTCTCATTTGTTTTTCAATTTGTAGTGTGGTCTTTTTGCTGTTTTCTCGTTCACCACCTCAGTTTTCGTATATTCATGGTATTCAGTCTATCCATCAAGGACGTCTTCTCGATCTATCTATATATATATATATATATATATATATATATATATACTACTACTATTACTACTACTACTACTACTACATAATAATAATAATAATAATAATAATAATAACAACAACACTAATAGTAATAAATAATAATAAAAATAATGCTAATAATAGTAATAATAATTATTAACATTTAATAATAATTGATAATAGTGTCAGTGTCCGTCAGTCATAGTTGAGTATGGATTTTGCAGCGCCCCTAGGAAATGTTTTGTTTTTTTTTCTTTCGCCGTGTATTTTATTTTTCTAAGAATATGTCTACTTCTTGTTTGAGTTGGAGCTTTAGAGTGTGTTTCCAAAGATTGCAATCTGCAGCCATTTCTTCCCAGTCTGCAGTTTTTATATTCAGTCTTCATGTCACGTTTACACACGGAAATAAATTGAAGCAAAGTCGCAAGACACAGTACAACACAATTATATATGAGAACAAAAGAGGATTTTACCAAATATATCTTGATGAATGTTATACTTGATATATCAATTTATGGAAAGGTCAAGTACGAGACTTGAACCGGCGTCTTAGCACGCGAGTTCCACCCATATGTGCTCGGTCGCCTATCCAGAAGTGTTCGGAGACTTCTGGATAGTGTCACTTCAAGCATCGAAACTCACGATGCGAGGCGGCATTCCTCATCTTCCCAGAGTACGATCCTAGTACCCACTTCTGGCAGCGGCTGGGTCGACCGCGAGGGTATTTTTTTTTCAAACCACGAGTACAACTCTGCTGCCAGTGGGAATCGAACACTTGTTGTCCAAGCGTCGGTAGCCGAGTCGGGCGGGTTTCTCAACTCGGCTACCGATGCTCCCGATATCAATTTCCGGAGTATCAATATTACTAATTGCACAGGGAGGTAAATTTGATGAAAGTTTTTGCCGAAACGTTGTAGTTTGACTTGTCTTTCTATTAGTTTATCTGTTCATTATCATTTTATGTTTATTTTAGACGTAATAAAAAGCAGAATAATAAATAATATTTGATTCCACTGCAATTTTTGTTTATCCTGAGATTGAAGTGTAAGTGTGCCTCATATTGCAGCTAGAATGGACTAGAAGTGAAATAGCAAAGTTCCTCTCTGAGAATTCGTAATTCTGATATCCGTGTAAAGGGGCAGCTCCTAAAAAACATCAGAAAGAAACAATCAACATTTTTCGGGCACATCATGAGAAGAGGAAAGTCTGAATACTTGATTACAACTGGCAAAATAAAAGAAAAGAGAGATAGCGGACGACAAAAAGAGAAAATACTAGATAGCTTGGTGTCATGACATGGAAAACAATCAACAACAGAACTGATACGAGTATATAAATATACGCATACAAATAAGTAAAAACCCACCACCCGAGTGACATAGTTAAATGGATTGTGTTTGACACGTCAGCTGGTATTCTTTTCGTTCACAACTTAGCTTGCTGTTAAGAGGCCTACCTTTGGTCCAATAATTCAGACTCCTGTATGTTTTTCTCATTATAAATATCTACGTTAGGCATGAGGCCTCTATTACGTATTCTCGCGTTAGATACTAAACCGTCTGATCCTCGTATTGACAAGTAATCGTGCGCTATAAACGCACTCGCGTAAAGTACTAAAACATCTGCACTTTGCAACCGAGCGAGACGGTCTACATATGGTTCTTATTAGTTCCTCTCCACCAAAAACATGCAGGTATATAGGATACATTTCAAACGAACAGATAAGAAGAGACGAATCTAAACAAGAAAACGTGTCGAACTTTATAAGAAGAAGGCGTTGGAAATACATCGGTCATGTGCTGAGAATGAATGAAGAAAAACTTGCCCATCAGGCATTCACGTAGAAACCGTCTGGTAAAAGAAAACAAGGTAGACCTAGAGAATCGTTACGTATTACAATTACTAGGGTTAGTAGGGTTAGTTAGTAGAGGAAAATGAATGAATTAAAAATGAAATACAGAATCCACTGCTACAAACATAACACAGCGAAGTTTTCCGAACTACCCCCACACTTCTGTCACGGTGACCGAAGTACATACATTCTATACGCTCCTACCTTTTTTTCATTAAGAAATATCGTTTAAAAGATCATGTCAGACATTAAATTATACCACAGTGGTAATTCCGCGTTGTTGTCACATTTCC